>WOVY01011705.1:0-313427 GCA_013436015.1 Rhipicephalus annulatus
CTATACTATGCTTGGCTATGCTATGTTCGATGGTGCTTCGCTTTTACCTGCTTTCTGTTGAACTGGTCAAGCAAACCGGTCATCCAAAACGCATAAATAGATGTGCTGTTGAAAGGGATGCAAAGCTTACCTGTCTGATTTTCTTTGTGCAGGGCCGGGATGGTCCACACATCCAGCAAATAAGGATGGTGAGAAGTCGCAACATGGACGCCACCACCGCTGTAACTCCTGTGACTATGAAACTGCTCTCTTGTTTCGCATGAAAGGCACACCAAGGTTCACACAGGCGAGCAGCCACTGTCACTGTCACTTCGTTAAGACCCAGGTGGTCGAAATTTCCAAAGCCCTCCACTACGGCGTCTCTCATAATCATATGGTGGTTTTGGGACGTTAAACCCCACATATCGATCGATATTTCACTGTCACTTGTGTGGTCAGAGCTTCTCTTGGAAACACAATTTGGTTGTTCACCTGCGCAGCCACAGAGGCGAGCGACCACACAAATGCCACCTGTGTTCCCAGAGCTTCACACGAAAGTTCTCCTTGACAGATCATTTGCACAAGCACACAGGCAGCAAGCCTCAGAAGTGCCCCTTGTGCCCTCAGACGTTTCTTTCAAAAAGAAACTTGACTAAGCACTTGCACGTGCACCATCACAAGTGAACATTTCAGTGGGATTTCTGGTGACTCCTCTCTTGAAAGGCACGTTCGACTAGATCCTGCTCGATTTTTTAGTGTACTTTGACAGTAATAAGTTCCTTTAAAAACTCTGGCCATAACCCATAAGTTACATCACAGGACTGAATCCTGGCTTTGCCAGCCATGTTTCGAGGAGAGGCGCAATGGAGCTTTGTCAGTTCGCTTGGATTTAGATCAAATTTGAAAACCCTAGGTGGTAAAATCTAATGCTAGTACCCGATTAAGGTTTCCTTGTAATCACCCTTTTGTTTCAGTTTGTAAAACCCCAGCAGTTACTTAGTATTGCTACAACGACCATGAAGAGTCTGGAACCAAAAATGCAGGCACTTGTTTCATTAGGTCACTTGGATTCTTTTCTTGCCACTTGACTGCACACTTAGCCCCGCAGAAAGGGGGGAAGGGGAGTTGACCTCGTGCATGCACGCGCTTATCTCGCATTGAGTAGAATTGTACACCTTGGGCCTTCACCGAAATTGTTTCTTTGTACTATAGTTACCAGGCGTGCAAACGTCATTGCACTCGCTGCACAGTCTCCGTTTATGAAAAGAGCGTGCTTTTCAGACGTAGCGAAGTAACAACTGAGACACTTATTCGCGTTTATCTGTTGTTCTGAGTACGTCTCGTGCATCATTTGTGCGTGAGAAACGTGGGCACATTTCAATCTGCTTGCCAATCTTTGCGTGACATTCCTATTTGTTGTTATCGCATGCATTGGTTAGCCTTTACGGCAAATCTGTGGCTTTTTCAATTGCAATAAATTCCTCCTGTTCTCTTATTCATATTTTATTTTAGCTTTATTGTTTTCTTGTTTACATGCAGTTTGATCGAGGAGCATGGGAAGGCACTACAAGGCACTCGTTTAAGCAGACAGGTTGCTTGTTTTCTAATTGAACAAAAGTAATGTTCTCTTTACTAGTGCAACTATATTTTATTGAGGAACAAACCCAGTTTAGATCTAAATCAATTAGGAGTTATTATACCCAGAACTACATAGCACCATGTTTGTGTAAACACTTTTTTCATGCTTCAGGCTTTCATCCACCCTTTGCTCTCGTCTTCAACGTTGAGCAACAGAATTGCTGCAGAAAGCTGTTATTGTATTGATTTGTCAGCACTCACATAGTCTATTTTTCAAGCCACACAACTTGTAAGTTTCATGCGGCTCATCCAAAGCCTGGGAATAGACGCCAATGAATAGTTTTTTTGACTGTGTGTGATCATACTGTTCACTTCCAGATGAGCCCTTGTTACTTCTCGTTCACTGGTTTTTGTCGCAGCTTTGTTAGTGTTGTACGTTATATATCAAGAAAGCCGTATAACACCTTTCTAACCGCTGTGTTGTATGTATGAGCGTATGTCGACTGAAATACAGGGGAGGTAAATACATTTAAAACAGCAACGATAGCGCTACATAATCGGCAGCTATTGAACATTAAAAAATATATGTACAAGATAACTAAATACTGTCTTCAATTCTCTCGCCCACTATATAATACAGCACTTTTGATGACAGAGCTCGAAACGCCTGCATTGTGAAACATTGTGGCTTGTTTTGTCCATTGTGACAGATGTACCATTGCCATGGTAACCACTGTGGCTATGTACCACAAGGAAAACAAGTAGTCAAGCTGAAAGACATTCACCTCTTCATTTTAACCCACATACGACAGCACATGTAAAATGAGGTTGGCAAGTGTGAAGGTTTTGCATAGATTCAGTCCGCTTGTTGCCATTGACTTTTCTGTCGGCGCCAAACCTACAGGCTGTAAAGCAGCATGTTTTGTAAGTTCAGAGCTTTTCTTTTTAGCAAATGTGTCCATATTTCTAAAGCGAAGAAGCGCTTCTTCAAAAAAATTTTCCAATGATATGGTGAGCTGAATGATATTGAATATGCCCATTGAGATGTTTGTGCACCTCAAATGTATTAGCAGATTTTTGTTGGTAGCAATTAAACAACGGTAAAATGCCATATTTAATGAGTATATAGCATACCCTTTAAGAAGCTTGTTGACAACTTTGCTTATTCAAACACAAACAAAGTATGTGGCAAGATTGCCAGTGAGCTGGCATAGCCGGTGATGTTGTTTTCAGATAATGCCAAATTATAATTCTCAATTTTCATAATACATAGCAAAAAATTTTGCGCTCATGGATGCTTCTGCCTAACTTGCCTTCACAGTTTCCTAGAAACAAACAAATTGGCCTCATTACTTGACCGTCTGTCTGGCAAAATTTTACAAAGACATTGTTTTTAACAAAGTCACAATATTGCTTTGTAAGAAATACCCAAAAAGTTATCTTACAAACTACATATCTGTGGTTCTAAAACAGCCAATAAAAAATTATATCTAGGGACTCGAAATCTGCAGGAAAAAATAAATATCTTGCAAATTCATTGAGTTCGCCCAACTGGTAAAATTTTCCGAGACCCACGTCTCCCCTTAATATTCAAAGTAGAGGAAACAGAAGAAATGTCCAAAAAGGTTTTTCAACTGTAATGTTATTCTTAATTCTGCATGAGCACACGGTGACACTGCATCTGCCAGAAATGGTTCTTGCAAGAACCGAGATGCGCTTAGGCGATCAGCAGTGTTTTTATTCTTCGAGAGAACAAAATTCTAAGTATTTATATATCGCTTTTTCTTTTTATGTTTATTGTACATCTTCTGGCTTGCCTTTATTTCCTGCAAATAAATCTCTGGATTAAAGCGTATTTAAGGGCTCCCTTTGAAATTTGCTCTGTTCTTGCGAGATCGGAGTAATTTTGTGGCAATATTGGTTTTATGTTTGTATTTTTGAGCTGTTTATTTATGTTACATTATAGTTTTTTCAATATGAGTGCTTGTTGAGATCAATTGCTTTACCACAATGTTGTAAAATAATTGTACAAATGTTATCAGTGCCCCAAATAAAGTAGTGAGTTAAATGTCATGCATCTGTAATTGTTGATACTTCTATGCATTGAGTGGTGATATATGGACTCGTTTGCACTTTACTGCATTCAGTGCTTGAAGTAAAGTTGTGTGGTAGCGCTTGTGCACTCATTTATTGTTGCTATTGAATAAAACAGTTATGACAAGCTTTACTCATAATGCTAAGAATGATGTGCTCTCGTGATTCCTAGATTTTTCTTACCATGCTTTTGGCAGCGCTACTGATTTCCATGCATTGCTAGTTGTAGCTAGCTTAAGACTTAATGATAGACTGACAATTCTGCCTTAACCCTTTGTAGAGCAGTTGTACAAATGTGTGTTACTTTTTTACTGTGTTTGAAACACCTGTAACTAAAAATGGCCAAAATTGTCACCACTCTTATTGATCATGCAGTCTACTGAGATATAAAATAAGCGAGCTATTTTAAGGTTTTACTTTGTTACGACATGTGTCGTGGACAGCAAATTGGATTTTGCACATACCTTGATCACTACACGCTATCCCCTGCAGTGGCCTAAATAAGCACTTTGAGAACATCACTTCAACATGTCTTTAAAGTGTCCCATTTTACCTATTTACTGAACAGAACACAGGGATGTACTTGCAGCACGAAGATTTTTCCTGCCCTTGTTAGTCAGTTTCCTTCTTCAATCCATTTTTTTGCTTGATTTTGGCTTGTAGTGTTTGTCTTGATTGGGCAGTTATTGCACAGATGCAGTTCGACATATGCAGCATTTCCATGTCTTTTGCAGTGAAAGGCTTACTGGCATAAACGACATCAATTGTAGTCTGCTTTAGGAGCAGATAAGTACTGTAGTCAGCAAATCGCATAGGCTGACATATGCCTTCATGTGGGCTTGGCATTAATGCTGAGTAGCTATTTTCGAAGATTCCAGGTTCTGTAGTGCATTGAATAGTCAAGTAAACAGCGTCATAAATATTATCTTGTTCTTGTTAAAATAATTTTTTTCTTTTTATACCACCTGAAAAGACTGGACCACTTATGTACCACTTTTTATGCAGCCTTACACAAAGGCACTTAAATGTATAGCTGTTTTCTTGAAACCTGTTCTGTCAAGTTTCTTGAAATTGTTGTCAAACATTTATCTAAGTTATCATAAATATTGTATTGTCAAAACAATCTTTTTCTTAGTTTCAGCAGACTCACATGGTTCTTGAAGCAGTTGTGAAGATTGTTAATTTGCTAAGGGTTTGCTTACCAGGCTTCAAACACTAACATTTTCATGTTGTTCAATTGCTGGAATTAGGTACTAATAATGAATAATGAAAGACATTTACTGAATAAGATTCTTTGATATGACTTAGCAATTAATTCTTCAATTTTGTCTTACCTTTACCTAATCAACCCTTTGTTTTATTCAGCACCATTGTTTATGCAGCAGTAGTGAAGTAAAAGCATTTATTTATTGTATTTGACTTTGTACACAGTATAAGAAGCAAGAGCAGCGTTTTGGGACTGTCATGAGCTCGGCTAGCACAAAGCAGACGAATAAGAGGAGATTAAGAACAGCCGGCCTAGCATACAGGTGTTGTCTTATTTCTCCATTTAGTACATGACAATGGCAGAATACAACACCTGAACCTGCTTTCGTCCATCTTCGGCCTTGCGGAACTGCCAGTCCAGGAATGCCGCCTTCTTTTCCTCGGGTATGGAAACCGCAAGCCTGTCGAAGCCTCCTCATCACCCGCTTATTTGTTGGCGCTACGAGAACCGTCTGGGGAAGAGGTCAAGCCCTCCTTGGCGGTTTGACCTTCCTTGGAAGGTGCAGTGATACCACTTCGCGTCAAGACATCGCGCGGGCTCCTTTTATCTGGAAAAGCGATTAACGCTCCCAGTGGCATGGATCCTATGACCAGAACTTAGTTTTCACATCAGCTTCCCACGGACGCCGTCCACGCATCCTTGCCCACAAATTGTACTACTGTGAGGGCCAGAGCCACTGCATCCGGAGCAGGTACAGGCCCTGCCTCTCTATGCGACTCGCACGAGAGCGCTGCGGAGCTTTTGCGTGCTCTTACACAACTCTCGTGAGAGCTTCACCACTTTCCGTCATTGACCTGTGGGCCCCAGCTGGCATCACTACCATATTTGGCACCATCCAAAGTACCGGTATCGTGGCTTCGAAGATAATGTCAACATATGGATAGAGACCATAAGTGCGCTCAGATTGCACCATGCCTTGCCCAGAAATTCAAAATGGTTGATAGCCATGCCTGCGTGATACTGCAGAAGCATGGCACAAATACGAAGGTGTCGATCAATGATTCTGGATGGCATGGAGCCGCCGGCTCATGGCACTGTTCGGCCAGATTTGCCACCACACTTGCATGTTAAACAAAGCACATACTGAGGATTGAGTTCAGGAGACCCTCCTTGAGGCTGCAACTGCACAGTGCAGCTTATCGACCAGCAGCTTGGCAGCTATTCCTCGAGCGAATAGCGGAATTGACTGGCTGTCTTCATGATTCCAGAAAGAGACCTGCCCATCGAGCTTTCGTGGCGCATTGGTGTTACACCACCAGATTCCCGACAAAACACCACGCACCACCAAATTGAGGGATAGTAGCAATCTACCAGTCATGATTCGGGAGTGCTTACCAAATGTTCTTCACCCCATTTTCATTCTTCTAGTTTTTTCATTCTTGTGCTTCGGCTCCACGGTCATTACCTGTCCTAAGCAGACGTAGTCTGTTACAACTTCAAGTGTACTATTACCTATCTCGAAGCGCTGTTTTCTTCTGAGATTATTGCATATTGCTTTCTTTTCAGCAGAAAAATCTGAAAACCTACCTCTCTGCTCTCCTTGTATTATTCAGTAATCACGAGTTGCAATCCGTCCCCTGAGTTACTCAGAAATGCAATGTCATAGGCGAGGCGCAGGTTACTAAGGTACTTTATTAATTCTGATCCCTAACTCCTCCCATTCTAGGCCTCTGAAAACGCAATGTAAGCACTCGGTAAACAGCACTGGGGAGATTGTGTCCCCCTGCCTTACACCATCTTGATTGCTATTCTGTCACTTTCTTTATGGAGCAACATGATGGCAGTTGATCCTCAGCAGATTTCTTCTAGGGTGTTTATATATGATTTATCGACGCCTTGATTCCGCAGTGTCTGCATGACTGCTGATATTTCTACTGAGTCAAATGCCTTCTCATAATCGTAAGCAGGCTAGAGACCAGGCAGGAGTAGATTGTGGCATCGGTAATAGAAATGCTGGTGAGCAGTAATTCGTAAGATTTGCAGAACGCAATAATGTTCGACTTTTGAATACCTTCTACCAAAAACGAGGGAACAATAAGTGGACATAAAAAAGCCCTAATGGTGAAAGTATGAACAAAATAGACTTTATACTGAGTGTACGCTGTGGCATTGTGCAGGATGTGGAAATGCTTGGCGAGGTACGATGCAGTCACCATAGAATGGTACGGTCTCGAATTTGCCTACACTTGAAAAAGGAACGACAGAAACTGATACACAAGAAGCCAATCAATGAGCTTACACTGAGAGAGAAAGTAGAGGAATTCAGAGTCTGCTTTTTATTACTGCTTTTACTTTTACTTTTCATTTTACTTTTACTTTTTATTACTGCTATTACTGCACTGCTTTTTATTATAACGCTATTTCAAGAATTCTCGCATACCCGCTAATGTAATCACACCTGCGCTGCGAACTGGTTTTATTGCTTCTTAGAGGCGTTCTCCTCTTGTTAGGCTGGCACGCCTGCCGTCTAGCCGTGCTCGCCACAACTGGTCTCCCCTATAGATGAGGCACGTTCAGTGAGACTTTTTCCAACGAAGAGCAAAACGCTGTTCGGCGCTTGAGGGATAAATAAACAAAATCATGGGATATGCGCGGAGTGAAAAATTAGTGGGGCGAAGCATCTGTCCGTTCGTCCGTGGATTCGTTCGTCAATGCGTTTGTCGTCTCCTATCACACTACAGCAGGCACCGGACGGACGGACGCTTTGCCCGACTCATCATATCATTCACTCGGTGGATATGCTGGCTACGCTGGATAAAAGGACGACCGACCAAGCAATGCTTTAAAAAGCGTCGTCCCTAAAAGCAATAAAGCCACGTCGCGCTCTGCGTCGCAGCTGTGATTAGGTCGGCGCGCCTGTAATAATTCTCCAAACAGCATTACAATCTAAATCAGGGGTTATTCCATAAAAGGAACAACAAAGTGACCCATTTATTTGCGTGTAACCAGTGAGCGTGCGGTATTCTGATTATGATTGTGGATTGGGCTGTCGGTTTTTATTAAATGTGGAGCATTTTATAGTCGCACCTACTCGGAAATCCGACGTCAGCGGCGCCATTGACACCCCCACTGCGCATGCTCGTGTCTCGTGCCCAAGTTTTTTTTCAATCTGACGTGCAGAAGAGCATGCAGAAGTATGACATATTTCTGAAATTAAATGGAAGAAATGAGACCTCACATCACTTTCTCTAAGAAAAAAAAACTACAGTATAGGCATAGCATCAATTGTACAAACCGTAGTTAGTCGTCAACTTAACTGATAAATCACTTTTATCGAATGAAACATTCCTTTTGACTTCCACTATAAAATTTTCGCTCCTCTAAGCAGATTGCCAGCGATGCATGCACACAAGGTAACCATGCGAACGCCCCAGCATGAGCGCATTACAAAGAAATAACACCCGCTTGAGAGGAACGGTCGCTGAGCCGACCAAACTCGGCGCTCAGCATCAGCAACTGTCTTGCTCTCTCCTCGCAATGTGCCGGCACCGTCAAGTCTGGCGCGAAAGCCGCGCTCTCATAGCGTACAACGCTTCGCACTTGCCTGCAAGGCTTCCCCAGTTTCTCTTTCCAGCTATATCCCGTCAAGCTGCAGAAGCAGGAGACAGGGAGGAGGGGTAGACTGAACGTCGCCGGCTCTGCGACGACCACGGGCTGGTAACAGGTGCACTTTGGTCAGTCATGGTCGCCCATTTGCACTGTGAGTTCTACGGTGTTCAGGGTATATGTTGGGGAATGTAAGAACAAACATTGAGATCTTTTGCTTGTTGAAGAAGAACGCCGCAAGCGTTCAGAGCTCTGTGTATCTGGTATAAAACATTGTGCATTACTTAGCAGTGACAATTCACACTATATTCTTTACTAGTCTACCTCGACAAATACTTGGTTTTGTGGAAAGACGCCGTTTGGTCACGTGTGCAATCCTTTGATTTAGATGCAGAAGAAATAACTGTAAATGAACACGATACTGATATTGCCATTGTGATACGAAAACATAATTAAGATACAGATGACGAAAAAAATGGAGACGATAACTCAAACACTTTCACTGTGAAGGACGTAGCGATTAAATGTAGGTCGGCTAATCGTAGCCTTTCACAATATTCCGGCAAAATTACTTATCATATAGGTGGCACAATCAGGGCACTTAACTATTATGAGAGTAAGTGTAATTAGGTTGACCACCTGATAAATATTGGTATGTGATAAAATAGTAAAACGATCTCTAACGATAAGAGGGCAATATGATTCAACAATAATAACTAGCCCAGTGTTCACCAACATATGCATCTCCAGATAGGGGGAATGCTAAAATGCCTCTGTCACGAATGAAATAATACCTTCTTGCAATGATCTATATAAAAAAAAAATTTAGCAGTTGCCATGCTTTTATTCACCAAATGGAGCAAAATAAAAGCAGAAACTGAAAAAAAAAAAACGTGCACTGCTGAAATTTCATGCCTTCTGCTTTCTGTCATGGTCTCCGCCACTTGAGGAACCCAAAATAAATGCACCCCCTCGCGGTAGCTGGGCTCATTAGGCGATACTCGCTGGTTTTGCTGGGGAGCGCGACGATTGAGACGGCTGCACGCCCGCAATCTCAGAGGCCATGGCTCAGAATACATCCAATCACTACACATAGCCTTCATAGATATGCAATGTACTTATAGTAATTATGCTTAATTGCAAACAACACACAGTTTTATAAGAATCTGCATTCTAGATGTTATAATGGCTTAACGTCATTTGGCTGCTAAGGTCATAGTTAAAAGATGCAATGAGATATAGGCAGTATTTAATTATGGCTACCCACATTGTGATAAAGCCATCATGGGCAATTCCTCATTTCTATTAATAACTTGAGGCCCTTACAATGCACACACACCTTAACACTACTGACAGATGAACTTTATTGGCGACCTGGGAAAGAAGGTTCCTAAGAACCCACCGAGGGCAGCACTTGTGACGGGTCTGGGAGCAAAGGTTCCAGATCGCTTCACAAGCTCTCTGGACCGCCCGAAGTTGTTGCGCGAGGTTTGGACTTTCAATGCACTCTAAGTAGTTCGTCTCGATGTGATTGTTCCTTGTTTAAACGCTCAACTATGGGCGCCACATCAACTGATGGAAGGTGGCAAGTTGATTGCATGGCGAGCAGTTAGGGGAAATATCCGTATAGAAGGCGACAGTGGCCGGCAACAATAAGTAGCTAGTTTGGAGGGTCTGCTGCCCCCTAGTTAGGTTTCTGATCTAGCCCCTAGTCCTACACACTTCTATTCAAAATGTTTTTGCTGACTTATTGCCTCGACCAATCTGGGGTGCTGCTTAGGTTGGTCACAATATCGTACGTTTGCCACAATATCACTGTGAGCTCAACCCAATATAGCTGAGGTGGAGTGATGTCAAACGTCTTGTTGTTAAATCCAATACCCAATTCAAGATGAAAAACCTCGACGCTCTTGTTTTGAAAGGGATTCAGTAATTCATTGCAGAAAGATGAAAAAATTATGTCAGGCACGCAAAAGAATGTGAAGGATGACACGATAAAAATTGATCGCATCATCGGCAATGTCATTGAGAATAAATAACTGGACACAGCAACCTTTCATGATGACACGACAAGCAGGTGTGAAAGCAGCATGAATGAAGATGATGTTGAGCCTCTCGATTGACTGGTTCCCTAGGACAGTCCTACAGGTATTGCACTCACCTGCTTATCAGGCATGTCGCTTGGAACAGTCATTGGTTCCTATTACAGGATATAACTAGAGTGTGAAACAGGTGCCTTTTATTGCTACAAAAAACATCACACAAACGTACCACATCACTTCATTTTGTACAGTTTATCAATACGTAGCACGGTCGCGCTTAAACAAAGTTGCATATTTGAAAGCACAATCAACCTGTTTCGGTAATAACTTTGAGTCACGACCGGACTAAACTCCAAGAAATGTTAAAAAAAAAAAACGGTTGAGGGCTTCGCAGATCATAGAAGTGGCTTTGCAGACCCCCATTTGAGAATCACTGATCTACGCGAAAGGGTAACTTTGAAAGTAAAGCATCGAAATGCAGAGTGTTTCACTATTTTACTTGAGATCTATGTTTTGTTGTGCATGTGTTCTTCGTGTGCCGTGTAGCTTCAGTGCTCTTCACTGGCTGCACAGCTCACAGTGACATGCGTTTTAATGTCATCGATGACCAAACGGCAACTTCCAAAGTGAAGCCTCTAAGTGCAATGCCGTGATGCGCTACTTGCCTCAAAGTCTATTCCTGTCGCACCTGGCCTTTTTGTGTGCACTTTTCTCTTTTCTGTGCCTTGTCTGTATGGCTGTTTTGAGTGTATCTGCTTCGTATTGTCGTTTTTGCATTAATGACTCACCTTTGTGTGAGTGGGTGTTGGGGGTAATGTTTAACGCAGTTATCGCACACACTCATTGTCGCATGTCGTCTCCAGGCTAACCACAGCGTGCTCCTGTTGAGCTTGTGCCACACAACTTCAGGTGCCAGCCACGATACAAAATGCTCATTGTCTTTACCAGACTACATGCTGCAACCGCTGCTGTTCTGTTTCAGCCCTGTTGCCTCTTGCCAAAAAAGTTACGTGTACTGTTGCTGCAACTATGCCTTTTTCTTAATGTCTCTTCTTAGATTGTTAATTTAGATTCAGTAAACGTCTTTAATTTAGACTCAGTGAGTGTCTGAATTATCAAATGTATCGACTCTAATGAGAACACAACCTCTTCATTCTGACTGACTCCACATTTTAGATGTGAAGTGCATTGTCGTAGGGTTGTCGGAGAGTGTTTGTGTCGGCACATCAATGGATAGGAATCGGTTGTGAAAGTATTTGTGCATGTGGCATGTCTTAATCCTAAAGCGTTTTCGTAGCATATTTACTTAAGAAAGATGGGGATGTTTAGATGCATCACAAATAAAGTTTTTCCATTCCATTCCATTTAGATGCATGACATGTGCTACTGTGCACCGATCTAATGTCAAGAAAGTTTACATTTCTTCTTCCACCCAAGGTAATGTCGTAAGTAGTATAGCAGAGCCCTTCTCGAGTGTACGCAGCATTTCTCTTTGATCACGTGCCTCGTTATTGAACCGTATTTAATGTTCACAGCTCATGTGTCCATTCACTCGTTGCATCTTTTGTTTAATGCTTCCTAATTATTTAATTGACTGGGCTTTGTCCCTGTACTGTCATTTAAGTGTGACCTGCACTATTGTGAGGTTTTCTCATGGAATCCATTCTGCTTTTCATTTTCATTTGTGAGTTTCCTTTGTGGATTTTTGCATCCATGCAATGTTTTTCCAATGGCTGCATGCCTGATAAGTGTCAAGAACATAACGAGCAAGTTCTGCCTTATGCAGGATGCCTGTTTCGTAAAAGCTAGATGGAAATAAGAATGTAGCTTTATTACTTATATTTTTACCAATCCTGCCAAATGTGGCCTTAGTGTATGTGCATCGGCCCACCGACCAGGGGGGGGTATAGGGGGTTGTACCCCCTCCCCTCCGAAACCTACCTAACCCCGCCTTCTCAAATGCCCCAAAGTCCTTGTCGCCGAGTCCCGTATAATTTGCATCCTGGCACTATAGAAGTCCTTTCACTATTCTAATTCACTTCACAATTATACCATGCTAATCGCCGTTCACTTTGAACTGATAAGGCTATAATTGCACAAACGTGCTTTTGAATGGAGTATTAACGAGGATTTTATTTTGCGGCTCTGGGGAAGAGCTCCTCATCTCTTTGTAAGTGTATGTGGGCGTGTGTGCCATAAGACCATTTTCTGAGGTGAATAAGTTTAAGCGAATCAGCAGAAGAATACTTAAACCTCCAGAAAACCAGTGCGACGCAATGAAAGCAGGAGTGAGCGAAATATCAACAAGGAAAGTAATGTTGAAAACTTTTTTAGTATTTGGCTTGTGTTCAGTGAAAGATGTGCTTTTGTGCTGTTGAAGATGGTTTACGATCTTGACAAGTGTCATTTCAAGTTTTCAAAAATCTTCGCAAGGGCTTGAAAGTCATTAAAAACCCTTGAATTTCTTTTTTGCTTCTAAGTTTCTATGAACCCAATAGCCAGTATACACCTATCGTCCCACAAAGTTGTTGTTAAACTGAGTGTGAAGTATGAAAACGTGCATTAATAATGCCATGGCAGCATCTGACCAGAGACCCTTGTTATGTGTTCAGGGTTTACTGTAGAGTTATATATCGTGTACATTCTAATCAGCTTTCACAAATTCCTCTGCTAGTCGTGCAGTGTTCCGGTGAATACGAAACGCACAGTACTTTCAGTGTGTTCAAATATACTGTGTATAAGTTACACTTAAAATAATTAACTACAATAAGAACCAGTTCTTTGCTGAAATATAGCTTGCCGAAAACTTTATATTAACTTTCAAAGCTGCATTGCATATAACAATGCTTTTGGGGTTGATAGCTCCTTGTATTTTAGTTTATTGTTTGTGGTACTGCGTCTTCCTCGCTTAAGGTGCATGAGAAGCAAGGAGCAAGAAATCTGAAGACACTATTGGATGAACTGCATTACATTTCAAATTCTTAATTTTGAATTGGTCATGTCTTTTTTCATTTATGGGTACATTTTATAAATTTATTGCATTTGTTCTGCTTGTCTTTTTAGCAGCTTGTGTGCCTTGTTTGCAATTTGATTTGTCGCAATCTTTAGTAGGCATTTCTTTATTATTCTAGGTCTTTGTAGGTTGGCTAGTTTCTTCGAGCCGTATCATTACTATTCATGTGCTTTAAGGACTGTGTAAACTTTAATGAAGTAGTGATGTATTTTGTTTTATTTCAAATATTAAGTTCTTTTTTGAACACAACTGCTTGAAAGAAATTCTTGGTGTAAATGAGGCTTTGACCGCGCTTGACCTTTTTAGGGGATTCGCATTTGTTCCTTGTCTTTCTTTCTTGGGGACCTTCGACGCAAAAATTTTGGTCTGTCTGTTTGTATGTACACTTGTCTGTTTGTCCACTCCTAACAACACCGGGTACTTGTAACGGCCGACCCCATCTGCAGCGCCTACCAATGCTGCTCAAGTTTCAGCGTTCATACTTGTGCAATTGTCAATTTAAAAGCAATTATTATGCATGTCTAGGGCACCATAACACGTATATAAATTGCATGTGCGTCTTTTACTAGCAAAGGCATACATAAGTAATTTTAAGGTCCGTAGCGCTTATCACGCTGCGCTGACCATGCAACGCTTGCACGAAAAAGCGAGGGTTTCCAACACTCTACTGAGATGAGACGGTGGTGGCACCTACCCATCACCTCGCCTTCTACACCTTATCACCTCTGAGACGGGCGTGCACACCCGTCTCAGAGCCACGTGCTTCGTTTTCCCAGAAAACTGCCAGATGGCGCTCATGTCTCGCGTATGACGTGATTTGATGCGCTCGTTCACCTCCACTGCACGCTCAAGGCACTCTAACGCTGTGCTCTAGAATACCATTCATCGATTTTCTTCTGTAAGACATCAAATAAATGTTTTGTTCACTCTCTCCACACGCAAGACTATCATCTTTAGACGAAATTTGCAGATTAACATGCATATACGGGCCAATTTTTTTATTCAGTTTCTTTATAAGGTGCATCCTCCTGTTTTTCCTTCAGTATTGGGGCCTGAGCAGTAACTGTGCACTACAGGTTGTTCTTGATATGTGGTGTTGCAGCATCTGAGTGTTCAGATATTTAAATACTGTTACTTGTTTCTAGAATAGATTTTAGATGCATTAACCCTTCAACGCCCATGATGTATCGTTTGCAAATACTGATTGAAAGCATGGTACGACATAACTTATTCACTCCTTCCAGTGATTAACATAACTATGTAGCAGTTAACAATTTTATTGTGAGAACAGTTAGACAGACAATCTTGGATTTCTGCCATCTCCGACATGCTCTATATGAAGTCCAAAACGATAACACTGTGCAGCGCACTGTGTTCTACATGCTATTAAAAGCACAAGAGAAGAGCGGGCCAGCATTGCTGAAGTAGAGATCTAACGAGCCGGCGATCTCCGTCATTTGGAGGGTGCATGCGATTCACTGGCATATGTTTGAGTGTCGCCTTCTCGCACGAAAAATCGTAGCAGGGACTTGGTTGCCGCTCTTCACACGCTACATAAAGGTTGTTCGACTTTTTGGCCAGTCTGTCTTGTTCCATTTATTGAAACATCAGTGGGCAAGTTTATAAAACGATTCGTGTTGAATGTTCGAGCGAAAATGCCCCATGAAATCAAGTGTAGTTGTCAGGAGCCATTCAGTGTTTAAGTTCTCATAATGTCATTTGCTAACCATCAATGTGCACATATGCATGTATGGCAAGGATTTATTTTCCTAGTCGTGGTGCACTATGAATGAATTTCTGGCTCATTTTTTTATCACTAACTTCATTGTTCGGGCTTTAGCTTTCATGTCTTTATTGTAGATCTGCAATCTAGCGGCTGTCATGTGCATTGCCTTCATGTTAAAGGTCACTGCGCTTTGCATGTGCCAACACGGTACACACTTATATGCATGTGGTGGCTGATGGGAACAGCAATGCTGACACATTTTTGTACGCTGTGTTGGGCTAATTGAGCAAATTGGGGTGTGAGAAAAAAAAGATTTGTTCGACACTAAACGTCATGCCATATTTCCTCACGGCCGATGAAAAGCAGCATAACGTTCCAGTGCTCCAGCTATACTTCTTACAGCTAATGCCATGTTTGCGCTCGCCGTTCTCGGCGGGTGCGGTGTGTGACAACATCGGGGACCACTGTTGTGTATTATGCTGCAAAAAGGCAGTTTTCAGTTTCGTTGCTGGCATGCACAGACAAACCAACTTCGCGTAAAAGCTTCAAAGGTGCATTGAGGCTGCTCGCACATGTCTGCACAGCGATGAACGTCGTCACCGTGTATTACAATGCCATAACAGTTGCATGCTAGACAGTTAGCTTGGGTCTCTCACTGATTTTCACGAAATGGACCGATTGTGCTGGAGCGTGTTGTTTCTTGTTTGTTTTTGATCACAGTGTTCAAAAAGGTACCGTTTAGTCAGATGCTTTGCGCATGTTTTGCTTCATGCTGCATAATTTTGAATCATTTCATGCACTATCGCTGCCAAGCTCAGAAGGCCAATTCAAACGTTGTCATCCGCCCCTTTAATATTCCTAATGTGTAACTCGAAAGAAGAGATTTGAGGTTTTTCGATGAGCTGATTCCTCTTTAGAAAAATCCTGTATCCATCCCAATGTGCTATCGGATGCTGACAGATGCTTCAAGCAAGTGAGGTTTTGTCTATGAAGCTGAAAAAATGCTCTCCAGGCAAAACTGAGCTTTTATATTATCCATGAAACCAATCATTTCATGAAACCACCTATTTTATGTAGATATATGTAGATATATGTGGACTCTGCCAACTTAGTTCTAATACTTAAGCAGTCATATTCAAGTGCGCTGGTAAAACATACGTTGACATCATGTACTCTCTTTCTAAGAGTGCCCTCTTGACTTATTCACTGAGGATTTATTATTAGCATCGGTGTCTCTTTCTTCATTTTCTTGATGTTTTGACATTTGAGCCTTGACAGCTGCATTTTCCCTTAATTATTATGTGTCAAATCAGTTGCATTTTTTTTTCTTTTATGATCCAACAAAAGTTTTAGGGTGGCTTTTGTGTGCCTATTCATGACTGACATTTGATGCATTCATTATGTTACATTTTCATTATTAATTTTATTCATGTCAGACTTACTATGATCAGTGAGCTTTTCTTATTCCACATTAGGTCACCTAATGTTTTGGCAGTGCCTCCATGGTGGCGTTAAACTCAAAAATGTTTATATAACAGTGAATTCAGAGATATTTTTTCCAGGAAACTCGCCAGATGTACCACACTGCAAATGAAAAGTTATAGACAAAGTGCGAATACGGTAGTTCACTTGTCTGACTGATAACGTTGTTCTGAAATATGTCACTGTGAAAAACTCCCGCGTAAATTTTACAGACTGCTTTCTTACAATGCCATAATATTGTAGTAAATATTTTAGTGTACAAACAGCGATAAAATTTATCTTAAGAATATGTATCCTTATTCGAAAAGTAACAAATATGTCTCATCTTAGTTATGAATTCAAACTCACCTATTAATTATGCCTTAGTCATTGTGGTCTACTAAGTCCATTAATTTGCTCCCAAATTACATGTGAAATATAAGAAGGTACCTGAACAATGCTCCCAGAGTGTCTGGTAATTGATTGTAGCTGTTTGTTCATGGTTTGTAGTCTCACTTTCAGCAGTGTGCTTTGAATGTGCTTGCAGCTCACTACTCTTACATGTTGCATGTCATGCAGTGGAAGCACTATTTATTTGTCAAAACATATCTTGCCCACACTCTAAAAACTGCTTCATAAATAGCAATGTTTTTGGAACTGATAACTGTTGCCTTAGTTCGTTGTTTGTAATGCAATGTTATTTTTATCTTTTTAGGTTCCTATTTTAGGATGTGGAAGAAACCTGAGGGCACTGTTGAATGAAGAGCACTGTACTTCAAATATTTGTGTCAAGAATAGTATTTTATTAGCCTCAAATTATACCCAAACTCTCAATGCATTCCTTATTTTGATTGTGTCTTTCTTTTCTGCACTTTGCTGACTTTCTTTTTCAGCAGTGTCTGCATTTTATATGAAGTGCCATGTGATTGATCGTTTTCTTATTAGGCTCTTGTGTTTGTACCTTTCAAAAGAACTACTAGAGTCACATCGATGTTCGAGCTAGTTTGATGTTTTTTTCTTTGTTGTAGTTACTCTCAGCATGGTCGAAACACTGATGATTGCTTGGGCTTTGAATGCAGTAGTAAAGTCTCAATACATCAGCTGATTAAAAAAATATAAGTTTGAGGTGTAAGGTTCCTGTCTTGTCCTTTGTGTTTACTTTTCTAATGTTGTCTTTTTGTATTGTTTGCTTTGTTTTTTTTGTTCTTTAGCATTGTTACTAGGCAGACACTCTGTTCCTTTCAGCCTCATTGCTCAGACTGCATTTGTGGATTAAACCGAGTTCTTATTGCATTTTGTTAACATAGTAACATGCATTATGGTATTTAGGTATGTTTAGTTGAGCATGCTTTTGTGAATAAAGGTCTTATACATTAAGACATTGTAGCTGAGAAACCGAACAGAGATGTGACAGAGTATATATATTATAAATATAAGTAATAGTTTATTGTAACACAAAGGGTTGGGCGAATCTGTGCTCAGAGGGGAAACTGGCTTGATTTGGCTATTGTGTTCAGAATTTAAATATGCTAAGATGAAAACTGGCCCTGCTAAACTTTTTTAGCGTGGTCAGTAAACACTGCCATTCGATATTTGAACCTCCCGAGAATATGAGATCCAAAAATTACGTATAGCGCATTATGCTGGATGGAATTCAGAATTCTCGAAGCCTTCGAGAAATTTCTTGCTATGCTGTAAATAGTTATGCTATGGATCACTCTATCACCCCTTTCCGTTCTTATAACCCTCGCATCACTTCCTCACCCTGACTTCCATTTCCTATTTCTTGCTGGGCTACGCTGGTTATGCTATGGATTACCCTGTTACCCTTTTCCATCCTTTTAACCCTCACATAGGTTCCTCATCCTGACTTCCATTTCCAATTTCTTGCTGTGCTGTGTTGTAAATAGTTATGCTATGAATTACCCTCTCACCCCTTTTCCTCCTCCTAACCCTCACATTACCTCCTCACCCTGACCACTATTTCCCCATTTCTTCCTGTGCTATGTTATAAGTGGTTATGTTATGGATTGCCCTCTCACCCTTTTCCCCCTTCTAACCCTTACACCACTCCGCCTCCCCTTCAGTTCTCTTTCCCAGCCCATTGCTACATACTATACTATGCTTGGCTATGCTATGTTCGATGGTGCTTCGCTTTTACCTGCTTTCTGTTGAACTGGTCACGCAAACCGGTCATCCAGAACGCGTAAATAGATGTGCTGTTGAAAGGGATGCAAAGCTTACCTGTCTGATTTTCTTTGTGCAGGGCCGGGATGGTCCACACATCTAGCAAGTAAGGATGGTGAGAAGTCGCAACATCGACGCCACCACCGCTGTAACTCCTGTGACTATGAAACTGCTCTCTTGTTTCGTATGAAAAGGCACACCAGGGTTCACACAGGCGAGCAGCCATTTCAGTGTCACTTGTGTGGTCAGAGCTTCTCTTGGAAACGCAATTTGGTTGTTCACCTGCGCAGCCACAGAGGCGAGCGACCACACAAGTGCCACCTGTGTTCCCAGAGCTTCACTCGAAAGTTCTCCTTGACAGATCATTTGCACAAGCACACAGGCAGCCAGCCTCAGAAGTGCCCCTTGTGCCCTCAGACGTTTCTGTCAAAAAGGAACTTGACTAAGCACTTGCACGTGCACCATCACAAGTGAACATTTCAGTGGGATTTCTGGTGACTCCTCTCTTGAAAGGCACGTTCGACTAGATCCTGCTCGATTTTTTAGTGTACTTTGACAGTAATAAGTTCCTTTAAAAACTCTGGCCATAACCCATAAGTTACATCACAGGACTGAATCCTGGCTTTGCCAGCCATGTTTCGAGGAGGAGGCGCAATGGAGCTTTGTCAGTTCGCTTTGATTTAGATCAAATTTGAAAACCCTAGGTGGTGAAATCTAATGCTAGTACCCGATTAAGGTTTCCTTGTAATCACCCTTTTGTTTCAGTTTATAAAACCCCAGCAGTTAATTAGTATTGCTATAACGACCATGAAGAGTCTGGAACCAAAATTGCAGGCACTTGTTTCATTAGGTCACTTGGATTCTTTTCCTGCCACTGGACTGCACACTTAGCCCCACAGAAAGGGGGGAAGGGGAGTTAACCTCGTGCATGCGCGTGCTTATCTCGCAGTGAGTAGAATTGTACGCCTTGGGCCTTCACCGGAATTATTTCTTTGTACTATAGTTACCAGGCGTGCAAACGTCATTGCACTCGCTGCACAGTCTCCGTTTGTGAAAAGAACGTGCTTTTCAGACGTAGCGAAGTAACAACTGAGACACTTATTCGCGTTCATCTGTTGTTCTGAGTACGTCTCGTGCATCATTTGTGCGTGAGAAACATGGGGCACATTTCAATCTGCTTGCTATTCTTTGCGTGACATTCCTATTTGTTGTTATCGCATGCATTGCTTAGCCTTTATGGCAAATCTGTGGCTTTTTCAATTGCAATAAATTCCTCCTGTTCTCTTATTCATATTTTTGTTTTAGCTTTATTGTTTTCTTGTTTACATGTAGTTTTGATCGAGGAGCATGGGAAGGCACTACAAGGCACTGGTTAAGCAGACAGGTTGCTTGTTTTCTAATTGAACAAAAGTAATGTTCTCTTCACTAGTGCAACTATATTTTATTGAGGAACAAACCCAGTTCAGATCTAAATCAATTAGGAGTTATTATAACCAGAACTACATAGCACCATGTTTGTGTAAACACTTTTTTCATGCTTCAGGCTTTCGTCCACCCTTTGCTCTCGTCTTGAACGTTGAGCAACAGAATTGCTGCAGAATCCCAATGGCTCTTATTGTATTGATTTGTCAGCACTCATATAGTGCATTTTTCAAGCCACACAACTTGTAAGCTTCATGCGGCTCATCCGAAGCCTGGGAATACACGCCAATGAATAGTTTTTTTGACTGTGTGTGATCATACTGTTAACTTTCAGATGAGCTCTTGTTACTTCTCGTTCACTGGTTTTTGTCGCAGCTTTGTTAGTGTTGTACGTTATATTACAAGAAAGCCGTATAACACCTTTCTAACCGCTGTGTTGTATGTATGAGCGTATGTCGACTGAAATACAGGGGAGGTAAATACATTTAAAACAGCAACGATAGCGCTACATAGTCGACAGCTATTGAGCATTAAAAGATCAATGCACAAGATAACTAAATACTGTCTTCAATTCTCTCGCCCACTATATAATACAGCACTTTTGATGACACAGCTCGAAATGCCTGCATTGTGGCACATTGTGGCTTGTTCCGTCCATTGTGCCAGATGTACCGTTGCCATGGTAACAACCACTGTGGCTATGTACCACGAGGAAAACAAGTAGTCAAGCTGAAAAACATTCACCTCTTCATTTTAACCCACATACGACAGCACATGTAAAATGAGGTTTGCGAGTGTGAAGGTTTTGCATAGATTCAGTCCGCTTGTTGCCATTGACTTTTCTGTCGGCGCCAAACCCACAGGCTGTAAAGCAGCATGTTTTGTAAGTTCTGAGCTTTTCTTTTTAGCAAATGTGTCCATATTTCTAAAGCGAACATGCGCTTCTTCAAAAAAAATTTCTAATGATATGGTGAGCTGAATGATATTGAATATGCCCATTGAGATGTTTGTGCACCTCAAATGTATTAGCAGATTTTTGTTGGTAGCAATGAAACAACAGTAAAATGCCATATTTAATGAGTATATAGCATACCCTTTAAGAAGCTTGTTGACAACTTTGCTTAATCAAACACAAACAAAGTATGTGGCAAGATTGCCAGTGAGCTGGCATAGCCGGTGATGTTGTTTTCAGATAATGCCAAATTATAATTCTCAATTTTCATAATACATAGCAAAAAATTTTGCGCTCATGGATGCTTCTGCCTAACTTGCCTTCACAGTTTCCTAGAAACATACAAATTGGCCTCATTACTTGACCGTCTGTCTGGCAAAATTTTACAAAGACATTGTTTTTAACAAAGTTACAATATTGCTTTGTAAGAAATACCCAAAAATTTATCTTACAAACTACATATCTGTGGTTCTAAAACAGCCAATAAAAAATTATATCTAGGGACTCGAAATCTACAGGAAAAAATAAATATCTTGCAAATTCATTGAGTTCGCCCAACTGGTAAAATTTTCCAAGACCCACGTCTCCCCTTAATATTCAAAGTAGAGGAAACAGAAGAAATGTCCAAAAAGGTTTTTCAACTGTAATGTTATTCTTAATTCTGCATGAGCACATGGTGACACTGCATCTGCCAGAAATGGTTCTTGCAAGAACCGAGATGCGCTTAGGTGATCAGCAGTGTTTTTATTCTTCGAGAGAACAAAATTCTAAGTATTTATATATCACTTTTTCTTTTTATGTTTATTGTACATCTGCTGGCTAGTCTTTATTTCCTGCAAATAAATCTCTGGATTGAAGCGTATTTAAGGGCTCCCTTTTAAATTTGCTCTGTTCTTGCGAGATCGGAGTAATTTTGTGGCAATCTTGGTTTTATGTTTGTATTTTTGAGCTGTTTATTTATGTTACATTGTAGTTTTTTCGATATGAGTGCTTGTTGAGATCAATTGCTTTACCACAATGTTGTAAAATAATTGTATAAATGTTATCAGTGCCCCGAATAAAGTAGTGAGTTAAATGTCATGCATCTGTAATTGTTGATACTTCTATGCACTGAGTGGCGATATATGGACTCGTTTGCATTTTACTGCATTCAGTGCTTCAAGTAAAGTTGTGTGGTAGCTCTTGTGCACTCATTCATTGTTGCTATTGAATAAAACAGTTATGACAAGCTTTACTCATAATGCTGAGAATGATGTGCTCTCGTGATTCCTAGATTTTTCTTACCATGCTTTTGGCAGCGCTACTGATTTCCATGCATTGCTAGTTGTAGCTAGCTTAAGACTTAATGATAGACTGACAATTCTGCCTTAACCCTTTGTAGAGCAGTTGTACAAATGTGTGTTACTTTTTTACTGTGTTTGAAACACCTGTAACTGAAAATGGCCAAAATTGTCACCACTCTTATTGATCATGCAGTCTACTGAGATATAAAATAAGCGAGCTATTTTAAGGTTTTACTTTGTTACGACATGTTTCGTGGACAGCAAATTGGATTTTGCACATACCTTGATCACTACACGCTATCCCCTGCAGTGGCCTAAATAAGCACTTTGAGAACTTCACTTCAACATGTCTTTAAAGTGTCCCTTTTTACCCATTTACTGAACAGAACGCAGGGATGTACTTGCAACACGAAGATTTTTCCTGCCTTTGTTAGTCAGTTTCCTTCTTCAATCCATTTTTTGGCTTGATTTTGGCTTGTGGTGTTCGTCTTGATTGGGCAGTTATTGCACAGATGCAGTTCGACATATGCAGCATTTCCATGTCTTTTGCAGTGAAAGGCTTACTGGCATAAACGACATCAATTGTAGTCTGCTTTAGGAGCAGATAAGTACTGTAGTCAGCAAATCGCATAGGCTGATGTATGCCTTCATGTGGGCTTGGCATTAATGCTGAGTAGCTATGTTCGAAGATTCTAGGTTCTGTAGTGCATTGAATGGTCAAGTAAACAGCCTCATAAATATTATATTGTTCTTGTTAAAATAATTTTTTTCTTTTTATACCACCTGAAAACACTGGACCACTTATGTACCACTTTTTATGCAGCCTTACACAAAGGGTGGCACATAAATGTATCGCTGTTTTCTTGAAACCTGTTCTGTCAAGTTTCTTGAAATTGTTGTCAAACATTTATCTAAGTTTTCATAAATATTGTATTGTCAAAACAATCTTTTTCTTAGTTTCAGCAGACTCACATGGTTCTTGAAGCAGTTGTGAAGATTGTTAATTTGCTAAGGGTTTGCTTACCAGGCTTCAAACACTAACATTTTCATGTTGTTCAATTGCTGGAATTAGGTATTATTAATGAATAATGAAAGACATTTACTGAATAAGATCCTTTGATATGACTTAGCAATTAATTCTTCAATTTTGTCTTACCTTTACCTAATCAACCCTTTGTTTTATTCAGCACCAGTGTTTATGCAGCAGTAGTGAAGTAAAAGCATTTATTTATTGTATTTGTTTTTGTACACAGTATAAGAAGCAAGAGCAGCGTTTTGGGACTGTCATGAGCTCGGCTAGCACAAAGCAGACGAAGAAGAGGAGATTAAGAACAGCCGGCCTAGCATACAGGGGTTGTCTTATTTCTCCATTTAGTACATGACAATGGCAAAATACAACACCTGAACCTGCTTTCGTCCATCTTCGGCCTTGCGGAACTGCCAGTCCAGGAACGCCGCCTTCTTATCCTCGGGTATGGAAACCGCAAGCCTGTCAAAGCCTCCTCATCACCCGCTTATTTTTTGGCGCTACGAGAACCGTCTGGGCAAGAGGTCAAGCCCTCCTTGGCGGTTGGATCTTCCTTGGAAGGTGCAGTGATACCACTTCGTGTCAAGACATCGCGCGGGCTCCTTTTATCTGGAAAAGCGATTAATGCTCCCAGTGGCATGGATCCTATGACCAGAACTTAGTTTTCAGATCAGCTTCCCACGGACGCCGTCCACGCATCCTTGCCCACGGATTGTGCTACTGTGAGGGCCAGAACCACAGCATCCGGAGCAGGTGCAGGCCCTGCCTCTCTATGCGACTCGCACGAGAGCGCCGCGGAGCTTTTGCGTGCTCTTACACAACTCTCGTGAAAGCTTCACCACTTTCCGTCATTGACCTGTGGGCCCCAGCTGGCATCAATACCATATTTGGAACCATCTGAAGTACCGGTATTTCGTGGCTTCGAAGATAATGCCAACATATAGATAGAGACCATAAATGCGCTCAGATTGCGTCATGCCTTGCCCAAAAATTCAAAATGGCTGATAGCCATGCCTGCGTGATACTGCAGAAGCAGGGCACAAAAACGAAGGTGTCGATCAATGATCCTGGATGGCATGGAGCCGCCGGCTCATGGCACTGTTCAACCAGATTTGCCACGACACTTGCATGTTAAACAAAGCACATACTGAGGATTGAGTTCGGGAGACCCTTCTTGAGGCTGCAACTGCACAGCGCAGCTTATCGACCAGCAGCTTGGCAGCTATTCCTCGAGCGAATAGCGGAATCGACTGGCTGTCTTCATGATTCCAGAAAGAGACCTGCCCATCGAGCTTTCGTGGCGCATTGGTGTTACACCACCAGATTCCCGACAAAACACCACGCACCACCAAATTGAGGGATAGTGGCAATCTACCAGACATGATTCGGGAGTGCTTACCAAATGTTCTTCACCCCATGTTCATTCTTCTAGTTTTTTCATTCTCGTGCTTCGGCTCCACGGTCATTACCTGTCCTAAGCAGACGTAGTCTGTTACAACTTCAAGTGTACTATTACCTATCTCGAAGCGCTGTTTTCTTCTGAGATTATTGCATATTGCTTTCTTTTCAGCAGAGAAATCTGAAAACCTACCTCTCTGCTCTCGTTGTATTATTCAGTAATCACGAGTTGCAATCCGTCCCCTGAGTTACTAAGCAATGCAATGTCATAGGCGAGGCGGAAGGTACTAAGGTACTTTATTAATTCTGATTCCTAACTCCTCCCATTCTAGGCCTCTGAAAACGCCCTGTAAGCACTCGGTAAACAGCACTGGGAAGATTGTGTCCCCCTGCCTTGCATCATCTTGATTGCTATTCTGTCACCTTCTTTATGGAGCACCATGATGGCGGTTGATCCTCAGCAGATTTCTCTAGGGTGTTTATATATGATTTATCGACGCCTTGATTCCGCAGTGTCTGCATGACTGCTGATATTTCTACTGAGTCAAATGCCTTCTCATAATCGTAAGCAGGCTAGAGACCAGGCAGGAGTAGATTGTGGCATCAGTAATAGAAATGCTAGTGAGCAGTTATTCGTAGGATTTGCAGAACGCAATAATGTTCGACTTTTGAATACCTTCTACCAAAAACGAGGGAACAATAAGTGGACATAGAGAAGCCCTAATGGTGAAAGTATGAACAAAATAGACTTTATACTGAGTGTATGCTGTGGCATTGTGCAGGATGTGGAAATGCTTGGCGAGGTACGATGCAGTCACCATAGAATGGTACGGTCTCGAATTTGCCTACACTTGAAAAAAGAATGACAGAAACTGATACACAAGAAGCAATCAATGAGCTTTCACTGAGAGGGAAAGTAGAGGAATTCAGAGTCTTGCTTCAGAACAGGTACACAGCTCTTATCGAACAAACCAGCCTTAGAGTTGACGAGTATCATTAGGGAGTGTGCAGCGGAAGTTGGTGGTACAGTGGATAGACAGGACAATGGCAAGTTGTCTCAGGAGATGAAGAACCTCATCAAGAAACATAAAGCATGAAATCCTCAAACACAACAGACAAAATAGAACTGGCAGAGCTTTGGAAGTTGATTAATAAGTCTAAGGTATCTGATGTAAGAAGGTACGACATGGAGAAAGTCGAGCACGCTCTAAAGAACGGACAAACCGTCAAAGGAGTGAAAAATAAACATGGGATTGGCAAAAAAGAGATGTATGCACTAAGGGACAAGAAAGGGAAAGTAACTACCAATATGGATAGAATGGTCAAAATAGCAGAGGAGTTTTACAGAGATATATACAGTATCCGGGACAATTAACAACCACGGCCTTAATATAAGAACTAGCAGCAACCCAGATGGCATCCCACCAGTATTGGCAGAAGTCAGAAAAGCCTCGGAGGGAACGTCAAGAGGCAAAGCTGCCGGTGAGGATCGGGCAGCGTCAGATCTGTTGAAAGACTTGGGACAGATTGTGTTGGAAAAACCAGCCGCACTGTCTATGAAGTGTCTTCTGACGGGAGGTACCAAAATCTTGAAAGAACGCTAATATCATCTTAATACATAAGAAAGAAGATGACAAGGACTTGAGGAATTACAGGCCGATCAGCTTGCTCTCCGTTGTAAACAAGCTATTTACAAAGCTAATTGCTGACAGAATGAAGACATTAGAATTCAATCAATCAAAGGAACAAGCAAAATTTCAAACAGGCTATGAACAATCAATCACATTCATACTATCAATCAGGTAATAAGAAATGCACAGACATGACCTCCGAGATGATGCGCGCGTGGCAGGTTTCTTTCCGGCCATCTCAATTGCACGGTGAGGGCTTGTTTCGAGAGATGAGTGTGGCCTGCTCTTTTCTCCGCACCGTGGCACTCTTTCTTTCGGTCGAAGGAAGGAAGGAAGTATGTTTATTTACAGAAAGGCAGAGAGGTCGGCCTGAGCGATAGTTTGCTCTAGCCTGCTACTCTACACTGCGGGAAGGGAAAGGGGAAAAGAAAGATTAATGGATGACGATGGTGAGATAGAGAGGTGAGTATGTAGTGTTCTTTATAGCTGAGACACATTTTAGAGCCGCGCACATAGTCCAGTTGTTTCTAAAAAGGTAATAACTGCTCTTGTGACCGCAGTTGCACTGTCGGTGTCTGGCCAAGGGCCCAATATGGTCTCATCAGTTAATGACCTACTGCGATATTGTTCAGTAGAAGAAATCAGTGTTTGTCGTTCACGTGCGTATGCCGGGCAGACACAAAATATGTGCTCAAGTGTTTCTGGCACATCACAGTGTTCACAATTAGGACCGGTGTCACTGCGACCGATGATATGTGTGTAACGTCTAGTGTACGCTACACCAAGACGAATGCGGTGGATCATACTTGTGAGTTGCCGTTTCAATTTAGGAGGCATGCGGAACCTCATTTCCGGGTCCCATTTGTGAAGTCGCTGGTGTCGCCGTTCCGGTTTGGTCCAGTGCTGAAGTGTGTAGCTGCGCATCACACAGCGAAGCAGGGCGTTCGTGTCAGCTCGTGAAAACGCAATGCGTACTTCAGGGGCACTGCTTAAGGCATTTTTAGCTTCAGCGTCTGCCTCTTCGTTTCCCATCACGCCGCAATGAGCGGGAATCCACTGGAAAGTTATAAGATGGCCATTTGTTGAAGCAACCTGAAAAAGTTCTGTGATTTCTATTGCCAAGCTGTAATATGGACCTTGCTTCATGATGCAATTAATGGTTTGCAAAGCGGGTTTGGCATCACAGAAAATCGTCCAGGCTCGAGGTCGCTCTCCGGAAATAAACCTTATTGCCTCTCGGATAGCGACAAGCTCTGCGGCAGTTGATGTGGTTTTATGGTCCACTTTGAATTGTCGAGCGATATCCATGTCTGGGATGACAAAGGCTGCGGCGGAGGTGTTTAGCGTGGTGGATCCATCGGTGTACACGTGCAGAGAATCACTGTACGTTGTATAAATGTGATATAGGGTCAGTTGTCTGAGGCCAACAGAAGAAATGAGCGACTTCTTCGTAATTCCAGGTATCGTAAAAGAGATAGGTGGTTTAGGCAGAACCCATGGTGGCACTGCAGGGGCATTTGGCGAAGAAAACCTTGGTGGTATAATATTTTCATGCCGCAATATTACTTTTGAGAAACTGCAATCTGGGTGAGTGGCGGGTAGTACTGACAGTGGGTGCTGTCTGTGTCTGCTCAGTAATCGTAGGTGAACTCTAAGTGGCTCGCAGAGCATGTATACACTGATGGGACAAGCCCGAGCCTCTGCGATTGTCCCATTTGTTGAAGTGCAGCGTGGTAGACCCAAGCATCTTCGTAAGCATTGAGCTTGAACACTCTCTAGTGTCTTCACACAACTAGGTCCCATATTGGAAAGCACCGGCATGCTGTATCGAATGTATCCCACAAATAGAGCATTGTATAATTGAAGTAGCGATGATTATGATGGGCCCCATCTTGCTCCTGCTACGTGGCGAAGAATGAGAGCAAAGCTCTTCAATTTAGATTTAAGTACGGCGACATGCCTCGTCCACGATAGATCTCTGTGTACGACAACCCCAAGGAACTTGTGGTGCGTTACAGCAGGTATCGCTGTCCCATTAATAAATATCGGGGATTGCGACATATGCTTGCGCGTGAACGCAAGCACTGTGCATTTGTCGATTGAAAGAGTGAGCCCCTGACGTCGTAGATATTTGTATGTGATCGTCACTGCACGCTGTAGTCGAGCTCGCGATTGCGGACGAGTAGTTCCGGATGCCCATATGCATATGTCATCAGCGTATGCAGTGATCTTCACCGTGCTGGGAAGTTCTGCTGCTAGGCCGATCATTGTGACATTAAATAGGATCGGGCTGAGAACTCCTCCTTGGGGAACACCACGATGAACCTTATATCGATCGGTGTCTCCGTTACTTGTCGTCATGTAAATGGTGCGGTCCCTAAGGTAGTTAAAAATCCAAGCGTACAGTCGTCCACCGATGTCGAAATCTTCCAGTGCGTCAAGGATCGCATAATGCAGCACATTATCGTAGGCACCCTTAATGTCTAAGAAGACCGCCGCCACTAGTCTGCGTCGGCTTCTTTCCTCTTCAACGCTGGTGATCAAGTCGACCACACCATCAATGGCAGATCGGCCTCTTCTGAAGCCGTTCATAAATGTAGGAAAGGAGTTGTTGCTCTCTAGAAGCCACTCTAATCGTGCCAGTACTATTCTTTGCATCACTTTTTCGACGCAGCTGGCTAACGCGATTGGTCTGTAGGAGGAAAGTGCATAAGGACACTTCCCCGACTTGAGCAGTGCAATAATGCGACTGCATTTCCAGTTAGCTGGGACTTCTCCTGACTCCCATGAGGTGTTATAATGAGATAACAGGATACGTCGTGCTTCTGTATCAAGATGGTTGAGTGCAGCATACGTGATTCCGTCAGGTCCTGGTGCCGATGATCGGCGGGAGGCAGAAATCGCAGCGTCAAGCTCATGTATTGTAAAACGTACATCAAGGCGCTCGTCAGACAATGGAGGCGCAATGGTAGTAAGAAGCTCATTAGTGGCAAGATCATCAGTGGTGTCCACGATGAGGCTACAGTAGTCACTGGCTATCTCAACTTCTGTCCGTCCCTGATGTAGAGCAACAGCTTGAAATGGTTGATGTTGTTGGGGAGTTGTCTGCAAACTTCGTACCACCCGCCAGATCTTAGATAGCGGTTGCCTGGGGTCCAGAGATCCACAGAAATTTCTCCAACGTTGCCTGTCAATCTTGTCAAGATGCCGAAGAACATGTCGTTGAGCTCGACGACAGGCGGAAAGGTCTGAAGGTGACTTCGTTCGTCTGTATCGGCGTTCGGCACGGCGACGGATTGCACGAAGGGCCTCGTATTGGGAGTCAACTGCTGATCTCTGCATTGGTAGGTTAACCTGTTTGGTTGTGTCACGCAGTGAAGAAGCAATGACGTTTTCTACCTCGGATGGATCAGTCGTGTGCTCACAGCCAGACTTGATAGATGCCTTGAACAGTGTCCAGTCGGTTTGACGGATGTAGCGTGTGTGCGTGCGGCGAAACCACCTGAACTGAACATAGGTTGGAAGGTGGTCACTGCCGCGAGTGTCCAAATCTGTGCACCAACATGCGGAAGACAGAAGGTTTCTGGAAACGAAACAGAGGTCGAGGCAGCTGCTGTAGGACGTACCACGAACAAATGTAGGTGATCCGTCGTTGAGTACGCTTAGTCCATAGTTGTATATAAAATTGGCTAAATCCTTTCCGCGATAATTCGTTGTAGTGCTACCCCAGAGAGGATGATGTGCATTAAAATCGCCGATCACAATGTGTGGCCTTTGTGCTGCTTGAAGAATGGTCCCCAGGTGGAAGCAGTCCATCTGTGCGCTTGGGTGTATGTATCCTCCTATTACGGAGAATGTTCGCTTTTTATGTGTTATTGTCAGGCTCACGTAATCATTGCTGGTATGCGACGCGACTTCATGTCTCAAGAATGTCAAATCACGACGTATACAAACGAGAACTTTGCTCGTACGTTGATCACTGCGGGACCAAATCTGGATATATCCAGATATACGAAAAGGTGAAACCATATTCGGTTCACATATAACGATAACAGGAAATTTATATTTAAAAACCCATTGTCTGAAGTCTGACAGACGGCCACGTAGGCCACGAGCATTCCATTGCATAACAAGCGACTGGCGCATGGGTTCTTCGAACATCAGTGCCATGTTCACTTACTGAAGAACCAGTAGAAGAGGCTCCAAAACCTCAAGTAGCTGCACAGCCGCCTTAGCAGCGGGAGTGTTTAGGCTGCTGAGAATCTTACGCATCGAACCCATCAAATTTTTAAGCATAGCCTTGACATCTGTGTTGTCCATTTTCTTGTTTTCTTCATTGGAGGTAGGGGCACTATGTGATGATGGCGCTACCGTAGCTCTTGACGGTAGTGAAGGCCACTGAGTCTCCGTCGTGGGGAGAGCCAATGACTGGTTACATTGTACTTGCGTGGACTGTATTGGCATTTGAGCATCTGTATCCTCCTTTCTGGCCGACAAAAGTAGGCTAGGAGGTGGTGAGGGCACGGTTTTGTGTGTCGAATTCGATAAGCTATGAGCACTGCTGCTTCGTTTGCGTCGATGGTGCGAACGATGTTTACGGCGCCGTACAGCCCTTGCAGCTTCTCTGTGAGTGGAGTGGTCTCGAACCATCTTCTTCAGGATACAAATTTCATTCCTCATTTTGGGACATTCTTTTGATGTTGCGTCATGGGCGCCTGAGCAGTTTGGGCATTTGGCCACAGCATTGCAGTTATCACCATCATGAGGGCCACCGCAATGCTTGCAGGTTACGGCACCCTTGCAAACTGCACTAACGTGCCCAAATTTCATGCATTTATGACATTGCAGAGGTTTTGGTACGTAAGGACGTACCGAGTGTCTCACGTACCCAACTTTTACATGTGTGGGTAACGTCTTCGACTGAAACACTACTTTAACACATCGCGTGCGTCCAAAGCGGTGGAAGCCAAGCACGGGAGCCGACGATGACAGCAGTTTCTCGAGACTCGAGTCTGTTATCTCCTCATCCACATCGTATATAACTCCTGTTGTCGTTTCTTCGTCGTACGCGGAGAATGCGCGAACCGGAATATTTTCTAATCGAACAATCGCTTTCAGCGTGTCCATTAAGGCCTTCGTAGTGACCTCCACGGACAGTATGTTCTTTCGGGTATTTATGCGTATTTCTACGACTTTCCCTGGAGCGATGAGCTCAAAGTACTCTGTCAGGCTCTGCCTATTTAGAGAGTTCAAGATGTCTGTCTTCGATGTCGGCACATACGAAATGGTTTACGACCGCATGCTACTCGCCTTTGTCTGTGCTTGCCAGCTAGTGGGCGATGTCCGGCTGATTTTCCTCTTCAGGCGTCGGCTTGGTACGACCACGTAGTCGCTGTCCGAAGCCATATCTTCAACGGAGGAGTCATCAGAATTCTCATCGTGGGCCCCGCTTGGGCCGGGGTGAGAACTTGCGTCAGACGCACTATGATGTGGTCGGCCCGGTCCCGGTTGCTGGATGGGGTTTTGATCCCTCATTCTAAGGGGGAACGCCCCTTCGAGGTGTGTCGATTATTGAAAAAACTTGGCAAAAGAATTAGGAAACTCACAGAGCTCGAAGCAGAGGCTGTTCTCTGTGACAACTTCTTCTTCTTCTTCGGTCGAAAAGACTGCTGCATTGTTAGAGAAGATTCTATGTGGTGAGAAAAAAAATAGTATTCTGCTTTTATTATTTAATTTTGCATTCATTTGGAAATGTCGAGTCGAGGAGTACGAGAAGCAAAGCGGGTTTTTTTTTTTTTTGCTTTAGATTGGCGCTGCCCATATTAGAGCAGTTAAAATTCCGATGTCTCTGCTAAAGATCCGCATGTGCTCGAAACTATACTTTGAAGTTTGCGGTCTGTAGTAGGGGAGGGGGGCACTGACGAAAGAGGAAAAAAAATTGGCTGTCCGATCCGCAAGCGAGGTAAAAAAAATGCCGCATTCTATACCTATGGATTACTTTTTACACTCGATTGAATGGATTTTTTTTCTCTCATTGAACTAGCACTGCTTTTTATTATAACGGTGTTTCAAGAATTCTCGCATACCCGCTAATGTAATCACAGCTGCGCTGTGAACTGGTTTCATTGCTTCTTAGAGGCGTTCTCCTCTTGCTAGGCTGGCACGCCTGCCGTCCAGCCAAGCTCGCCACAACTGGTCTCCCCTATAGATGAGGCGCGTTCAGTGAGACTTTTTTCAACGAAGAGCAAAACGCTGTTTGGCGCTTGAGGGATAAATAAACAAAATCATGGGATATGCGCGGAGTGAATAATTAGTGGGATGAAGCATCCGTCTGTTCATCTGTGTATTCATTCGTCAATGCATTTGTCGACTCCTATCACACTACAGTAGGCACCGGACGGACGGACGCTTTGCCCCACTCATCATATTGCCACCAGCACGTAGTGGGTCGACAGCAAGAGCGGCTCTCAATCTGGAGGAAAAAGATGATCGCGTGCCTTCTTCTCTGCTCGAGAGCCAGCCACGACTGACGCATCGTCCTAGAGCTAGCTACCCGGTCGTTCAATAAATCCCCCAGTACTTGTGACTCATCGTGACAAACTGGTGGAAGGTGCTGGGTAGCCTCACGGATGCTGCAGACCCCCCCAGGAAGCCGTAATACGAGTCCAGTGCCAGTCAACACTCCCGTGCATCGGACCAGCCGCCGAATCAGGGGATTGCCTCCGGAAGTCAACGATACTGCTCCCACCACGTCAACAAACATGACCAGCACTTCGGTACAAACCTTGGCAACCGGCACGGGAAGCACGTCGCCGAACCGCTATACGTTGGAAAGCCCACGGGCACCGCCGACGTTCCATGGTACAGAGCGCGAAGACGTTGAGGACTGGTTGGCGGACTTCGAGCGTGTAGCCAACTTGAATCAGTGGGACGACGTGGCGAAACTGGGTCGTGTCTACTTCTATCTCGAAGACGGGGCTCGCACGTGGTATCAAAATCGGGAGGAGCAGCTGACGACGTGGCCCGAATTCTCTCGTAGACTTCTGCAGACATATGCCAGCACTGACCGCCAAGAAAGAGCTGAACGAGCTATTCTTGCCCGCGTCCAGTCGCCAAACGAAACTGTGACCGCGTACGTCGAAGACATGACGCGCCTCTACCGACGGGCCGATTCAAGAATGACTGAGGACAAGAAGTTGCGTCACTTGATGCACGGTGTCAAGGACCAGCTTTTTGCCGGCCTCGTGCGAAGTCCTCCGAAGACGGTCGCGGAGTTCTTGTCCGAGGCCGTGACAATGGAAAAAATGCTGCAGCAGCGATCCAACCAATACGACAGGCAAGTCAGTGGCATGTCTACTGCCGACATTTTCACCGCCACTAGAACCAACAACGACTGTCTACGTGAACTCATCCGTGATATAGTACGTGAAGAGTTACAAAAGGCTGGTGTAACACCTCATCCTACAGTCAACTCTATTGCAACTGTGATCAAGGATGAGCTGCACCAGGCCCTCCGGGACACCTTGCCTCATGATACAGCTGTGCCAGCTCCTGCTGAATACCGCCGTGAAACAACCTACGCGGAAGCCTTGAAACGCCCTGCTGCAACGCCGCCATTATTCGTCCATCCTGTTCCTGCTGTTTCAGTACAGTCAGCGCAGCACATACCGTACTACGAAGGCACGTACACGCCACCGCCCCTGCCCTTTGTCCCTGGTGCTTCTGTCGCCCATCGTTCAGTGCAACCAGTTCAGTACATCGACGATCGGCGCACGTCTCCTCGAAAGTCTGATGTTTGGCGCACACCTGATCGCCGGCCTCTGTGCTTTCACTGCGGAGAAGCTGATCACTTGTACCGCCAGTGCCCATATCGCCGTCTTGGGCTTCGCGGCTTCTCTGCGTACTCGCCGCCACCCCGTTACGGTCAGAGACCACGCGACATCCAAAACTACCTCACCCAGCAGCATGCACCACCGTCTGCCGGGCGCCAGTCGCGCTCGCCATCACCGAGGCGATTTTCATCAACGCCCCAGCGGTATTCTACCGCACGATCTCCCAGCCCCCGCCGGGAAAACTAGCCGAAGCGACCTCTGGGGGCGGGGTCGCTGAACGTCGAAGCGCTGAAGACCTCCTATTGACGCAGAACTGTACAGAAACTGGTCCGACATCACCTGCTGCTGCAAAGGATAGCCGGCTTTCACTCGACATTGCAGTAACAATTGATGGTTGTGTAGTTAATGCGTTAGTGGACACCGGCGCAGACTATTCCATACTGAGCGGGAAACTGACAACGCAGCTGAAGAAAGTAATCACACCATGGCATAACTCGCAGATTCGGACAGCTGGTGGCCATGTCGTTACTCCACTGGGTGCCTGCACAACTAGAGTACAGATTCAAGGGTACACATTCGTAGCAAGCTGCCTTGTTCTACGTGAATGCTCCCGTGACGTCATTCTGGGAGTTGATTTTCTACAGGAAAATGGAGCTATCATTGATCTGCAAGAGCGCCGCGTCACGTTCTCAGCCCAGCGAGCAATCAACGTGCAGGATGACGAAATGCGTGTCGACGTACTCCGTATTTCTGAACAGAGCGTGACGCTTCCTCCCCGAGCCAGTGTTCTAGTCGACGTAACATGCTGTGGTTTGAGCGATGGCGATGTGGTGGCCGAGACAAATTTAGAACACCTCCTGCAGCAAGGCATATGTGTAGCCAGAAGTGTAATACACGTTCGTGACGGCCGATCTGAATTGCTCGTTACCAACTTTAGCAACGAGCATCGACACCTTTTCCGTGGCACTTCGATAGCGTTTGCCCACGAAGTAGCAAACGTAACCAACTGTCTCACGTCAGAAGTAGTGGATAACGCAGACACATCAATGAGCAACATTGACATCAATCCTGATCTGTCCACCGATAACCAGACTGCGCTGCGAGCGCTCTTGTTCGAGTACAGGTCTTGCTTCGCAAGTTGCTCGAAGATCCGCCAGACGTCCATCACTCAACACAGGATCATCACGTACGAGGACGCACGCCCAATACACCAGCACCCCTACCGCGTGTCGGCTAAAGAACGTGAAGCGATACGTACGCAAGTTCGCGAGATGCTTGACGATGGCGTTATCGAACCATCCAACAGCCCGTGGTCATCTCCAGTCGTGCTTGTCAAAAAGAAGGACGGGTCGCTACGCTTCTGCGTCGATTACCGAAAGCTTAACAACGTGACCAAAAAGGATGTGTACCCGCTACCGCGTATCGACGATTCCCTAGATAGACTTCGTAGTGCCCATTATTTCACTTCTCTCGATCTCAAAAGCGGGGTACTGGCAAATCGAGGTAGATCAGCGAGACCGCGAAAAGACAGCCTTCGTGACTCCAGACGGCCTATACCAATTTCGAGTACTCCCTTTCGGCTTGTGTTCAGCGCCGGCAACTTTCCAGCGAATGATGGACACTGTCCTCACTGGGCTGAAGTGGCAGACTTGTCTTGTCTACCTTGACGATGTGGTGGTCTTCTCTGCCACGTTCGAGCAGCACCTTCAGCGCCTGCGCAGCGTGCTGGAGGCTATCCGATCGGCGGACCTCACACTAAAGCCACAGAAGTGCCACTTCGGCTATAAAGAACTAAAGTTTCTTGGACATGTAGTTAACGCCGAAGGAATCCGTCCCGATCCGGACAAGCTTGCCGCTGTTGCCGAATTACCAGCTCCTGTCGATAAGAAAGCCGTCCGGCGCTTCCTTGGTTTGTGCGCCTACTATCGCCGATTCATTCATGGCTTTTCACAGATAGCAGAACCTCTGACTCGTCTCACAAGGGACGACACACCGTTTGTCTGGGAAAACGAGCAACAAGCAGCTTTTGATGAGCTGCGACAGCGCATGCAATCAGCGCCCGTTCTCGCTCATTTCGACGATGATGCTGACACGGAGGTCCATACCGACGCTAGTAACATTGGGCTCGGTGCAGTGCTCGTTCAGCGTCAAGAAGACATCGAAAGAGTGATAGCCTACGCCAGCCGCTCTCTATCGCGTGCTGAGGCGAATTATTCCACTACGGAGAAAGAGTGCCTCGCAGTCGTGTGGGCAATCACCAAGTTCCGCCCATACCTTTATGGTCGTCCCTTCAAGATAGTGACGGACCACCACGCCCTCTGCTGGTTGGCAAGCCTGCGCGACCTTTCAGGACGGCTAGCACGGTGGAACTTGCGGCTGCAGGAATTTGACGTCACCATCGTCCATAAGTCCGGCCGTAAGCATGAAGACGCTGACACACTGTCACGCGCGCCCCTTCATGTCGTCAGTCAGGAAGCAGAGGAAGACGAAGGCTTCCTGGGCGCCATTAGCTCATCAGACTTGAGTAAACGGCAGCGGGATGACGCAGAGATTCGTTCGATCATCGATCATTTAGAGGGCCAGGACACAATCATACCACGTCATTTATTCCGCTCGTTGCCGTCGTTCTGCCTTCGAGATGGTGTGCTGTACAAGAAGAACGCTCGTTCGAACAACCGTGCCTACCTCCTGGTGGTTCCTCGAGACATGCGAGACGACGTCCTCTTCGCTTGCCATGACGAACCCACATCCGGTCATCTGGGCTACTCACGAACACTTGCCAGAGTGAGTGAGAGGTACTATTGGCCAGGACTTTCGGCAAGCGTCAAGAAGTACGTGAAGAGCTGTCGGGAATGTCAGCGCCGAAAGCAACCATCTGTTAAGCCAGCTGGTTTGCTTCAGCCCATTGAAGCACCTTGCACGCCATTCGACCAAGTCGGCATGGACATTCTCGGGCCATTTCCCCTGTCTGCGGACAGCAACAAATGGGTGATCGTCGCGACCGACTATTTGACACGCTACGCTGAAACCCAGGCGATCCCACGAGCCACGGCTTCTGAGGTAGCACAATTTTTCATGCGCCACATCGTGTTACGACACGGTGCTCCTTCCAGTGTAATAACGGACAGAGGGATGGCATTCACGGCGCAGCTTACGGACGAAGTTTTCAAACTGAGCAACACCAGACACCGAAGAACAACTGCGTACCACCCGCAAACCAACGGACTTACCGAGCGACTGAATAAGACCCTCGCAGACATGATCTCAATGTACATCGACGTACAGGACAAAACATGGGACCGGATCTTACCTTACGTGACCTTCGCGTATAATACGCCGTGCAAGAGACCACGCGATTCACGCCATTTCGGCTTCTCTACGTCCGCGAAGTGCAGACCATGCTAGACTCTATGCTACCGTGTCAAGGCCAAAACGAGTTGGCAACTGACGCCGAAGAATTCGCAGAGCGTGCTGAGGAAGCCCGGCAGCTCGCGCGACTGTACATCGGCCAGCAACAGCAGGCAGACGCACGACGCTATAATACCCGCCACAGAGAAGTGTTTTACAGCCCCGGAGATCAAGTTTGGGTGTGGACGCCCGTCCGCCGCCGTGGCCTTAGCGAAAAGTTGCTGAGCCGGTACTTTGGCCCATATAAAGTGTTACGCCGCGTCAGTGACGTGAACTACGAAGTGGTTCCGGACTCAACACCCCATGCACGGAGCAGGACACGGCTGAGGCCGGACGTCGTTCATGTGTTGCGCATGAAACCATTTATTGCGCGTTGCTCGTAACTTTTCCTTTACCGTACAGCATTCTTTGTGTTTTTTTGTTTATTTGTGCGAACTTGCTTTCTCGTTCATTGACATTTCTTATATTGGCACGCTCTTCAATTTTTACTTTCACATTATCCGAATTTCCAATTACTTTTTCACGTGCTTATGTAGTAGCATCGCGGTGATGCTATGTACTTTTCTTTCCTCTTTTTGGGACTTGTTTTTTTTTCTTTTCGGAAGGGGGGATAATGCCACCAGCACGTAGTGGGTCGACAGCAAGAGCGGCTCTCAATCTGGAGGAAAAAGATGATCGCGTGCCTTCTTCTCTGCTCGAGAGCCAGCCACGACTGACGCATCGTCCTAGAGCTAGCTACCCGGTCGTTCAATAAATCCCCCAGTACTTGTGACTCATCGTGACAATATCATTCACTCCGTGGATATGCTGGATTTGCTGGATAAAAGAATGACCGACCAAGCGATGCTTTAAAAAGCGTCGTCGCTAAAAGCAATAAAACCACGTCGCGCTCTGCGTCGCAGCTGTGATTACGTTGGCGCGCCTGTTATGATTCTCTAAACAGCATTACAGTCTAAATCAGGGATAGTTCCATGAAAAGAACAACAAAGTGGCCCATTTATTTGCGTGTAACCAGTAAGTGTGCGGTATTCTGATTATGGTTGTGGATTAAGCTGTCGGTTTTTATTAAATGTGGAGCATTTTATAGTCGCACCTACTCGCAAATCCTACGTCAGCGGCGCCGTTGACACCCCCACTGCGCATGCTCGTGTCTCGTGCCCAAGTTTTGTTTCAATCTGACGTGCAGAAGGGCATGCAGCAGTATGACATATTTCTGAAATTAAATGGAAGAAACGAGACCTCACATCACTTTCTCTAAGAAAAAAAAACTACAGCATAGGCATAGCATCAATTGTACAAACCGTAGTTAGTCGTCAACTTAACTGATAAATCACTTTTATCGAATGAAACATTCCTTTTGACTTCCACTATAAAATTTTCGCTCCTCTAAGCAGATTGCCAGCGATGCATGCACACAAGGTAACCATGCGAACGCCCCAGCATGAGCGCATTACAAAGAAATAACACCCGCTTGAGAGGAACGGTCGCTGAGCCGACCAAACTCGGCGCTCAGCATCAGCAACTGTCTTGCTCTCTCCTCGCAATGTGCCGGCACCGTCAAGTCTGGCGCGAAAGCCGCGCTCTCATAGCGTACAACGCTTCGCACTTGCCTGCAAGGCTTCCCCAGTTTCTCTTTCCAGCTATATCCCGTCAAGCTGCAGAAGCAGGAGACAGGGAGGAGGGGTAGACTGAACGTCGCCGGCTCTGCGACGACCACGGGCTGGTAACAGGTGCACTTTGGTCAGTCATGGTCGCCCATTTGCACTGTGAGTTCTACGGTGTTCAGGGTATATGTTGGGGAATGTAAGAACAAACATTGAGATCTTTTGCTTGTTGAAGAAGAACGCCGCAAGCGTTCAGAGCTCTGTGTATCTGGTATAAAACATTGTGCATTACTTAGCAGTGACAATTCACACTATATTCTTTACTAGTCTACCTCGACAAATACTTGGTTTTGTGGAAAGACGCCGTTTGGTCACGTATGCAATCCTTTGATTTAGATGCAGAAGAAATAACTGTAAATGAACACGATACTGATATTGCCATTGTGATACCAAAACATAATTAAGATACAGATGACGAAAAAAATGGAGACGATAACTCATACACTTTCACTGTGAAGGACGTAGCGATTAAATGTAGGTCGGCTAATCGTAGCCTTTCACAATATTCCGGCAAAATTACTTATCATATAGGTGGCACAATCAGGGCACTTAACTATTATGAGAGTAAGTGTAATTAGGTTGACCACCTGATAAATATTGGTATGTGATAAAACAGTAAAACGATCTCTAATGATAAGAGGGCAATATGATTCAACAATAATAACTATTCCAGTGTTCACCAGCATATGCATCTCCAGATAGGGGGAATGCTAAAATGCCTCTGTCACGAACGAAATAATACCTTCTTGCAATGATCTATATAAAAAAAAATTCAGCAGTTGCCATGCTTTTATTCACCAAATGGAGGAAAATAAAAGCAGAAACTGAAAAAAAAAACGTGCACGCTGAAATTTCACGCCTTCTGCTTTCTGTCATGGCCTCCGCCACTTGAGGAACTTAAAATAAATGCACCCCCTCGCGGTAGCCGGGCTCATTAGGCGATACTCGCTGGTTTTGCTGGGGAGCGCGACGATTGAGACGGCTGCACGCCCGCAATCTCAGAGGCCATGGCTCAGAATACATCCAATCACTACACATAGCCTTCATAGATATGCAATGTACTTATAGTAATTATGCTTAATTGCAAACAACACACAGTTTTATAAGAATCTGCATTCTAGATGTTATAATGGCTTAACGTCATTTGGCTGCTAAGGTCATAGTTAAAAGATGCAATGAGATATAGGCAGTATTTAATTATGGCTACCCACATTGTGATAAAGCCATCATGGGCAATTCCTCATTTCTATTAATAACTTGAGGCCCTTACTATGCACACACACCTTAACACTACTGACAGATGAACGTTATTCGCGTCCTGGGAAAGAAGGTTCCTAAGAACCCACCGAGGGCAGCACTTGTGATGGGGTCTGGGAGCAAAGGTTCCAGATCGCTTCACAGGCTCTCTGGACCGCCCGAAGTTGTTGCGCGAGGTTTGGACTTTCAGTGCACTCTAAGAAGTTCGTCTCAATGTGATGCTCCCTTGTTTAAACGCTCAAGTATGGGCGCCACATCAAATGATGGAAGGTGGCGAGTTGATTGCATGGCGAGCAGTTAGGGGAAATATCCGTATAGAAGGCGACAGTGGCCCGTAACAATAAGTAGCTAGTTAGGAGGGTCTGCCGCCTCCTAGTTAGGTCTCTGATCTAGCCTCTAGTCTTACACACTTCTATTCAAAATGTTTTTTCTGATTTATTGCCTTGACCAATCTGGGGTGTCCGTTTTCCGTAATGCACACTTTCACTGTTTCTTATGGCCGTCATTTTTTTTCCAGGAAATAGCGATAAGTTCGTGTTGAAAAACATCTGTAATAATTGGAATAACTAAGGAAGCACTCATAATTTATTACAAAGCCTGAAGGTTTGCTGAGTTGCACGCAACTTTACTGAATGCTTTCATTTTGTTGTGTGTGCAGTTTAGAAAGCAGGCATGAGTTGCCGGCACCATTTCTGGGCAGGTGCTAAAGATCTCGTAGAACTTCCGGTCATCTGGGCTACTCACGAACACTTGCCAGAGTGAGTGAGAGGTACTATTGGCCAGGACTTTCGGCAAGCGTCAAGAAGTACGTGAAGAGCTGTCGGGAATGTCAGCGCCGAAAGCAACCATCTGTTAAGCCAGCTGGTTTGCTTCAGCCCATTGAAGCACCTTGCACACCATTCGACCAAGTCGGCATGGACATTCTCGGGCCATTTCCCCTGTCTGCGGACAGCAACAAATGGGTGATCGTCGCGACCGACTATTTGACACGCTACGCTGAAACCCAGGCGATCCTGCGGTCTAGGAGGTGGGATTGCACGTCCCATTGCATAGTGAAGCCAGGAGTAGTTTATGAAAGCCAGCCTTTGCATTTGCCATGCCCAGAAAGAAAGGCTTCACTATCTTGCAGAATAAAATGGAACGTTGGAACATTATTGTGGGTTGGAACACGAGAAATGAGCTCCATCTCAACTCAATAAGCTCTGCATTTTAATCATTTTAATTAGGTTCTATACCAAAGCATACCAGGCAGACTTATCGTACACAGCTAATCTTAATCTCTGTTTACGTTCTCTTGTATTTTTGTGTGTGCTGTGATTATCGACACATCGTCGTGGATCTTTGCTGAAATTTTTAGAATAGACTAAATGCAGCTATTTGTGTAATGTAGCTTGCCAAATGACATGTACTTAGCTCTTTTCAAAAAGTGGCATTGTCTTTTACATTTTGATCAGTGCATTTGCTAAAGTCACTAGATAGATGTAAAGTGGAAAAAGAAGTATAATGGCTTCTATTGAGTCAGTTCAGTTTACGAAAATGTATATGCCTGTCTAATGACACCATTGAATTTTCCAGTTTCTTAGTGATCTTTTTGCAGGACGTTCTGCCATGTTGATGTGACCTTCTTGAAAATCACTTTGTAAAGTATGTAATATACTGGCTACGTATTTGCTGCAAATGGGAATTTTGTTTTATGCAATTTTAATTGGCTGACTGAATCATGAGCCTCAATGAAAAGAAAATATATATACAAGAATACAGCTTGCTCTAACTTGACATGAACATCCAGAGTGCATTACATGCAGTAGTGCTCTTAAGGCTGATAGCTGTTTCTCTCTTAGTTCGTGGTTTCTCATGCATTGTTATCTTTCTTTCTTTAGGTACAAGCTTGCAAACCAAATGGGAATCTGATGCCACTGCTGGATGTTCATTTTGTTGTTGGATTTTTTGTTTTCACTGCGTCGTTCTCTCTGCTTACTTTCAGCTGTTTCAGCATTTCATGTGAAGTGTGCTTCAAATAATTGTGCTCACAAATATTGTGCTCACATGTTTGTACCTTAACGGGATATACTACACTCACATGGATGTTCAAGCTAGTCTGATTATTATTTGTTTGCCTTGCATAGGCTAAGTAACATGTCTTTTGACTTAAAATATTTATGGAATAAAGTGGCTTGTCAGTCGTAAACATTTACATTTGTTATTTTGCCATATGTTATCTGCTTGATTTTGTTAATTCATGTAATCAGACATCTTATGTTTCATTAAGCATCATTGCTTGCAATGAAATTATTGATTGAAGCATTTTTTTTTTACTAAACACTAAGTTATACACAAGTGACATGTATTTGTGTTTTTTGGTACTTTAGTTGAATATAGTTGTGCTAGTAAATGTCACATGCATTAGGATATTGTAGTTTAGAAACCAGGAAGAGATGTCATGCAGTATTGTGGAAATCTAAACGCATGATATAAGATAGGCTCAATTTTAGTTGGTTAGGGAGGTTATACCATAATTAAAATTACCACTGGTATAATTAGATGTGGGCTTACTGAGTGTTCTTAACAACCTGCTCATGGGCAAATCGCACTTGATGTCTTATTGGCTTCTTGGTCTGCTAGGGGTCATTTAATATTGTGTCTAACGAGAAATTTTTAGTTCACAGATGTAGATAAAAGTTGTGTGTCACTGCAACAGAGCGGTCACACGCAGGCAGCGTGTCGCCTGCACTACGTAGCGTCACAACTCAATATGCGACTATTCATCAAATCTGTGCGGTAAAATTTTAAAAAATTATGATGGCTAGTGTAAAGGAATTCACACAGTTTACAGACTAAAAAGCATGATTGTTAAAAGTTTTCAAAGTGGCTGGCAAGAACACCGCCAGCAGGGCAAGTGCGCAAATTGCTGGAGCCACCGCCACTCGGATGTTCGCATACATCTCGGGTTCTCTCAGATGGTCCTTTATTAACTTCTTTTTATTCCGAGATAGAATGAGTAAAGCGTGATGTGCTGACGTTGCTAGAAACATTCGAAATGCTGCATTGCAGTGTAGCAAGTTTTCTTTTTCTGAAGGCACGCATTTCAGCTGATCACCAGACCACTTTATCGTTACTTTACTATTTTTTGCCACTTCCGTAGCAACTCATTAGTATAGCTACATTGCATTGGCTTCTGGCTCCTAAGGGTCGTTGTTTCCGTGGATTTGCAGCTAAATCAGAATCGACACATGGCACACCAAGTTTTGAATGCAACCTGGGTTGCATCGAAATTTGTATTGCCACGTTTGGGGTAACCGATATCCTTGAATTATGCGAGATTTCGAAATAACAGAGCTACAATTATGATGTGTTATGGTGCTTATATTTTGGTGTGATGAAAAATTTTATGTTGTCGAAGATGTAATGTAATTTCGTCTCGTTTTTCTTTCGTAAAAAACGGTACAAATGCACCCCTTTTGTTTTATTTGTGCAGCTTTGGGGTCATCCAGCCACCTAGCAACTAAGCACGGTGAGAAGACACATTGTGGACGTCACCGCTGTCACTTCTGTGACTTTGTGCCTGACAACTCGTCCTATCTGAAAGCGCACATAGGGGTACACACAGGCGGGCGGCCATTTCAGTGTCACTTGTGCCCTCAGAGCTTCACACAGAAACCCACTTTGGTAAACCACCAGCGTACCCACAAAGGCGAGAGGCCACTTAAGTACCACCTCTGCCCTCAGAGCTTCTCACAAAGATGGACCTTGGCACGTCAAGTGCGCACCCACAAAGGCGAACGACCATACAAGTGCCACCTCTGTTCACAGTTTCTTTCAAAGAACCATATCGATAGAGCACCTCCGCACTCACACAGGTGAAGGACCGTATAAATGCCCATTATTTCCACAGGCGTTAGCGTCGAAAAGCAACCTGAACAGGCACTTGTGCACGCACAAGTGCAATTGACCTATACGTTAAGGAATTTATATGCTGCAAGTTTTGAACAACTTTTATATTCATCGTCATCATTTATGTGGTGTTTCGGTTCCGATTTTGTGGTTACCAGATTCGGTTTCATGTGAAGTGTTTTCGCCCTCAGGGGGTGCTAGTGTGTATACGTGTGGCATTGTACAGAATAATCCAGTTCCTGCTGGCCTACCAGCTGCTGCGTACCTCGTGTCGGCCAGCACTTCAGTGTCGTGCTCTGTGTGCTCCGTGCAGCGCATCCGCCGCACGGTACAACATATTGGCAACAAGGATGGGACAGTCCTGCTTGCGAACGACGACCAAGGGAGACACTCTCTTGGGCCAACACGAGGTACGCAGCAGCCGGTACCCAAGCAGACTCTGCTCTTTTATATACACAAACATCAATATATATGCATACGTACAACGCCCCCTAGGGGCCAGCCAACTGGTTTCAAAACCAGAACCGAAACCCCGATACCACATCATCCCGCCCTTGAAATGAAAATGATGTGGTCCTCCACGCAACCAATGTACAATAGTAGAATGCACACAATACTAAGAAAAGCAAGAAAATGTACAACTTGACAGTGTGAAGATATGCACAGCAAACACACGAAAATGCAAAAGGATTGGACAAAGGGACACACTTGAGAAGAAATAACACCACCAATCACACAAGTACGCACACAGCGCACAACGAAGGATACAAATGTACAGCACACTATAAAACCAAGCAAGCAACACGAAAACAAGGCACAGTGCGAAATATATGGCCTATCATCCCCTCCCCCAAGAGAGGATGTCCGCATAGTCGCTGTCCTGTTTGTGGCTACGGCGCTGACGCCTGTACCGGTGCCAATTCCTCAGGAAGCGACTGTACTGTCGCCTCCCGCAGCAGTCCGGTGGAGCGAGTGAATAGGCCCATGAACTCTCTTTCCAGTGCACTTCCAGTGCTGTAGGGGCCTGAACAAGCGGGTAATGACGCTCTGATGGAGCCTGGCTCGGCACTGTCAAGGTAGACGTGACCAGCGGAAGCACCTTAGCAGCACACAGAACAGGGACCACTTCCTGAATCACGGCCGGCACGCTTGGTGGATGCACCTCCGGCGGATCGAGAACAGACGCAGCATGCCGGAGGGCACCACAAGACGAAAGACGCACAGCCGGGGGGGAATCAGCAGCAGGCGCCACCGACGTATGGTGAGCTGCAGGACACAAGGAGGTATACGGGTATGCTCAACCGCAAGAAACACGACAGCAGCAGGCGCATCAGGAGCGTGGCCAGCTGGGACGCTAACACGTGCAGTACAAGTGAGCACACACTCAGTCTGGGTCGCAGTATGGGAGGTCAAAGTATGGCCCGACCTGTCAGTAGGTGCATTCATTGTGAATCAGCAGACGCTTCCGTTGTGTCCTCGACGTCCGCACCGTGAACATGTCCGGCTCCTGGCAGGGCAAGCGGTAGCGTCGGCGACGCCGGAGAACCGTTGTCGGACCCGCCGGTAACCGAGGGAGCAGTCGCATTCGTCGAGCAGACGGTGCCAGTTTGCGAAGCAGTTGGAGGAGGAACGCTGCGAACAGTGGAAGGAAGGTCGCCGAGTCAAGTCTGGCACGACGAAACAGCGTCGCTTCAAAGGGCATTTAGCTGCTGTAACACTCGGTCAACGCGCTCCTCTTCCATGGCGAGATCTGAAGCCTTCTGTATGGAGAATTCCACTCCCATCTTCAGAATTTGTCTCCGCAGGTTCAGGGACGCGATTTTTTCTACAATTTGGTAGAATGCCGGTATGTCGGTACTTGCACCCAAAATTGCAGAGTTGAGCAAGCTGTTTAACTTCTAGAATGTTTTGCATTGTGGTCTCGGCCGTTTGTTGCCGTAGCATTTTGAACGAGGCAAGTAGGCACATCGGATCGACTTGCTCGTCAAAAATCTCGTCCAACTGCTGGAGCGTTGCAGCATACGCGTCTTGCACGGCGTCCGCCGTGACTGCATGGTTTACTGCCGGAATCTGTTCATCCTCCACAGCAAGCAGGTAGAAGTTGTTAGGCATTACATTCACCACGGACAGCTGGCGCTGCATATCGTGATGTTGTGCAACTATTAGCGGTTGAGGAGAGCGGCCGCAAGGGAGACAGGAAGAGGATGGTTGGGGCGAGCGCGAAGCGGTTGACGAGGCATCATTATGTAATCTCTTCTAATCGTTAATAAATCAGTTGTCTGTCGTTCAATCAGTCGTGTCATTATACGCGTCAACCCCTGACATGACGACGAGGAGTTAACAACGAACCTACGGCCGATGTAGAACAGAAGACGAAGCGAGAAGATAACACTGTACGTACTGAGGCCTAGCAGCAGCAAGTGCAGCCAGCGATAACGACCAGCATGGAGACCGACCACACCGAAGTGAAAAACTCCACGCTGATCACGGACGAAGCGGCTTTCGACACGAATGAGCTGAAGCTTACGACGTCTCAAGGTATTTTCGAAGACAGCATCTCTCCAACTCGTTTGACACGCACGAACGCCATCGAAAACCGAACGAAAAGGCAAACGGAACAACGGAGCTCGCGATGCTCAACACTACGTTGCAAATAATGGCGCGACTTCTCAAAAGGCAGTTGGGAGCACCGCCAGGCATATCGAACGACAACGCCACCAGTGCACAGCTGCAAATAACTACGACACCAGATCTCACAGGAATGCTGCCGACCTATTCGGGAACTGAATCAGACAACTTCGCTCAATGGAAGACTGCCAGAGAATCAATGTGCGAGCGGTGCGCATGAACTGAGGCAGCAACAATCAACGCAGGAATCTTGAGACTTGGGGGCAGCGCAGCTGCTTGGCACCAAACTACCGGGCACCTGCAAGCCGACTGGTCATCATGGGTGACGGCATTAAAAACTGAATTTGACAAGCCTCTCCTGTTCTGTCAATGGGTCGCCTACGCCGACGCAATAGCTCAACGAGAGAACGAAACTATGACAGACTATATGTAGGGCGGCGAGAAGATGGTTAGGGCGAGCGCGAAGCGGTTTACGAGGCATCAGTTATGTAATCTCATTGAATCGATAATAAATCAGTTGTTTGTCGTTCAATCAGTCGTGTCATCGTACGCATCAACCCCTGACAAAGTTCAAACCTTCAACGCCCAGCGCGTGTAGTAACAATGCCTTCTTGTGCTCCGGCGTGGCATCCCTGGCAGCGGCATCTATGTAAGCTTGAATAACGAGACGCCGCTGTCGCCATGGAATAGGAGGCCTACCGGGGCATTGCAGAAACAGGGGCGGAGGTATCGCGGCGTACATTCTTGTGGAGGAAGGTAGCCGAACCGGAGGACCGGGTGAGACACATAGCCCAGTATGCACGGTCTCGGTGGTCACTAACTGGTGATCCGCAGAAAATTTTGTATCGGTGGGGCTGTATTCAGTGTGCTGAACATGGTAGCACTATCAGCAAATAATCGTATGTCCACCTTGGCCAGATGCACGCGGATATCACATCCTCGTTGCCCGCACGGACGGATGCACCGCACGGAGCTCAAATGGCACGACCACAGAACATGGCCACTGAACACATATACACTACCATTCACTAGAAGGAGGTTATCTGATTGGTGGCTAAAGTCAAGGCACGAGTGAAAATTGAACCTTTTACTGCAAAGTACGAATCCTCAACTTCACTAATTTAGGGGGAAAAATTAATATAATTTTTGGTTCACTAAGTATTACGGCTTAGTGGCGCTAGCCACCGCCCAATCTAAAGGGTACAGCTATATCAATCCATCCCATCCATCCATGGCTGTCGTTTGGAAGATCGAGCAGCCGGCAGCCGCCACCGGTGTGCCCGTCACTTCGACCTGTGCAATATTTTCGGCGGCAGCCACCGTGTTGTAAAGGCTTTGCTGAGAAGGTCATTGACTTTAGCATGTATTATATCCTACACTGCGTGTTGAGAAACGCGTGTGCGGCGTATATTGAAGGAAAAAAGTTTCGAACGCCGGGCACATCGTCTGCTGCGGTGTACAGCTTTGTGAACGCTGCTCGTGCCACGGCTGGGAAAGACCGAGGGGCGGTGCTAGTGCAAAGCAGGAAACCTTCCCTTTGACTGCACGGCGTCTGCACAGCGGCATCCAACATATTTTGCGATTCTTCTAGCTTAAGGTCATTTCACATGACACAAAAAGTAGTGATTTTCAGGCTGCGAATTCGCTCGCAGCGAAAAAAAAAAAAAGGGCAGTTCGCTCCCGCCGCAGCGGTCCGCGGCGAGCTTCCAACGTGTTGAAAATTTTCGCTCTGATCGCAGCGGCGGGAGCGATTTTTGGTCGGGACCCGTCTAAATAGGGCTGGTCCGGCCAAGCCAAGCCGTCAAAATAGAGTCCACCTGTTTGTTTTGGTAATGGCCGATGCTGTGCATTTTAAAATGAATTCAGTCTGGAAAGTGTTCTTAAATGACGAAACAAGCGGGCCCTTCGTTTCCGTTCACGGTAACTTCACGATATCATAATGCACATGTTACTACATTACATTCGTGTCTGTCACAATGAGCGGTGGCAACACCGTGGGTGGCAAGAACTCACCGCTCCAGTCGCAGAGCGAAAATCGCGGTCCATGTGAAACGAAACCGCCATTAGTGACGGTAGCGAACAGAGCGATTGGAGCGAACGGAACGATTTTTTTTCGCTGCAATCGCGGCATGTGAAACAGCCTTTAGCAAGCAAACAATAAAAAATAAATCATTGCTATTACGATTCGCAGTAACTGTCTGACTTCACAATAACCGTAGTAGAATCTGCCAGCGACAAGATTTAAAACACCAGCGAGCCGCCAAAGTGAAACCGACTGAACGATAGCATGAGCTGGTCTGGTAGGTGTTCTGTGAACCATCCGTGAACCATCCTTCAAATGACAGTTACGACGGATGCCGCATGGCGACGCCACCATCTGTAGAAGTTGCAAGCAAGTCCAAATGCTTTCATAGGTCGTTTCAGGCATACGTAGAAGCAGTTAGAAGTGTGGCAGCTTGGGCTAGTTGGTATGGCATGACAATAGTTATAGCGCGAGAACAAAACGACGACACAAGACAAGAAGGACACGAAAAACACGAGCGCTAATTTGCCACGTACCACTTTCTGTCACAATGACACGAAGGGCATGTCAACCTTATGTGTTCGTGTCTTAGGGCTCGTGTCTTTCGTGTCCTTCTTGTCTTGTGTCGTCGTTTTGTTCTCGCGCAATAACTATCGTTAGAAGCAGTTAAGCTCGCGCTAACATATCCGAACAAACCACCAATTGCGAACATGCACTAGACACGCTCGCTGGATTCTGTTCCGACCGGTGCGCAGCTCTGGCCGACTGGGTTGGTCCTACGCCACCTCCTGCCGCCGGCCCCCTACGACGGCGACAGCGCAGCTCTGGCGAACGCCTCCTAGATTTCTCGTGCCTGCCGGATTATCGGCGGTCACTTAGGAAACGGCGGTCGTCGGAACCATAGAGTTTTCCAAAATTAACTAGAGGGCACTCTGGCGCTGCGATTGTTCAGCGACCATGGGAATGATGGGTAGCCAGGGTAGTACACACATTTGCCTAGTCTTTATATTTGCGGGTGGCGAATCGTACTTGCGGCTTCGTTTATTGCTGGTTACAGTTTTGTTTTGAAAAAAAAAACAAACCCTTTTGAACTTAGTGATTTTATTCAAAATAGTAAGCCTAAAAGAATAATGTTGTGAAGCGCAAACGGTGAACATTTGCTAACTTACGTTTTCATGAAAAAACAACTTTAAGCCAAAGGACACACACGGAGCCAGGAGCAGGCCAGAAATACGAAAATTAGACAAATGTGTGTACTACCCATCACCATCATTCCCATGCTAGGGTGGCTTGAAGGCGACCCCCTTCTAGCCACCCTACCCATGCTCACTGAAGTGCCGTGTGTTGCAACTTGCAGCTCCCATCAACGTTTCTAGACTAGACAGACACTAGCGCCAGAGTTCTCTCTAGTGTATATTGAGAAACTCTATGCTTGGAACTATAGTGGTGGCGCCACTCAAGTAGGGGTGTCTTTAAATAAGTTTTTAACGTTTTTGGAGCTTATATGCAACAAAAGTAACGTAAAAAAGTTTTAAAAAGACATAAACGCAATAGTAATTCACCCTACGTAAGTGAAGCCGTCATTCAGCAAACAATTTTTTTAATACAAGGCATCCTCTGAAATTAGTAACAAACGCCAAAATTGCCAATCTCAAAGGCCAAGTACAAAAATCCTTACCTCTACGTTGGCAGCGTCGCCATTGATGACCGCCATAGATGTGGCACTGCGCCGTGCTCCCGACTGGGTTGCAGAAATTAGGCGCCTTTTCTCATCTTCTAACCACTACCACCACCACCGTTTCGCGCTCATCCAGCAGGCACGGGAAATTTAGGAAGCGTTGCTATGGCCGAATAGATTAGCCCTAAGCCATCTCCTGTCGCCGACAAGAGCTCTCGCAATGCCCCGCCGCGGTGGTCTAGTGGCTAAGGTACTCGGCTGCTGACCCGCAGGTCGCGGGTTCGATTCCCGGCTGCGGCGGCTGCATTTCCGATGGAGGCAGAAATGTTGTAGGCCCGTGTACTCAGATTTGGGTGCACGTTAAAGAACCCCAGGTGGTCAAAATTTCCGGAGCCCTCCACTACGGCGTCTCTCATAATCAGAAGTGGTTTTGCGACGTTAAACCCCACAAATCAATCAATCAAGAGCTCTCGCAACTGGTGCCTCGTCCTCGGACTCTTGTGACCGTGTTTTATCTTTCCTATCTCTCTTATGCTGTCGCTCGCGGTCCTTGCGCATCTCTCTCTTTCTCTGTCTCTACCTTTAATCCTATCCTTTTAATCCCTCCTCACCCCCCATCCCTTGTGAGCTACTGTTGAGGTGTCGCACGCTGATGCAGACAGTTAAGGGGCTCATTTTTCTCCTCTTTTCCCTCTTATAACCGCAACCACCACTCATACACTACTCCCGTGCACAACGAACTGCGCAAGGAGCACAGAGAAGCAATCCACACTTCGCCGTTTCGATCAGTTGCCACCATGCGACAACTCTGCTGGATCTCGCGGTCATTAAAACCGTGATCAAACTACAGTGTACTAGAACTACAGTGTACTAGATCCCGCACAACTCGTGATCGCTGTAATTAATGTTACACGCCAATAGCTTTCGTCTTTTGTGTCAGAAAAAACACTGAAAACTCAGACAGACCATCGCTGCTTTACCAGTATTCAAACCTTCGCAATTTCCCGCTGACCGAAAATCGTTTACTTTCAGTTTTTTTTTAAGCAAGCCAGTGGGCGATGACCACTGGCGAGTGACAGCAGACAGTCTCTCTCCTTCGCTAAAATCTTGGAAGCCATGCTTTTAACTTTTCGTTAAATCTCGTGTAATAGCGCTAAAAATAAATGCGCTCGCTGTCAAGTTTTTTTTACTTCTTAATTCGTGAGACTTTTTGTAGCATTATGTAGCAACTAAAGCTAGATTTTAAAAAATAAAAATCAACCAAAACACCTTTACTAATAAATTTTAAAAAAAAATTATTGTCCACAAGTTCGAACATGGGTCTTTTGAGTGGGAAGCGAGTATTCTACCCGTCGACCACTTCGGGGGCGCGCAACTCTTAAAACTATGACACATTACATATTACTGATTGCAGCGCCACATGCGGATTGGCCTTTTTTGGACATCACTTTTCAGAGCTTGGTCCGGGTACTCTTCTTGTTCTAGTACACTCTAGTTCCGGTTTCCGTCGTCTTCGGTTCAGTTACGCCGGACGAACTCGCGTCGTGACTGTGGTGCGGGCCGCATCCGTTCTGGTTCGAAGTGAAAGAGCTGTTGGCCGACCAGGAACTGTTGGTGAAAGGTTGCGGTGAAACTGGAGAAAGGTTGCAGCCTCACTCGAGTTTTTTGAGGTCGACGGCCACTCCTCGAGCCTCTTCGCTGACAGCCTTAGAACCGGGCTACAGAACACCTATATACTACCGGGCTGTTCTACTGCTCCCGTCGCTGTAGGGACGCTGACCTTCCTGATCTTCGCAGTTCGAAGCCCCGAAACACAGTGACAGCTCATCCTTCGGGAAGGCTCGGGTCGCGTGCCACGAGTCTTTTTGTTCAAATCTCGTACGTGAACTTGGCGCGTATGCGCACCATCGAGTGTCGCGCACCGATGCTGCATTCCAGCACCCGGCACGGGCCTCGCGCCCTTTTACTCCTGACGCTATTGTACCGTTGTCGTGGGTGAGTCAGCATAAATGGTGTCATGTTTACCCTGTTAACCTGTGTGATATGATGCCTGGCTTCGCTTTTACGACAAGGGAGCGAAGAAGTTGGCTCTGAATGTGTTCGGGACAGTGCGAAAGTAGGGTGGCCAGAAATACAAGCATGAGCTCTCTGATTGAGAGAACGGCTGCGTACACCAGCCGCAGCGAGCCTACACTGTGCGTAAAAGTAGATAGCGTAACACGAGAAGTACGATAGTTATAGCGCGAGAACAGAACGACGACACAGAGACAAGAAGGACACTTGTCTGCTCGTCTCTGTGTCGTCGTTCTGTTCTCGCGCTATAACTATGGTCATGTCATGCCAACTAGCCCAAGCTGCCACACTACGAGAAGTACGGCGAGGTTCTGTCACCGAAGAAGCTGTTTCGCAGTAGCAAGGGCCGCGATCGGCTGAGGTTGCTGGACGGCTTTGACCTTGGTGTCTTGCGCAGAGTGGTGCACGATTTATACAAACGGAAGGATATTCCGATGGTGTGCAACCTCGTGGCACACATCAGAAAAGACCGACTCGCTGCCGTCCGTGTCCATGACAACTATTCGCAGGATGCTGCACAAGGTAGGCTACCGCTTTTAAAGGGATACTGATCAAAAATGGAAAAACTGACGAAACCTGTAATTCGACTCGAAAGATGCCACTGTTCCAATAAACGGAGTTTATTTCCCGCATTTTCGAACAGTTGTCTTTTTGATGAATTGTCAGCCCGCGGCGGCTGCTCGCAAGCCGTGACGTCAAACTCGCCGAGGCGCGTGCAGGTTGCCCGTGTTCTTGTACTCCTCTTCCTTTTCTCCACCCCTGCTTTCATCCCAATTGTCGTAAAGTAATTACGAAGCACATTGATGTGAATTAATGAAAAAATCACACTGGCGATAATACCAGAACCCTTCGTATTATGGATCTCATCTATGAAAAGGGTGCTTCTTTGTCTATTGTAATTAATTTAACTTTGTGCCATAACATCACCGCATGATATCACTTAAAAAAAAGATTTATGACCTCTATGCTTTCTTTAGCCTATGTTTCTGTTGGACACGTGTTGTAGCGAAGAAACGGGCATTTAATTCTCCTTCTTTCTGTAATTGCATTTTCGACCTTTTTTTCGGGCGTACTGCAGCTAAACAATTTTTTACGAGAAAACTTTTAAGGAATAGCTGTATTAGTGGCATCCAGACTTTAGCATTGCCACCACAGCATCTTTGAGCAGGCAGTAAAATGAAGCGGCTGCATTTGATCACATTCCCTCCCGATTTTCTCATCTAAACAGTTGAATACGACATATGTTACATGGTCAAAAAAATATGTTTGTGCTGATGCACGAGCGCAACTCTGTACTGCCACATCTGAATTGGAAATCTGTAAGTATGTGCATATAAGAAGCTTATTATGTTCAGTTCTGCAAAAGTGGCTTGTGCTCTGTTATAGAAAAGTCATGTGTGGCTGAAATGTTTTCTTGTCTTACTGTTTGGAAGGTGAACAGTGTAACCAGTTTCTCAACACAAGTAGGTTCATACGTGTATGTAGGTGTCTACAGGCTTATGTTATATTGGCATTTTTTCTTTATGGTTTGAGTATTGATTTTTTCCAACAATCTTGAAATAGCATAAATATTTCCAGTTTTATTCTGTTATTGTCTTATGGATGGAAAGTCCTTTACTGAAAAAGAAAAAGGGGAGGCACAAGACCTCTGTGGGGATAAGCAGGACTTTCTACCTACACTACTAGTTCACGGTGTCACGCGTTTTGCACTTATTGTATTCAACATTTCTAGTACATAGGCGGTATAGGGTCAGTACTGTGGTTTCTCGGACCCCCTAAACCACTCTGATCAGGCCGCTCTAACTTACATGTTGGGCAAATAATAACTGCGTGTCCAAGTCCATAAGGAGCGCTTCACGATAATTTGTTTATTGCAAAGCTTGTATGGCCATTCGCCCTTTTCCAAATGCGAAACACTGCCACAGTAAGTGGTGAACGTCTGCGCAGCAGCGCAACCCACAATGATTGCACGACACTGTCGCAAAGTCCGGTTGTCGCCATTTTGCTAAAGAGTATGGTATGTATGCAGAATTTTCGTTGACCTTAATAATGAAGACTTCTTGGGAGCGTGAAAGTGGACATTTGCTAGAAAATAAGACTGGTGGGGTAACCTGCACAATGTGTTTTTTACTAGCGTGACGTCTTATGAATGCTATCTTCTATGAGAGTTCATTCGAAACTTGCATGAATGATAATTGTTCACTTAGAATTTGTAATAGTTATAATAATTGTCTTTATTTTTTCCATACAAAAAGAAGAGGGACCTCGGGCCAAAAGCTACAGATATGTAGCTTGAGTGCACCTGAGGCCCAATAAAAATGCATTCATGTAATGTGCATGGCAGAAAAAACTAAAAACTTAGTCAACAAGCAAAAATTGAAAAACATTGCACATACAGGTTTCACGTAGCATACAATAAATAAATAAAGGAATAGAACTTTACACATGGCAACAAAAAAAAGTCTCTACTAGTAAGCATACACAAAAAACTAAATACCACTACACTGTACCTTACAAATTTTTTGTGTTTTTTTTTGTTTTAGAGTGAGTTGGCAACAATTTCCTTACATAATCTCTGGAACACGCTTTGTGTGTGGTCCAAAAATGCTGCCAATTGGTAGTCGAGACTCTTGGAAACATGTGCGACAAATGATGTAGTGGGCAGGGAATTTACTATTAAATTTTTAAAGTTGCCTAGGAATCTCTTGCTCTTCTCTGGACAAATGATGCCATGTGTCCGAAACCACATCTTGACATACCTAAAAGACATGGCCATTGGTTGATTTGAACATGGCCATCTGTGTAGTTTTGATGGCCTTTGCAGTGTGCCGTGATCTGTCTGCACCTCAACATGCTGGGGCGCAGTCAAGTGAGTGACGTGCAGTGTTAGTTGAAGGAAAACAAAGCAAAATGGTGCTTGATGTAATGACATACTTATAGACACAGCCTCTTGACCCTTGTGCCCCTTTCCCCTGGACGTAGCCTGTTGCTCATTTGTCATCCATTCGTTGCCCTCTCCTCTCCCCCACTGTGTAGCTTCAGTGTACCTGCTCAGATTAAAAGATAGAGAATAGAGAGTGCGACTGCAGTTTACTTGCGAAGCAATAACTCTGATAGACCATTTTATGATTACTTGGAAAAGTGGTGCATGGCCTCTTAAAGTCTCCTCGCAGGAGCAAGCGTTAATAATCTGGTAAATAATACTAACTACTTGATGACCCTCTAGTTAGATCAAAAGGAAAATGAGGATTGTATTTTTCGGGAACAGCAGGATATAGTTCGACTTGTTCTTTGACTCATTCCTTGACTCCATGTCTGTCCTTCCTGTTTCTCTCTTTACAACACTATAGGTCATTCGATTTGCCTGCACCACGTGAACCAGTTCACGAGATGCTGCACCTTGCCATTCATTTCAGCGTTCCAGCATTGACGATCTCTGAACCCTGCCATTCGTTTTTTGAAAGGTGTGGAAAAAATGCAGCACTGATTCACGATTTTTCTGCACCTCCTACGCTGACGGTGCCAACTTGGTGCAGCCGCGCTTGCAGCTGAGCAGACGACGCAGCACTTAGGTGTAGGCGCCGTACCCGCCTCTACTAATGCGGTGTGTTTTGCCAAGATGTTTGCACCTCATAAACTGTTCGCATGTGCGGTTCGCCATCGGTCAGTGTTAGCTGAACGGTGTAAATTAAGTGAACAGAAATAAGGCCTGCAACTTGTCGGCACATCGTCATTCCTTTCAGGTGTCATGTTATGCCTGCACTGCTGAACTCACGCTGCACAATTTCTGAACTTCATGCAAAGCCATGAACCAGTTCCGATTGGTGCTGGTGAATTGACCGGACCTTATATATTTAACCAGGGTTACCAGGTCTAAGTACTTTTTTAGGTCTGTGGCAGCAAAAGCGAGCCGAAAAGTTGTGCCCTAAACTCGGCCTCTATCAGGCAAATAAAAAGGGGGGGTAAAGTTGGGGGGGGGGGATGTGGTGGTTCGAAAATTGCTCGGCTTCTTCGAACCCGTGCAGAAGGGTGCTTAAGCCACCTTCGGCGCCATACACTGGTGCGGAACAGTGTAATATGATTTGGAAGTAGCTGTTAGCTTTAGTCACGGGACACAGCACATTTTGTTCAATTACTCATGCATGCATGTAGCACAGCATCTGCTACAAGTTGAGTTCTGCTATAATTACTGAAGTCTAAAAAAGTTAGTGGAAATCATTTGGAGCAGCATATAGTATTTCTGCCGCACTAAAAAAAAAAACGATGTGCATAAGTTTTCTTTTCAGCCACCCCAACTCCTCGGTTTTACGAATCTCCCGAATTCCAAAGCTTGGAAGAGCTCTATTTGAATCAGCAGAGTCTGTCAAAGGGTTCAACATGTGCAGCAAATGCTACTCCATCATTGTTTGCTCAGTGGGGTAATTCAGAATACTACATTTTATTGATATAGCAGTGAATGTTCACTCTGCACAATTTAGGTTTGTTGAATGTTTTGTGCATACATGTTTTCTTTTTTCTAAATGTAAGCCTTCTTTTTATATAATCCTTCGAATTTGATTTTTCATGATAAAACATTTTGTTTTTTCTTCCAGCAATCTGCTGTAAATTTGGATTTTAATTCTCCAAAAGTAACATTTTGCTGCTGCAAAATTTGCTCCGAATTCAATTTTGGCTGTTGCACTCCTGGCTTTATCATTTTTACTTTTCCAGCCCAATTACAGCTGGTAACATTATGAGTGTTTTTTTGGTGCAATATGAAATGTGATCACTTTTGTGTTAAGGTCATAAATCTGCTCTCTCTGGAACTCTCTGTGTGTGTGTGTGTGTGTGTGTCTTTTCACTTTTTCATTATGTACTTATTGGTTTTAAGTTCTTTTCAGTCTTGTTGCATATATAATATTTAAGTGCTTCTTTGCACCAGTTAAGCAGGTAAATATTTTGTTTCAAAGCAAGATCAGCATGCCCAGTGCACTAAACAAGACACTAAAATGCATTGTTCATTCTTTTTGGTATTTTGATTCTTCTGTGTCAAATCAGTTTCATTTTTCTCTTTTATGATCCAACAAAAAACAGCTTTGGAGTTGCTTTTGCATGGTTTATGCATCAAGTGTGAAAAGTTCTCGTCATTAAATTAATTTATGCTTGATTTACGGAGATCAGTGGGCTTTTCTTGTCTTGGCAGTGCTGCCATTGTGGTGTTCATTTAAAGCTTGGCAGACTTTTCACCTGATTGCCCTGGCTTCTTGAAGCTATCTGTTAAAGAGTCAGAAATATATGTATAATGGTAACTTGAAAGAAAGTTCTTTCATAAAAGCAGCTTAAGGTGATTTCAATGTCCTAAGCAAACGAATGTACTACATCGCTAAGGAACAGCTATTGAACAAGAGTGAATATAGTATTTTATTCGTCTACCCAATAATTTCATTCTGAAAGATGTCTCTGTGACAAACATTCGAGTAAACTTTACTAGCCGGTGGTGTAATTATGCAAGAAAATTTAAATAAATATGTTCAATAACCGGTGCTTTAATGATGCCAGAAAATTTAAATGAAAAATATTTTAATTGGACAAACAAGGATCATCTTTAGCTTGAGAATATGTGTCCTTGTTCAAAAAATAGTAAACATGCCTTTTATAATGATAAACCCAGGCCAACTGGCCCAGATTTTTGTTATTTCTTGGTTGTTGTACTATAGACCCATTAAATTGCCATGAAATTACATATAATATAATAGAAAGTATGTGAATAATGCTTGTAGAGCTCAGCATTGTCAACTAATTCTTAGAAATACTCTACTGCAAGGTCAAAATTATTCCACTTTGGCCTACACAACCTTTTTATTACCCTATGTTTTATCCTACACATAGAAATAGTGTGGTGTAACAATGATAATATACATATAACGTATTTTCTACGACGTTCAGCTGTTTGTTGTGCTCATGTAGGTACAGACTATTACTATTTGTTATGATGGGAAATATAAAGCTTTCTCCTTAATAACTGAAGCCAACCACCGTTGCAAAATTTAAAAGCCCCTCCACACAGTGAACAGATGGGAGACGACAGAGAGAAAAGAAGACGTCTCTAGAAAAAAAGAATGAACAAACCTGGCACAAGAATGTTTGACCTATCATCTTTCGTCTTTTGTATTAGTGACATTTCAATTGGACTGACCTATTATCTTTCGTCTTTTGTACTAGTGACATTTCAATTCGACAGTTCCCCTTCAGATCTCTCCAGGAATGTAAACTTTGTATATGTCATACAGATCTTCTACTTTTATCACTGATCAGTGATGAGCAAAATGTTGAAATTAGCCCACATCATTGCCCTGCTGTCCTATGCTGGCCAAAAAATTCCTCAAATACCCAAGTAGGGTAATTACCCTAACATTGGCAACTCTGCTTGAGCATTGCACAGTTAATCGTAGCTGTTTGTTATAAGTGTGTGGAAGTGACACGCCTTAAGTAGATTCAGATGTGCTTCCAGCTAACTGCTCCGACAAGTGATGTAAAATTTGACTGAATATTCCAAACATAGTGATTTAATTTTACTAAGTTTCATTGTGCATTATATGTGTAGAAGATACTTTGTCACTTATAAGAACGTAGCTTGCTGAAACTTAAAAAAAGGAATTCCAAGACTGTTTTCCGAATAGCAATGTTTTTAGAGCTGATAACTACTGTTGTGTCAGTCTATTGTTTGTGATACATTGCTACTTTTATCTTTTCAGGTTCCTGTCACAAGATTTGGAAGGAGCCCGAAGACACAGTTGGACGAAACACATTACATTTCAAATATTGTGTTAATAGCAGCATTTTGCAAGCTTTGGACAACACTTGAAATCCTATTGCATTTTTTATTTTGGTTGTGTCGTTTTCTTCATTTCCTGGTGATTTGTTCTTGTTTTCAGTTGTCTCTGCATTTTATATTAAGTGTCGCGTGATTATTTTTTTATGAAGTTCACATGTTTGTACTTTTCATATTATCTACTAGATTTGCATGGGCGTTAGAGCTAATTTGATGCTCATCATTTGCCATAGGAATGCTTAGAGTGGTTGCAATACAAACACTTGCATGGGCTTTTGTTAGAGTAGTTTAATATATCAGCTGATGAAAAAAGAAAAAGTCGCTATGTTGTTTCTTTAAGCTCTATATGTTTACTTTTTTTATTTTGCTTTTTGTTAGCTTGGTTTTATGTTCTTTAGTGTTTTTACTAGATGGCCTTTCTGTTCCTCTAACCTCATTGCTTAAACTGTATTTATAGATTAAATTGAGTTATTATTACATTTTTTGTACATGAGAACATGGATTAGAGTATTATAATACCTTTAAAGTTAAGCATGCTTATGTGAATAATCTCATACATTAGGTTATTATAATTGAGAAACCAAGCAGAGATGTGACATAGAGTATATAATATATGACACTTTATCGTAGCACACAATTTCGGGTGAATCTATGCTCAGATGTGGAATTGGTTTAGTTACTGACCTGAATATGATATGATATTATTACTTGAAATGACCCTGCAACACTTTGTCAGTATGGTCAGAAAACACTGCTGTTTGATTGTTGGGGCTCCTGAGAATGTGAAGTTCAAGCACTATGGAACAACATGCGGTGTGGATGTTACAACTCTCAAAGTCATCCAGAAATTGCTTTCTTGTCTCTTGCCAAAGGAGTCCACGCCCATTAGCTGAATTAAGCGTCGTGAGTTGCATATTTACGGTGGCCGCCACAGGATGACGCAACGTGCTCACATTCGCTCGCAATCGCACTGAAACTAAATCACGAGTTCCAAGTGAAACAATGAGAACATAAAGTCCTCAAAGTTAAGATGTGCACCTAGGCGCCCCCCGGTACGAAATGCAATTGAAAGCAGTTAAAACATGCGACAAGTTTCTGTACGGCAATAAACTGCTCGAGTGAAGCCATTCATTGGTTACTTGCAAAACCGTTGCTGGGCCCCATTAAGTTATGGTCATACAAGCTACGATTTAGAAGTCATTGATGGTAAAGCCACCCATATTTTCTTCTCACCTAATATTGTACACAACCTGGTAAGTTTTAATTTGTGTAGCTTTTTCTAGATTCCAACCCTTAGGAATTACATACATGCTTGTGCACTGTTCAAATCGTATAGGTTGACGTGTTGTGCTCTGTCTGAAAATTGCCCTCTAGGCCTATTCAGTGAAGAAGAGGTTTACGATTACCATTTTAGTATTTGTTCAATAATTTTGCCGGCATTTCAATATTGTGAACATTGTAGTTACATTGGGATAAGGGTGAAAGCAAAAACCTTGTGTACTTAGATTTTGGTGTGCGATAAAAAAGAACTCAAGTGGTCAAAAAGGTGCCTCCTAAGCAAGGTGTTCTTTTTCTTTATAGTAATTAGCACAGTATTTTATCCTCGTTATGTTTCTTCTGTAAAGAAATTGAAACAATTTCCACGCTTGTGCAATCTGACTAACAGTGAAGCTGGGAAAAAGCAAACACAGGTTGCCCTTTTTCTATATCTCCATGTTTCTTCTCTTTTTCTTTCTTTTGCCTTTAGCTCTGCCACTGTCTCCATATATATTTCCCTCCTTTATCTCCTAACCCTCGCATCACTAGCTCACCTTCCCCTTCAGCTCTTTTTCCCATCCTATTGCTATATACTTCCGTACAAACTAGAATATAGGTTGACCCTACACCTTAATTTCCAAAAAAGAAAATTTTAAGAATAGCAAAGTATCACGGCACACCTTTACCTTGATGAATACGCGACACAACCAGCTGCACTGTGGTGACGTTTCTTTTTATTTTGACACTAATTTTACGCCCCAAGGCCACAAAGTGCTGTCACTCAGACTCACCCTTAACTTGAGTCCGACGACGTCCGTTTCTCACTAGTAACACCCCAGCATGCATCATCCTCCGTTCCATCTAATGCCTTGCTGATGCATCAATCACGGAAAGACCATCGTTTCCGGCGAAGATTTCAAAGCTGATGACACCCAGCCACAAACGCTGTTGAGTGGTGGATGTCGTAGGCGGCCAGCGGTGGGGGAGGTCTTGGGATTGTCCTCTTGCATCCCCTCATTGTAGGGCTTACATACGTGATCTTTGGAGGGTTTATTGAGAACTAAGTCAAGTGGCTGGAGGATTGACGTTAGTCCCCCACGAATCACGACAAGGTCCCGTCTAGCCATTGGACAGAATTCCCCTTACATTGCCCGTGAGGTGACCTTGAAATCAGTCGAGCGCCAACATGCTCGGTCGCTGAAAAAGTGCACTGGGTCGCTGATTTCAAGTGGGCGGAATCCACTCAAGCGTGAGGGACTTATTCATCAACCCTTTTTCGTTTGCTATCACAATAACATCACAGAGAAAGTCTTCTTCTGGTAGCCCTTTTTTCTTGAAAATGGTATAAGGGTGTTCAACAGCTTATTTCCATCAGCTGTTCATGTGATCATCACTGTAAATCGCAAATGCTCTTTGCCCATTGTCAAGAGCTTTCCTTGCTTGGATCCTTTAGCAATCACAGTCTGGTTCGAAGGTATATCAAAACAGGTCAGAGTTTCGTCAGTGTTGTCCATGTATCCCATCATGTAGCAATGGTGCCGACAAAGCCTGATGATGAAGTGCCGATAATCGACCAGCTTGTTATCGAAATATTTGGGCAGTTTTTGGCACACGGAAGTATGTCGCCTCAGTGTGAAGCCCTTCCGCATCATAAATCGGTGCACCCACGATGGCGAGCCCTTGAATTGCACCCTAATGAGCCCAAAATCTCGACAGCTTTCACGCGGATGCACTCCGCTGTCACGGGTAGCGACATTGCACGTAGCTCCCAGACGAATTCAGCGAGTAACGTTTGCAGCTCAAGGTGCACTGCAGTTCGTCCACGAAACAAAGTTTTTTTTTGGTTGCTGTGGCATGTCATGCGCTGCTTTTGGCTCCTCCAGTATGGAATGCTTTTCTGCGATGCACCGAATTTTCGTTGTGCTACCAGGTTGCCGTACGCTTCAGCATACTTGATAACTTGTTTCTTAAAGCCTATCGTAACCTGCTGTTAAGTACCACTCATTTCTGAAGGAAATATAAAAAAAAACAGCTGGCTGACAAAGATAACTGAAGTAAAATGGCCTTGCTAGTACGCTGTAGGCATTGCCTAGCCTTGCCCAACGGCGCTGCTGCTGATTTTCACGATGACAATGGAGGCTTTTGACTTCAGCTGCCCATTGTTGCGAGACATTTTTTTCCCCAAATGACCGATATACAAGACAAGGGTCGACATTTCATATATATTTTAATTCGACCTAAATTTCTGTTTTTACCGTATACTGTGCTTGGCTATGCTATGCTCGGAGGTGCTTGGCTCACGCCCACTTTCTATGGAGGTGGTCACACAAACTAGCACAGCAAAACAATTAAAAGCTGTGCTGTAAAAATTGACTCAAAATTTACCTGTCTCATTTTCTTTGTTCAGCACGGGGGTGGTCCACCCATCCAGCAAGCAAGGATGGTGAGAAGTGGCAGCGTGGACGCCTACACCGCTGTAACTTCTGTAATTATGAGACGGACAATGTGTGTCATATGAGAGATCACATCAGGGTTCACACAGGTGAGCGGCCATTCCAGTGTCAGTTGTGTCCTCAGAGCTTCACACGGAAAGCCCATTTGGCAGAACACCTGAGCAGCACTCACAAAGGCGAGCGACCACACAAGTGCCACCTGTGTTTCCGGAGCTTCACTCGAAGGTTCACATTGAGGGAGCATCTGCAATCGCACACGGGTGACCGACCGCATAAATGCCCATTATGTCCACGAACGTTTGTGTTGAAAAAAAACCACACAAAGCACATGCGCATGCACATATGGAAATGAAAAGTTCTGTTAGCTATTTTCTTCGAAGGTGCAATTGTCCAAGTCTGAGTTGGAACTTTTACAGCACTCGGGACAGTTTAATTTTTGTATGGAAACTTCAAGTGTAACGCCATCCCTGACAATACGGGACCATCGTGGCCATGAGAGCAGTAATTGAAGGGAGGGCTAATTGGAAGATGGTCAGCAATTAATAAAAAACATTGAAAGCAGTGACCGCAAATAGTGTAAAACCACAAATGCAGGCACTTTTTCGTTGTGTTACTGGCATTGTTTTCTTGTTACTTGCGATAGATGTATCCTCTTCTTTTATTCCTTTTATATTATTTTCTTGTTTACATTCAGTTTTCATCATGGAGCACGTGAAGGCACTTACCTTGTTTCCCAACTGAACAAAAGTAATGTTCTCCCCAGACCAGTGCTAGATTACTTTATTGAGGAATAAACACAATTGAGAGCCAATTCAATTAGCAGTTGTCATAACCAAAACTATATAGTGCCATGTTTGTGTAAACACTTTTTTCGTGCTTTAGGTTTTTTGTAACACTTGCACCAGTTCAGATTTGGCCCAGTTTTGTGATAGCACATTTGTACTGTCTTGCGTTTCAGTTAGTGTCAATGTCTTGCCCTCAATATGAGGTTGAAGTTTTTTAACATGATCCCTGTCTCCCGTGAAATGCAGCTCATTCATTGACAAAGGTTTGCTTTGTAGTGTTGACCGATTTATAGCTTGAGATTATATTAGTTCATTTAAGTGTCCTTGCAAGCTGGTCATGTCGGCAGCACTGTAGTGGCATATACAGATCCCTGTAAATTTTTTGTAGCTACGAAGAATTTTTTACAGCGAAAGCTGTCTTGAGATCACAACTCGGGTCTCGCGCAGCGCCGTAGTTGTCTGCAGCCGCCGGTGTCTAACCACATTGTGCAAACTTAGAAATAAAACCTAGTACCAATGACACAGTGGAGCTCGAAACCAGGGTCACTGGGTGCGAGCCCTGTATTCTACCACTGAGCTGTGCCGGTGCTTGGGACTTGCCTTAGGCAGGCGTGATGTCGGGAAAGCAATCGCGTTAATACGACTTGTATAGCATTTTAAAACAGCAAAGGAACAACCAATTGTCGCACAATGCGAATAGCCTAACAAGTGGGCCGACCAATGCTCGAAACTGTTACAAAAGCTTGTTTTGTTCAGCTATTAACTGTGGCGCATACCCACTTCTGCCATAATTCCTCATCGTCGTCAGCCACTGCTTGAACAATTGGCACAAAATTCCTCGCAATAGTTTAGCGGATACCATGCTTCTAAAAAGAATAACAAAAAATAGCATAGCAATTGCCAGCCTACTACTCTAAAATTTTTATTATTAATCCCATAGTGGGCACTCAGCAAGTGTACTTGCAGCAGTTACCCAATTAGTATTTAGAAACGGTTCTGAAAGGTCGCTCTTCTAGCTTTCACTGTGACTGTGCTGCGCCTTCCACACAGGCCTGGCGTTTTTTGATCTGCAGCCTTTGTTCAATATACTAATGATACCAACTAAACAACAAGTGCGGACGAGTTTTCAAAACTTGTGGTTACTTGAAATCTGTGAGTTTAAGGGCGTAGCCTTCACTCTCGTCTTGAACGTTCAGCAACAGAATTGCTGCGAAACTCCAACTGCACGTATTGTATTCATTTGTCAGCATACCTGTAGCGCATTTTTCAAGCCACACAACTTGTAAGTTTTGTAGAGGTCATCCAAAACGTGGGAATACACGTGAATAAATATTTTTTTCGACTGTGTGTGATCTAACTGTCGGTTTCTCGCTATGCCTTTGTTACTTCTTGTGCACGTGTTTTGGTTGCAATTTTGTTAGTGTTCTTCGGTACATGTCACGAAAGCCCTCTAACATTTTTCCGAACCTTGTGTTCTATGTATGAATGTACGTCGGCTGAAATACGAGGGAGGTAAATAGATTTAAGAACAGCAATGATAGCACTACATAGTGTACAGTTATTGAGCTTTGAAAAGCCAGCACGCTAGAGAAGAAAAGACTGTCTGGAATCATCTCGCCCCCTACGCAATACATAACTTTTGATGGAAAGCTCGAAACGCTTGCATAGTCAAACATTGTGGCTTGTTCTGTCCTGTGTGCTGGTCATGCCATTGCCATGGTAACAAGCTCTATAGCTACATACCACGAGGAAAGCAAGTAGCCAAGCTGAAGGACATTCACCTTTTTATTTAAACCCACACACCTATAGTAAAATGAGGTGTTTCACGAGCGTAAATAAGAGAGAAGAAAAAGGTTTCGCATGCGTTAAATTCTCTTGTTGCCATTTCTGTATGTGCTGAAACCACAGGCTTAAAAGTAGCATGCACCTTTACCCTGTTTTGTAATTTCAGAGCTTGTTTTTTTAGTGAATGTATTTGTATGTGCAAAGGGGAGAAGTGGTTTTTCAATATGTTTTTTTAATGGTACTGTGAGCTAAATGAAATTTAATATGCTCATTGAACTGTCTGCACATTTCAAATGTAGTGGTAGATTTTCGATGGTAGGAATGAAACAAAAACGCCAGGCCTGCGCGTTTGGCACAGCACAGTCACAGCGAAAGCTAGAAAAGCGGCCTTTCAGAGCTTTTTCAAAACACTCATTGGTTAACTACTGCAAACACACTTGCTTGGTACCCACTAAGGCAATAATAATAAACTTTTGGCTAGTAGGCCGGCATTCACTGTGCTATTTTTCATCATTTTTCTGAGAAGTGTGGTATCCGCTAAATACTTGCTATAAATTTTGTGCCAATTGTCCATGCAGTGGGTGACGATGATGAGGCATTATGGCTGAAGTGGGTATGAGCCACTGTTAATAGGGGAATAAGAACAAGCTTTTGTGATGGTTTGGATCAATGGACTGCCCACTCACTATGCTATTCACATTGTGCGATGACTGGTTGTTCTTTCACTGTTGTGAAACGCTTTATAAGTCATATTAGCGCGATTGCTTTCACGACATCAAGCCTGTTAAGACAAGTTTGACAACAAGTCACAAGCACCGGCGTAACTCAGTGGTAGTATATAAGGCTGGCACCCAGCGGACCCGGGTTCAAGCCCCACTGTGCCATTGGTGCAAGTTTTTTTTTTCTATTTTCTCGCACTGTTGTTATGGACACCGGCGGCAGACAACAACAACTGCTCATGACCCAAAAGGGATCTCATAACAGCTTTTGCTGTAAAAAATGCTGTTTTTAATGCGAATGTAGCATATCCTTATATCCTTTAAGGAGTTTCTTGATAAATGTGCTTTTTCAAACACATAAAATATGTGTCTAGATTGTAAGAGAGGTGGTATAGCCTTTAATGCTATTTATTTTCAAAATATATTGTTCACCAAGTTATAATTGTCAATTATCATAATACATAGAAAAATTTTGCCCATGTTTGCATCTGCCCGATTTTCATTCGTAGTTTCTTAGAAACAAGCAAATTAGCATGATAGTTTTGACCAGATCTCTGTAATTTTTCCCAAATGCTTTGTTTTTGGTGAACTTACTGAAAAGCTTTTTAAGAAATATTCTAAATTCATATTTTGCAAACTGCATATCTTTTGTTCTAAGACAGCCATTGCAAATGCATTTAGAGATTCTAAGTTGGCAGAAAAAACTAAATAGGTTTGAATTTCATTCAGTTCGTCCAACTAATAAAATTTTCTACGATCCACGTCTCCCCTAAATATTCAAAGTAGAGGAAACAGAAGAAATGCCCGACAGAGTTTCGCAACTGTGAAGTTGTTCTATATTCTGCATGAGCACATTGTGACAATGCATACGTCAGAAATGGTTCTTGTAAGAACTGCCACTTGCTTAGGCGATTAGCAGTGTTGAGATTCTTTAGTGAATAAAATGCTAATTATTTAGATATTAATGTCGTTTCTCGTGTTTAATGCACATCTGCTAATCATTCTGTATTACCTGCAAATAAATCTCCAGATTTAAATGTATTAGAGGGTCATTTTTGAAATTTCCTGTGTTCATATGAGATCTCAATATTTTTGTGGCATGTGTGTTTCTTAATGTTTGTATTTTAGAGCTGTTTAATTATGTTATATTGCAGTATTTTTCACTATGAGTGCTTCTTTATCGTGATCAGTTGGTTAACAAAAATGTTACATTTGTGTAAATATTATCAGTGTTCTGAATAAAATGGTGTGTTAGAGATTTTGAATTGGTAATTCTATATACTTCAATGCATTCAGTGAGAACCTGATAGCCTAATTGCATTTTTTGTTGCATTCAGTGCTCCAAGTGAAGTTGAGTGGCGGCTTTCAAGCGCTCGTTTATTGTTGCTATTCAATACTACAACTTCAACTGCTAGCAGCTGCCCCCGTGATGTGAGCCATTTGCTATTGTTGTCTTCTACGAGTGCTCGCAGCTGCTGAAGGTCTCCTACCTTCAGAAAAAGTTTCTGATCACAAGCTATTTCCCATTGTTGTTGTCGTTGTAGCCCTGCAGGCCATCAATACGTGGGTGGCGGCCACTCCTCCAGGTAGGGGTCGTTGTAAGCCACGGAAACATGACACACCCAACGAAGCTCTGACTGCATATTGCCTCTGGCGCTCACTTCTCTGATGTTGCACTGTGGGTCAGACACGCTGATGCAATTGCTTACGCACAAGTTCCTCCCCAAACAGCTGCATCTCTCCTGAGATTTATGCAGCTGTGTCTGCAGCTGTAATGGTGCTGGGTCTTGCAGAGCTGCGCACAGTCAGCTCATGCAGCTAAGAGTTCATCCAGCTTCGTAGTTCATCCAGCTAAAAGTTCTGGAGTGCGCGCTGCCGTTGGAGCTTTTCTTTGTGGCTGCATTGATTGTTTGCAAGTTCAGTGTCCCTCTCCAGCCCTTTGAACTTAGCATACTATTGCTGCTGATCTGTAAGGCACTGCTGAAGATCTCCAAGCAGCCTCTTCATACGACAGCACTCCAGCGAATCCTCGGCCATCTTTCGGTTCAAGTTGAAATTTGAGCTTTAAGGGTGTGGATTTTGTTACTCCAGGATGTTCTAGCCTCGAAGAAATGTTGCCGCGACTCATTCAGCGGCTGCTTGAGCTGTTTCTCTAGACCTTGTCCTTGAGGTCAGACCTTGTCCTTCAGGTCAGAAATGTGGCGGTTCTTTTCTTTATCAAGGTGATTAGCTTGCCTTTGTACGTGATGTGCTCGGACTTGAGACTATCATGTGCATCAGCCAAGCTTCCCAACTCACGATCCAGCTGGCTGATGCAGGTAGCATTCTGCGATGTGCTGCTTCGGGTGATCGACCTCGGCTTCAAGTGCAGCCGCCTTGAACACCTCAAGGTCAAACTCCGTTATGTCACCCTTAGTGCCAAACTCCGAGTCATCTGGTGTTAATCTCATTTACCTTTGTTTCATTATCTTCTGTTTCCTTCTCTTATTTCTCGTCTTCTTTTCCTAACGGCTGTCGTTTCATCATCTGGGACTTTCTAACTTCAGCTGCTTTAAGGTCATCGCAGTCACCAGCCGTGTCTTCAACAATCGTGTCGTCCAAGGCCCTATTCTGCTCACTGTTCTTGGTCTCTGCACCCTTTTTGGCGAACGGAGCGGCGCCACATCATCGCTTGTTGTCCTGCAGTGACGGCCTGCCATACAAGCTCGTCAAGCCCTCCATATGCCTGCGTGCAGCAGGATGCCTGTGGTGAAGTGTGCGAAGTTATGATGTGGATGTTGGTATCTACATGGAGGAGAACAAAAAGACTGGCAGGGACATGGAAAAGCTGATAATTGATATCTAATATGTGGCGCTTAACCTCCCAAAACGACCATATGATTAGTGCAAAGGACTAATAGAGAAAATGCTGAGTGCAGAACACCACGGCGATCGTTTGAAAAGCATGCAGAGAGAGAGGGAAGCAAAGGGAAGAAGGAATTGAAGCTGGAGCAGCAAGATGGTTCATACGTCAGGGTCATCGAGTTTAGAACCTGTGCCAATACTTCTACCACTGTCTACCAGTGACCAGTCTTCAGGGCTACCGCCCAGTGGTGTTAAGGTAGCGAAAAAATCACTAAATTTCGCGTCTTTTCAGTAGTGCTAACGACAATTCTGTCTTTTTGGAGTCTTAGCGACTTTTTGGGGGCACTTTCAAAGTTTGAGGTAGCGTTTTAAAACAAACATTGATAATTAGGAAACTGTGAGAACAATGAAATCCTTGAAATGAGCTTGAATAAATGAAAAAAAAAGCATACATGATTAATGCGCTTGTGGTGCTGTGAATTTCAGTGTGCAAGGTAGCCGTTCTTAGAATTCCTTTCTATTTCAAAATCTTAGGGTGTTTTATCTGTCCATGGCTCCGCTTCTAAGCTGGAGACACTTTTTTGAAGACCCTGCGTTGCCTAAGTGTCGGGCTGTGTGCAGAGGCTAGCGTGGGAACGGCGCTGTAAACACATTGCTCTTCACGTATCAAGATCAATTTTTCGACCCCCATGACAGGCTGGTGTGTGCCGCTGTGTACTAGTTCACACAAAAAAGGTCAGTGGATGTTTCGCTTCTCTCGTTACAGTGAGCGAAGGAAAAAAATCAGAAGCACAAGAGAAACGCGACCACTGGCATCCGACCGACAGAACCAAGATATGCGAGATTACTTTCTGACTTATCCAGCATGTGTCCTTGCATTTTACAATCAATAGCAGTGAGCATGCTGTTTAAGAAATCCTTGTTTGTCGGGCTATAGCTGCATCACATAATCACCGCGTTAAGTTGCATTTACAAAAGATGTCAAGCTTGCGATAAGCCGTGTGGAGCCACCAGATGCTTTGGCTACCTTGCCAATATAAGCTTAGATAAGCTTGGCTAAGACAAGTTAATTATAACTCATGTTAAAAGCATATTCAAAATAACAAATATATAGAAATGATACAAATCAACACTCAATGATACTCACTCATTGATACCAATCAAGCCACCAAATTAAACCAGGATATGCTTAGAAAAAACATAGTCTTATTGAGTTTGGAAAAGCCAATTTAAGGCTAGTCTACACTGATAGATACCAATCATGTGAAACTAGGCAAGATTAGTAGAGATGAGGTCGTATCATGCTAATTCAGTCCAAGATGAGGTGGCATAGCTATGAGGTAGATTAGACATGACAGGCTATGTTCTTTCAGAATAAGCACAACAAAATAAATCTGGGTTAAGCTAATCCTGACCAAGTCAGGATTAGCGGCAATGTGGCATCGTCTCTAGAATTTCCAGAGGGGAGTTATTAGTAGAGCTTGCAGAACGTAATGAAAGAAATGATGATTTAGGGATCTTGAATACCTTCTTCTGAAAAGGGGCTAACCATAAGTGAATGTGGTGAAGTCCTGATGGCAAAACTAAAAATAAAATGGACTTGATTCTATGGGCCCATCCAGGCTTTGTACAGGATGTGGAAGTAGTTGGTAAGATCCGATGCAGTGATCATAGAATGGTAAAAGCTCGTAATCACCTAGATTTAATAAAACAAAGACAAGAACTGATACTCAAAAAGCAATTAATGAACTAGCAGTGAGAACGCAACTACGTGATTTCAGAGTTTCGCTTCAGAATAGATTCGAGGCACTAAACGAGGTGACCAATGTTAGCGTGGACACATTGAATAATAATCTTACTAGTATCATGGAAGAGTGTGCATTGGAAGTTGGAGGTATAGTCACTAGACAGGATTGATTGATATTTGGGGTTTAACGTCCCAAAACCACTATATGATTATGAGAGACGCTGTAGTGAAGGGCTCCAGAAATTTAGACCACCTGGGGTTCTTTAACGTGCACCCAAATCTGAGCACACGGGCCTACAACATTTCCGCCTCTATATTCACTAGACAGGACATTGGCAAATTATCTCAGGAGACAAAACATTTTATCAAGAAACGACGAATCATGAAAGTCTCAAATGCATCTGACAAAAAACAGCTAGTCGAGCTTTTGAAGTTATTCAACAGACATAAGGTAGTCAACGTCGGAAGGTATAACATGGAGAGAATCGAGCACGCTGTAAAAAACGGCAGAAGCCTAAAAGCTGCCGAGGCAAAGCTGTGCATTGGCAAAAATCTAATGTATGCATTAAGCAATGAGGAAGGCAATGTCATAACCAATATGAATAGGACAGTTGAGGTGGTGAAGCAGTTCCACAGAGAGCTGTAGAGAAAGAAGCCAAAACAAGTGGGATGATATCGTGAAAAACAATAATAGTTCAGAGAAATTTGACATTCTACCAGTAACGACAGAGGAAAGAAAGCCCTGGAAGGAATGCAGAGAGGCAAAGCCGCTGGTGAGGATCTGGTAACAATGGACCTCCTGAAAGATGGCAGAAAAATTGTGTTAGAAAAACTGGCCACCTTATATACGACGAGTCTCCTAATGGAAAGGGTACTAGAATCTTAGTAGAACGCCAACATCATCTTAATACATAGGAAAGGAGACGTCAAGGACTTGAAGAACTACAGGCCGATCAGCTTACTGTCTATTCTCCACAATATATTTCCAAAAATAAAAGCTAATAGAATTTCGTTTCATTCATTTCATTTTATTATACTGTCAGCCCCATTTGGGCTATAACAGGGGTGGAAAAAACCAATATACATACAAAAAAATAGGTACTCCCTATACAACTTCTATTATACATAACAATGAATGACAAGAAATAGCCAAAGCACTCTGCTCTTGAGGACATAGAATAAGCAAAATATAAACTATACATCTTTATACACGACATTCTTTAAGCCCTTCAAGAAAGAAGGTACACATTCCGATAAGACTGTGGAATTCGGCAGCCTGTTCCACTCACTGATCGCCTGCGGAAAGAAACTGAACCTAAAACAATCGTTGTGTGATCTGGGAGGGGGGATGTACATGTTATGCCGGTGCCTTGACGTTTCCTCAGTTTTTATATACATATACTTCAATTTGTCTATTTTTACTTGTTTTTTAATGATTAAAAAGAGTAATTTAAGTCTTTCATACTCTGTCCTTTGTTCTAGTGGTTTAAGGTGGGCCAGCTTGCAAAGCTGAGTTGGGGAGTGGCAGCGCTGGTATTTGTTAAATATGAAACGTGACGCCAATCTTTGTATTCTATCTGGCTTAGTGCGATTACTTGTTGTGTACGGATCCCATACCACCTTTGCGTACTCCATAATTGGCCGTACGAGAGCCTTGTAAGCCAAGCATTTGATTTCTGGGCTAGCATGGTGCAGATTTCTCCGAAGTCTCCACAACGCTTTGTTAGCCTTAGCATAAAGGGAGTCTACATGCAAATTCCATCGTAGATAGGAAGTTATTAATAAACCCAAATATTTGTGTTGTTCTACTATGCCAAGCTCATGATCGTTTATAGAGTATGTCGTATTTAGAATGCGTTTTTTCCTAGTTACGGTCATCGTTACTCTTTTTGCGGCGTTTAGATCCATCTACCAAATGGTGCACCAGTTTCGTATTTTTTGGAGGTTTAGATTTAGTTCTGATTGATCGGTAGGAGACCTGACTGTTTTATGCATTACGCAATCGTCTGCAAAAAACCTTATGGGGACCGTAATATCTTTAGGTAAATCGTTGACAAAAATCAAAAACAGTAGTGGGCCCAAGGCCAGAAATAACATTGGCAAGGGCAGATTTTTTCGTGCTGACTTGAACATACTGCTTGCGATTGGAGAAATAGAAGGAAAACCACTGCGTTAGGTTTGGGTTTTTAAAGATAGTGTTCATTTTTAACAACAGTTTAGCATGAGACACCTTATCAAAAGCTTTTGCAAAATCTAAGAGTATCATGTCAACGTGACCTTGCGAGTTAGTTTCAGAGGAGAGATCATGAACAAGTTCAACAAGCTGAGTAATAGTAGATAGGCCTTTTCGAAATCCATGTTGCTGTGAGTATAATAGGTTGTGAACATCTAGATAAGCCAAAAGATGCTTGGAGACAATATGCTCGAGAATCTTTGAACAAGTGCTTGTGAGCGAGATGGGACGGAAACTTTTGCAGTCGTTAGTAGTACCACCTTTGTGAATCGGTATGACCTTACCAACCTTCCAAGCAGTGGGAAAGCAACCACTACTTACGGAGGACTGGAAAATAGTTGTCAAGTACTTCGAGACCCAAACTGTGTACCTATATAAAAATTCATTTGGTATTCCGTCAGGTCCTACACTTTTCTTTTTGTTGATTTTAAGGAGCAGGTTCAATACTCCTTGTTCACTAATCGTTATTCCTTCTATGGCAGGTGTGTCAGAAGCCTCATTAAAAGTCGGTACTTGTCTGTCATCGTGGGTAAATACTGACGAAAAAAAGGCAATAAAACTTTCAGCACGTGCTTGTGAGTTTTCTTTATCTGCATCAAGATGGGTTTTTGTGTTTGGATTCACGTATCTCCAGAACTTTTCGGGTGCTTCGTGCAAGAACTTTTTTAGTTTAACATTATAAAAATTATCTTTGCAATTTTTAACTAGACGTCTCAATTCCTGGCTCATAGTGTGAATGGATTCCTTCCCTTCAGGGCAAGGATTCTTTGAGTGAGCTTTCCATTTTCGTTTCAGTTGCCTTTTGGCATGGATCACGTCACGCGTTATCCAAGGATTTTTCTTTGTTATCTTTTTTTTGTCGTGTTGGAATATAGAATTGAATGCATTCAGTGACCACCTGCGAGAGATAATCCCATGGTCTATTTGTACATGCATTTGAATTTTGCAGGAGAACAAAAGTATCGAAAGAGTTTTCAAGTTTTTCTAAAACAGAGAAGGCATCAGCAGCTGCGAAGTTCAGAACTGTATTTTTGTAATCCTTATGCGACCTAGCGGACGCCATATCCAAGGAAAACATAACCATCTGATGATATGATATGCCCTAGATTACATCACATGTTTTAACATTTTCCTCCAGGAGTGAAGATACAAATACAAGGTCGAGAATAGAGGATACAGCCTTAAATACACGTGTGTAGCTAGACACAATTTGGCATAGGTTAAAACAAAAGGCAATGTCCAAAAGATGTTCACAATGAGCTACTTCATTTCCTATAATATCATGCGAATCCCATTGAATGCCTGGTGAGTTGAAATCACCAATCAAAATTATTTTGTCGTCCTTGTGCATATTAGAATCCATAAAACATCTTAAGTCGGTCAGAGTCGTAGCAGGAGAACAGGGGGGTCTGTACATAACTCCAATGTACACAGGGTGATCATTTAATCGAATCTTTACCCGTACGGCTTCAGTATCACCAGTATCTGGCAAAGTTTGATACTTTATGTCTCTTTTAATCATAAGTGCTACCCCGCCTCCTCTCCCAACTCGATCCTTCCTTATTAAGACGTAACCTGGCGGTGTTAATTCCACATCATGTACATCACTGTGCAACCATGTCTTGGTGATTGCCAATATGTCAGGATCATGTTCCAAGGTTACACTTTCTATTAATTGACTTTTGTTCAGTACGCTGCGAGCATTTAAGTTGATCTTAAAGTCGGCCTGTTTTTGCCTTTCAGGTCATTGTTGGTTGGGTTTGGCAGATGCTTTGCACTTGATCTTCTCCTTGGCATCATCACTCCAGGTGTACAAAACATTGTTGATGAGAACTTTGTCATAAACCAGTCTAACTTTCGCTCCTTTCTTTCTTTCTTCTAGACTTGAGACCCACAAATTTCTCCGTATCTCAGTTATACGTTTTGAGTAGTCCTCACTAATGTTAATATGAGTGCCTTTTAGCTTAAAACAATTTTTCAGTATCTTTACTTTGTCTCGGTAGTCTGCCACTCTAAGGATTACAGGGCGGTCTTTGCCAGGAAATTTCTTTCCCAGTCTATGTATTCTTTCTATAGAATTCAGTTTCTGGTTGAGAATGGAGCCAAATATATCGTCATTTATTTTTTTCAGTAAGTCATCTTCATTCTCAGGGTCTTCTTCTTTTACGCCTAATAATAAGGTTGTTTCGTCTCGAGCCGTTTTCTAGGTCGTCAACCCTACTGCACAGAGCACTCAATTCTGTGTGGCTCCTATCGATTGCATTCTCAAGCTTTAGCAGCCTACCATCCACTTTATCTATGCACTCTAATTTTTTCTCAATTGTTAATAATCTGTTTTGAACTTGAATCATAGCAGACTCAGATGAGGCCTGTTGCTCTTGCATTTGCGAAATTTTAGACAAGATAGTTTTTTGCGTTTCTAGCAGTTCCTTAAACATTGCATCCGTAATAGGTTCAGGGTTTTGCTCGACATCTCTCGACAGTGAAAGCAACAGTCCCGCTAGCGCAAAACAGTCACTTATGCAGTTTAGAATGGTGTGTAGGCACGGCAATACTATTAAGCAAGGATCGTCACTACGGAAACCATAATTCCAGTCACCAACCTGCACGAGTAGGGGTACGTTAGGTGACATCGTCGCGGCTTGGTTGCCGTGTCCACTGCTGCTTGAAGCAATTGGTGTCCCTTTTATAGCCGCTGGCGTGGCGCTGGCGGGCTGAACTGGTGACGTCATCATGCCACGTAGGTGTGCGCAGTAAATATGATGCTCGGGCTGCACCTGCGGCGCCACTGGCGTATCAAAGATATCACCAGCAACGATATCCGTGCCGAGCTTGAACGGTGGGTGCATCAAAGGTGTGACGCAGATCAAACTGGCCCGTGCAAAACGCCGATGAGCCGGTCGACGAAAAAAGGCATCCCGTCAAAACCTGCAAGAGTAGGGGTACGTTAGGTGACATCGTCGCGGCTTGGTTGCCGTGTCCACTGCCGCTTGAAGCAATTGGTGTCCCTTTTATAGCCACTGGCGTGGCGCTGGCGGGCTGAACTGGTGACGTCATCATGCCACGTAGGTGTGCGCAGTAAAGATGATGCTCGGGCTGCAGGCGCGGCGCCACTGGCGTATCAAAGATATCACCAGCAACGATACCCGTGCCGAGCTTGAACGGTGCAATTAAGGTGACTTTAGAGTTCAGTCAACCAAAAGACCAAGCAGAATTTCGTACAGGCTACACCACTATACACCACATTCATACTTTCAGTAAGGTAATAGAGAAATACGCATAATACAACCAACCCCTATACATAATTTTCATAGATTATGATAAGGCGTTTGACTCAGTCGATACATCAGCAGTAATGCAGACACTAGAGAATCGGAGAATGGAAGAACACTATATAAACATACTGGAAGAAATCTGCAGTGGATCCACAGCCATCATAGTTCTCCATAAGAAAAGCGACAGAATCCCAATAAAGAAGGGTGTAAGGCAGGGAAATACGATCTCTTCAATGCTATTCACCACGTGTTTACAGAAGGTTTTCAGTGCCCTAGATTGAGAAAAGTTAGGATTAAAAGTTAATGAAGAGTATTTTTGTAACCTGCGATTTTCTGATGAGGTTGCCTTAATGAGTAACTCGGGAGACGAATTACAGCTCATGATTACAGAACTGGACATGGAAAGTAGTAAAGTAGGTCTGAAAATAAATCTGCACAAAACTTAAGTAATGTGCAACAGTCTCGGTAGAAAATAGCAGTTTGCGACAGGTGGTTGAGATGCTAGAAGTTGTAAAGGAGTATGTCTACTCAGGGCAGGTAGTAACTGTGGAGACGAAACATGGGAGTGAAATAATCAGAAGAATAAGAATGGGGTGGATCACATTCAGCAAACATTCTCAAATCATGAATGGTAATCTGCCACTAACCCTCAAGAGGAAGTTATATAACAGCTGCATCTTGCCAGTAGTACTTGCGTATGGAGCAGAAACCTGGAGCCTTACAAAGAGAATTTAGCTGAAACTGAGGATGACGCAGCGAGCGATGGAAAGGTAAATGATAGGTTTAACCTTAAAAGACAAGAAAAGAGCAGAATGGGTCAGGTAACAAACTGGGGTAACGATATAGTTGAAATCGAGAAGAAGAAATGAACATGGGCCTGGCACATAGCACGTACGCAGGATAACTGCTGGTCATTAAGGGTAACTGACTGGATTCCAAGAGAAGGCAAGCGGGGGAGAGCGAGACAAAGTTAGGTGGGCCGATGAGATTTTAAAGTTCGCAGGTATATCGTGGCAATGAAAAGCACAAGACCATGTTCATTGGTGAATCACGCGAGAGGCCTTTGCCCTGCAGTAGGCGTAGTCAGGATGATGATGCTGACCAAGTCAATGCTAATTAAGTGAATTGAGGATGATTCTCTTTTGGTTGACTGTGTATGGTCAGTTTAAGCTGATTCGATTAAATTCAAATAAGCTGGATTAAGGTAATCCAAATCTTGAAATGTTCGATTTCGAGTAAGCTGAGATTGCCTAGCAGTTGGATGACAGAGTAGGCCACAATAAAGCAATGTGGAATATGTCGGATTAAGCTAATGCACATTAAGGTAATTACGTGCAAGCGATTTGGGGGAGTTGAGATGGTCTAGCCTGTTGGAAGCTGGAGCATGGTCATGTTAAGCTCGTCTGGATTAAACCAGATCAAGCTAATTCAAATTGAACTAATCCTGAGGAAGCCTCCTATTAATAAGAATAAATTGTCGCGCTATTTTACAGTCATAATAAGACTATAAAGATTAAGCTAGAATAATTTAGCCTCGATTAAGCTAATGTAGACTAATTGTTTTTGAACCAGTCATTTTGATAGAATTCGGCTTGTCTGGTCAGTAGTATGGTAGAGTATGACAACAAAACAGTGTGGATTAAGCCATATTAGGCTAGCTCGCACAAGCAAGCAAATTTGGAGTAAGATTGTCTTGCCTGTTAGATGCCTGAGCTTGGCCACGTTAGGCCAGCCCAAATAAAAGCGGATTCAACTCATCTGAATTAAGCAAATTCTAAAGGAACTTATTTTGAGTAAGTTGAGATTGCCTACAGCTGATTGAATGACTGAGTATGACCACAAACACAATGTGGATTAAGCGAAGTTACGGTAATCGACATTAAGCGGATCACGAGGAAGGTAATTTGGAGATAGTTGAGATATAGCCAGCATGGTCACATTAAGCTTATCCGAATTAGGCTAAGCTAACCCGATTTACGTATTATTACGTACTGGTTATTTCTGTTAGTCATAATCTCGTATCGTGCTTTGTCATTGAAGGTACAGAAAAACCTTATTAAAAAAACCCTGCAAGGTTATCGGCTTGGTCTCAAGCCATCTGGACAATCTTTATGGTGAGGCAAGCTTTTCTACCACTGTTCAGGCCCGCTGGATTGCCCAGTTTGTCATGCAGATCTGAGCTAGTCAGCGCACCTAGCCAGCGCTCCTCGAGACGGTCTGTCTTCTCGGTATTATTAGCGTGCCTGTGCACGTTGCCATAGAATATGTGCCATATCTGCGTGTTCGCTCTTATAGAGAATACAGCTTGCTTGTGGGTATTGTCTAGAATTTACTCTGTCCAGGTGTACGGGATTTGGAAAGGTTCTGGTTTGCAATCTTTGTCAATCTTTTTCTAGATGTTTTTGTGGTGGGGGATATTCTTTCGTTATTGCTTGGTACGTGACCAGTCTGTACTTGTGGTCTTGTATTGCATATTCAACATTGTCATCACCTCCATCATCCCCATTGCTTTCACCGGAGTCGTGCCCTTTTCTGTGGTGAGTGCGGAGTGCCGTGCCGTCGCTGTCCGAGCCGTGGTAAGCTAGTTCTCACTCAGTTCGGTGGGCCGTCTTGTTGAGGTTTGGAGGGATGGTCATGTCTTCGATGTCCTGTCGTTCCGGAAGTTTTCTGCTCGGCAGCTCAAAATTTTGTATCGGTTGTTAAAAAGACAGAAAATATTTCTAAAGGCCTCATAACTTGGTCATGTATCTCATGGATGGCGCTCACGACATGCCTCACATAAAGCGTGTAAGCGGGTGTCAGCTACGAGTAGCTAGTTTAGCTTTTCAGTTGATACTTAGCTTTTTATCTAGCTATTTTAGCTTTCTTTATTCGAAATTTTGCTCCTAATTTAGCTAACTCCTGCTATTGTGTTATGAACTTTTAAAGAAATACGTTTTTGTACAGAACATTCACTCAATTAAATTGTATGTATATGGAACAAAAAAATCACTCGTTCAATTGACAGGATCCTACTGATGGAAAGGATAATTTTTTGTCCGCTTTATTCCACTTCAATCTGCATCAAAATGTCATGGCACACACACGAATGACAAGATGACTTGTGTGTTAACTGCCAAGCGAGTGGGTTCAGAAATTGGCACGACGGAGGCATATTCAGGGCAAATGATTGATAATGCTCTGCAGATATTGTCAAATAATTATATATGTACCACAACACTGAATGCTGTTTATCAACACAGCTTCATACTCACACTGACGTTTTAAAAATTTTGAAGGCGAGCTCCTCCCTACGTTTGATTAAAATTATTGAAGTACAAAGTCTAAAAAAAATCAGCGTGTCCACGGAGTGAATGATGATGAGTGGGACGAGGCGTCTGTTCGTCCGTGTGTCTATCCATCCGTGCATGCGTCCGATCGCGTTCGCAAATGCAGACGGCGCGCGGGCAACACCGACGAGACGCGAGCCTAGGAAGCAGAGCGCCAGATTCTTCAACGCACCTGCCGCTATGCTTCGTCCATGCCCCACCAACAATCCGCAACGTATGGCTACTATCCAGGAGACTACGGGAGGCAGTCGTTCTCTGCGTACCCAGGCACAGCCTGCGCAGTAGCATATTGGAGAGTAGCGGTACAGCGCCATCTATAATGTCCTCAGCTCAACTGCACTTTGTATGTACTTAATATGAGACAGCGCCGTCTATATATGCTGTTCGGGAGATACTGCTTTCTTTCCTTTCTCGTCTCTTTTTCACTCGGTTACGCGTGAAGCATCACAAGGTTAGACTAAGAGGAGCTTCACCCCTAAGAAGTTTTTTTTTCGTATGCTGTACATATTCTATACTCAATTTTTCAGATTTATCGACAGCTAAGACATGCACGATGAATGTTATATCACAGATGAACGATAGGAATCTTATGAAAATAGTGGGGGATTGACGACGCATTCGCTTCTTATTTAAAGCAAAGTCCTTCATGCAGTGGTGATCAGAGTTTCAATGTTCCCGAAGAAAAGCTTGACTTTGGTGTTGCTTCACCTGTAGGCATCTCGCATGCACCTTGGCTTGCAGGCATCTTGGTAATTCACCAATTAAAAGAAATGATAATTTGCTGTTCCAACATGTCGTCTTATGGGCTTTTCTCTGTAGTGGTGGTTATTCATTTATAGGGCTGGGTATTTAGTGCTGGTTATGCCCTCTTTGATTCCTTATTCAAAATTTTCCAATATTCGCATGCCCCTAACATATACAGGGCTCTGTGCATACGCAACTCGTCTTTGATGAGCGCGGGAGCCTGGACGCTTTTCCAAAACCTACACCTGCCCTAAACTCTTGGAATCAAATCCCAAACGCTTTTGCCCTGTTTAGGGGTTGGTTTAAAATGTACCACAACTGCTAATGAATTCCTTACACTTTCAGACTATACCTAAAAGTTAATGAAAAAACATGATTTAGCTGCTTTTTAGCTTCTTGCTAATTTTTTCAGCCACTTCTAGCTGCTTTTGAGCTTCTATTTAGCCAATTTTACTGTCTAACATTTGGAAACACTGACTGTGGCTTCAGTGGTAGTATCACGGAGGAAGGAAAGATCGCAATATTGCCTCGCTTTCCGCAATATTGTCTGTATTGTAGCAAAACTAGTTAAAATGTTTACACGCACCTGCACAAGGTGACTAAGTGCACCTCACTAGATGCGCGTGCTTGGGCATTAAGAAGCTGACAAAGCCGTTCGAACGATGTTGACCAAGTGGTGTTGATCTTTTCTCACGCATTCCTTCGGCTAACTTTCCCACCTTTCGCCCTAACGCGATCGTGGTCTCCGTTCTCCGTAGTTACTAGTGCGCGTGAATCACACTGGAGACGTGTTCCCACGCACTTTCGGGTGGTCTTCGCTGCTTTCGTCCTAATGAAATCATGGCCTTTGGAATATCCGTAGGAACCGGTGCGCGTCGGACAAAAGAGGGGCGAAAACAAAGAGGCCGGCGCAAACTCAACGGGCTGCCACGCACACAAGCTCCACCGACGCCGACTTTACTGGCATAATGACGGACCTCCGGGTTTATCGCAGGGAAGACATTTTTTTTTATCTTTGTGTCTAGCCCACAGCCTGACCGAAAATTTTATAAAGCCTAAAAAAGTGCAAAAGGGGGGAAAAGTGATCTGATAGAAGCTGTACAAATTTCGGTGCCTGGTTCGTCACGCGGCAATGTCCGAAATATCATCTTTATTTTCACAAAGAACACATCAAATTAAAAAAAAAAACTTTACGTGCAACTTGTGCTTATCGTAAACGCCGGCAGTGCAAGAGTACAACAGCCATACGCAGAGATTTCGTCAACCGTATCGCGGCAAGACAGCGTGTTGAAATCCGTTCCGTTGGTTTCGGATAGCACCGGCGCACGCGGCACGCAGGCCACTTGCTTTTTGAGACAGAGAGGGAGTCGCGCATTCGGCTTCGCATTCATATGTAAACAAGAGAGGAGAATTTGCCCAGTCAATATGGCCGACTTTCGGCTTCATCGCGGCTTCACAACGAGTGACGTCAGGGCCTCTCCTTACCTTTCTTTCCTCCGTGGGTAGTATTATATAGGTAGTATCAACGCCTCCTAGATTCCTTGTGCCTGCCGGATAAGCACAAAATGCCGGTTATCTACAGCGGCGCTGCCTACGTAGGGGAAAGAGTTTTTGTATTTGGCCTTTCAGATCGGCAATTTTAGCATGACGATAGTTATTGCGCGAGAACAAAACGACGACACAGAGACAAGAAGGACACGAAAGACACGTCGTTTTGTGTCGTCGTTTTGTTCTCGCGCAATAACTATCGTCATGCCATACCAACTAGCCCAAGCTGCCACACTTCTAAGGCAAGTTTAGCGTTTGCTACTAATTTAAAAGGATGCCTTGTATTAAAACAGTTGCTTGCTAAATGAGAGCGTCACTTACGCAGGGTTATTTATAATTACGTTTACGCTTTTTTGAAACTTTTTACGTTATTTTTGTTGCGTGTAAGCTCTAAAAACGTAAAAACCTATTTGAAGACACCCCCTACTTGAGTGGCGCCACCATTCTCGTTCCAACGACCGCTGCTTCCCAAGTGACCGCCAATAATCCGGCAGGCACGGGAAATCTAGGAGGCGTTGGTAGTATCTACCTCAACCACTGTATTGGTAGGTGTTCTGTGGCTCTATGTCTGAAAATTGCCCTCTAGGCCTATTCAGTGAAGAAGAGGTTTGCGATTACCATTTTAGTATTTGTTCAATAATTTTGCCGGCATTTCAATATTGTGAACATTGTAGTTACATTGGGATAAGGGTGAAAGCAAAAACCTTGTGTACTTAGATTTTGGTGTGCGATAAAAAAGAACTCAAGTGGTCAAAAAGGTGCCTCCTAAGCAAGGTGTTCTTTTTCTTTATAGTAATTAGCACAGTATTTTATCCTCGTTATGTTTCTTCTGTAAAGAAATTGAAACAATTTCCACGCTTGTGCAATCTGACTAACAGTGAAGCTGGGAAAAAGCAAACACAGGTTGCCCTTTTTCTATATCTTCATGTTTCTTCTCTTTTTCTTTCTTTTGCCTTTAGCTCTGCCACTGTCTCCAATATATTTTCCTCCTTTATCTCCTAACCCTCGCATCACTACCTCACTTTCCCCTTCAGTTCTTTTCCCATCCTATTGCTATATACTTCCGTACAAACTGGAATATAGGTTGACCCTACACCTTAATTTCCAAAAAAGAAATTTTTAGAAAATAGCAAAGTATCACGCACTAAAATAGCAAAGCACCCAGCACTAAAACTCCCTAATAGGGAGTTTTAGTGCTGGGTACGCATTCTCTTGGGGCGATGCGGGCTTGGGAGCGCGCGGCGTTGCGTGCCCAACCCATACCCAACCGGAATGCCTTTTAGTTGTCGCCACGGTGGCTAGCATGGGAATGATGGTGATGGGTAGTACATAGAGGTGTGCGCCGAGGCGATTTTGACCGGCGGCGGCGTGGGGGTCGTCCAGAGTCCGTTGTCGGCGCACGCCGGTTTTTTCATCGGCGGCGGCGTGCGGCCCATTTTCGTCGGCGGCGGCGGCGTCGGCGGCGCAGAAACCGAAACTGAAAATTCAAAAGGCTCTTCTGCCACAGGTTACTGAATTCGTTGAAATTCAGAGATTTTCATCCAAATAGCATAAATGACACTACACAGATGTGTCGACATCCCGATGAATGCGAAGCGTTTTGTAGAATAGTTTTTCTTTTCTATTCATAAAAAAATAACGCGTATTTCAATCTATGTCCATGTTCTATCGTAAATGTGCAGCACTTTGCTTTTTTTTAATTTAAGATGCAGCAGTTTGTTGCTGTTGTTGGCTACGTCACACTTTATGAAACCTTCTTTTATTGAACAATGAGCAAGCAGTGACGCACGTCACTCATTTCGCTTTTTCCTAATCCGATCTTACTTTTACACCGTACGCTGCACAAAAAAGAAGCACCTCTGCTTCGAGTTTTCTTATTGCGATTGCATGAAACCGCTTTTTTGAGTATCTGTCATGCTTTGAATGTAACTTTCCTTCAAACGAATAAAAATACCTACTTTTCACAATGTGAGAATCTTTTATGCAGCGGTATAGAATGCGGAAGGAAACAAATTTGCGCATTTATTCAACTAGTTCTCAGCACGGTGTTCAATGAATGAAGTGTAGACATGGGCGTGGGTGAGGCGGGTGGTGCAACACGGACACTTGAACCCTTCAAGCTCCACCAGCACTTGCTACCCACTCTAGCGACACCAACACGACCCGCTCCCTCAGTCGTGATGCAAGTTGAAAGAAGGGTTTGCGCCCCCCCCCCCTCCCCAAGACAAAAACCTGCCGATGGTCATATGTGCAGATGAGAGCAAATGCAACATTTGCTCAGATACACAGCCCATAGTGTTCACAAGCTGGGCGTCCGTTGACCACGCCTGCTGAGAACGTTGACTCCCCGACCCCTTGGTATTTGGTCAGGGGAGGGGGACACCCTGTGCAAGTGGGCCCCATTAAAATTTCTCTTAAACACGTCAGAAATAAGAATGCTTGATAATTATGTATAAAACATTCAACTTTTCAATGCTTTTTTTTGTACCGTGTACACGCGCTCAATGCCCATCAGATGTGTGAGACAATCGAAATAGCAACTGCCACTCTCGACTTGTTCCGGAAAAAGACTCAATAGAAGAATGCAATTACGAGTGCTGGGAACCTATGTTCGTTTGTATATTTGATTTCTAGCCATGATTTAAATTCTTATATAAACAAAAATAAAACCTGCAACATACTAAAAAAGGCTGCTATTGCAAGATGTGTGTTGCAAGACGTGATTTTTCTGGACTTACATCTCTGCAAGGCACATCTGGTGTCACAACTTGCAAGTGTCCCCCCTCTTCCCCACGACATTTCCCGATCCCCCCCTCCTCTCTAATAAAAAGGCACCAATGTAGGCCTCCGTAAGCCTCCGTGATTGCCTACTGGTGCGTGGCGGGCCATTCCGGTGGCTAGGACCAACAGTGCCGATTTCGACTTGCTTTATTGGAGGTGCTGAGGGATCAAAAAAGGCCGATATTTGTAAATTTCTTGAGAGTTCAGTGATAGTTTCTTTGTGAATACCGTGTATAATTGAACCTCACTTTGAGTGTAATCCTCCAATGAAAAAAAAATGGTTTCATCCTGTGTCACTGCAGAGTCAGAAGCTATCACATGTGCAGGCATTATTAAGCTTCTATATATAACATTGCTAAGATTCAGTACATTTGTACAAATAATTCTCGTTAATTGAACATTTTGAGTATAATCCTTGCTTGGGTTAGTATGTGTGAAACATAAATTTGAGTTTTAAAAATTCTCCTTGTGGGTTTCTGCAGCAAAGACACATTGATTAAAACTGATGACTTCGGAGCTACGGCAGAGGTAACATTCATTATGTTTTTTTCGGTTACGGTAATGGTACTGCGTTACCTTTTTATGTATTTATATAACATGGAGCCGTGAAACGTTCCCCTTTTTCTTATTAGAGTAACGCGTGAGGTATTTAGTTACTTTTTACTGTAACGGATACATCAGCATATAGACTTACTGGAGTGAAGTCGGCCCACACCGTCAGTTGTTGTTGCGGTCTATAGGCTGCCTGTAAACATTACATGGATATATTCCTTTTACCCAGCACGTGATAGGGAAGGGTTGCTTGACCATTGAGGATCTCGACCTTTGAGAAATACACAACAGCTTCTTAATGATGTGCATATCATCCCACCGAAGCGTGCACTTCGTTTCGTTAAATTTTACAGCCAACGTGAGTCCTGTCGTCACGCCGTATGTTTTAGGTAGAAATTTAGCCTACTCAAAATACCCAAAGACGCCGATCCACCTTGCGACGCGTGGCCACCCGCTGACGGTTCTGTATGAAAATGGCATCCACAGTGAAACATGTTGCATCTGCTGCAATATTATCGCAAGATTATTATACTGCCACGCTCACTTGTATTTTTATGTCACTGTCTTGCGCAAAGGCACAGCTGTAGTGGTTCAGTAGCTAAGGTACTCGGCTGCTGACCCGCAGGTCGCGAGATCAAGTCCCACCTGCGGCTGCTTTATTTCCGATAGAGGCGAAAATGCTGTAGGTCCATGTGCTGCGATTTGGGTGCATGTTAAAGAACCCCCGGTTGTCAAAATTTCTGGAGTCCTTCACTATACGGCATCTCTCATAATCATGTGGTGGTTTTGAAGCCTTAAACACCACATATTAATCAATTGCCTTGCGCAAAGGACGCTTGGCTGTCTGCGAAAACTCTAGATTATTTTAGAATCTTTTGATAAGCTTGAGACACCTACGATATGGATGCTACGTGTATAAATGGCGACGTACCTTCGCGCAGATCATATTACCAACGACCAATGCCCCGCCGCGGTGGTCTAGTGGCTAAGGTACTCGGCTGGTGACCCGCTGGGCGCGGGTTCGAATCCCGGCTGTGGCGGCTGCATCTCCGATGGAGGCGGAAATGTTGTAGGCCCGTGTGCTCAGATTTGGGTGCACGTTAAAGAACCCCAGGTGGTCTAAATTTCCGGAGCCCTCCACTACGGCGTCTCTCATAATCATATAGTGGTTTTGGGACGTTAAACTCCACATATCAATCAATCAACCAACGACCAATGCTCTCATTACCGCTATCTGTGTAAAGCACGAATTTCTAGCACTTTGCACTTTCCTATGCACATGTTCACTCAATAAAAAGTGTCGTCTTGAAGAACCCACGTACCATATTCTTTGACGTCACAACCACGGGGCAATACCGTAAGTGAAATGAGAACGCTGAAATGATCGATACAAAACAGTGAGATGGGGCGTAAGTGCACGCCCAAGATTGATTTGAGATGCGTATACCACAAGCTATTTTCTTCTATAGAACCAATATGATGCGAATTTATTAAATTACCGTGAAGTTGAATGTCAAGAAAGGAAGAACACGAACTTGGAAAGAGACAGTGGAGACGAAAAGTGATAGGTATTGACGTAAAGTTTGATCGGTCATTCCACACCAAACGTCCAAGGCATTTTGGCGACTATCTCAGGTGTATTCGAAAAATGTCGGGCCGGTTTACTCTATTGAAAGCAGTCTATTGCGAAAATGTTTTGCAGAGAAAAATGTTTTTGGTCACCTATATGTGACCGAAATTCCGGCAATAGGCTTGGCCCTATATCGCGTCCCAAGATAAAAGAACATTTACTGAGTGAGTCTATGTGGGCTCCATTTATTTTGCCGACCTATGGTTCCGAATATTTAAAACCTCCCACGATGGCTTGCCTTGTTGTCGTATTGACGTTCCGGCTTGTAAAGCCGAAAATTTTATTTTTCAAATTATAAAACTGTTCATATCTCCCCTCTCCCCGGAACTTGTTCTAGGGTTGGTCCTTTGATAAAAACCAGTCTTATATCTTTAAAAAATGCTTGGATATCAACTATTCATATCTCTCAGTTAAGATGTGGAAATGAAATGGCCATCACTAAATGACTGATGAGGTGAAATATTAACATTAAAAAGCATAGTAAACGTGACTAAAAAGCTAATTCTACAAAAACCATTTAACCTGAACTAATGATGTCACCACACATCTAAAACCTCATGCAATGTATATTGCATACCTGCAAGGTGCAGTTATTCGAGCGCTTTTTGCAGTGAAATTTGGTCACGGAGTTAACCCCGTTCACGGTGGTGCTATTTTTAAATTTAACGGTTGAATATCTAACGAAGCATTAGAAAATTCTTTGCGTGAAACCCGTATTTTTTTGCGACATTGTGCTGGCACGAAGTTTAATGCAGGTGATGTGTTTATAGAGTACACCATTCGGTGACTGTTGTAAAATAATAAACAGCAATTTATGTTAATTCATGCTGCAAAACTCACGTCACCTGCTCCCAGAGAACAGAAGAATGCATAACGAAGGGCGTTACTAACGAACGGAAGAATTAAACAATTCTTGGTCTTTAATGTTGTTTCTGTAGTCCAATCTACAAACGTTCGTATTAAATGTGTTTGACGGTACGAAGGCATGGAATTGGGTTCTGCAGCATGTTGTGACCTTTATTACGTGACATTGGAATGCACACTGAGCTTGATCTATGATTATGTACCTAATCAACGGAGAAGAAGTGCTAAGCTCCGGTTTCATTATTAATGTGGCTTCAAAGACGAGAAAGCAGCATGATTCGCGAGCAATCGAGCACCCGTTCTCTCTCTCTATTGCGTTGAACTGCTTGTGCCCTCAGATGGCACTTCCGTTTTTTCTTGAATAATTGTGGCGATTGGGAAAGTTGTGAGCGCCAAACAAGACGTTAACAAGAACGAGAGAGACAGGACGGATGCTTGTGAACGTCGTGTGGAACCATTAGTTTGCGCTCAAAATTTGCCGATAGCAGTGTGCCATCTGGCTGGATTTCAAGTTTTATTAAAATGTGGCGATGGCACAGACCATGGGCTTTTGTCATGTCATTTACTACCATTTAAACAGCGGCGGCGTAATTTAGGGTACCATGAATATTGTCGCATTCATATTTCAAGAAGGAAGGAGGCAGAAACGCACCATTCATGTCATACGTGATCCTTCATCACACGCGCAAATAAATTTATTCAAGCTGTAACATGGTTGAAGAATTCTGTTACTTCTCGGCAATCAGAGAGGCTTTTAATTCTCGAGTCTCTTTATGAGATATTGCTGCCATCTTTTTCCAACAGGCCTGGGGTTTTGTTGTACCGACATAGCAACGCCCAAGTTTTTGAAGATTTTTTTTTTCATTCCCATTCAAAAACGATTCCATTCATAGTCATTCTTGAAGCGCGTAGGAACTTCCTGTCGTTCGTCACCCGTCGTTGCGTTCGTCCAGTACACACTGCAAAAGGCTTGATGGCAAAGTCGTTTTCCATGTTCAAGTTCCTCGTACCCATCCTTTCGCGCTCTTTGTGCACTTCAAGGAATGCAGAAAGACTACAAAACAACGCAACGAGCTCTACACCATGCAGTCGGGACTGGTATGCATGGCCCAAACATGTTGCGAGTGGTCTCGCAGTGTTCTGCCATTGCACTCCGTTCTTATACACAGTGTTCTGCGAATAAATGCCTGTGCCAAGGTCACGGATTACGTTTTTCTTTCTTTCCTTCCGCAGCTGTGGTGACAATTGGTGGTTTGATTATCGGTTATTTTTTTTATTTATTTTAGTTTTCTCGTTTAGCTAGTTTTCTGTATTCTTGCCCAAGAAAGGTGATTCAGAACATTTTTTTTCTCGTGGGAATGACCATAGGTGTGTGCGTATGAGGTTGCAGCTCCACATTTCCAAGTCGTACGACTCGGACTGCCCTGCCGACGGCCCCTATTCTCTTTCTGCTCTAGCAGTCATGGCCGTCACGTTCTTCCAAACCTTCTCCTCCTACCTACTTCTAAACTCTTTTCTCCACTCTCCTCTTTCCCTTCAAGCGACTGAGCCGTGGTCTCGCAAGGAAAGATTGTGTCTTTTTTTCCTTTTCTTCAACCACAGACTCATCCATTCAGGGGAAGCTTGCATGCAGTAACTGGTTTGGAAGGCAGGTAAGGTTCGCGGAAACTCACCTCACCCTGAGCTACCGAGCACAAAACAAAGCTTATCCGAGAGTCATGAGAAGGCTATAGGAGATTACACAGCAAGATGAAAAGAGAAAATATTTTGCCTAATGAAGTATTGCGAAAGCCACTACGGCAACCCTTTCCTTTACCACCATCCCCACTTTTAGTCGTACATTGAAGTAATGAGAAAACTCCAGGTAAACTATATTTTGAAAAAACCGATGTTTTGAAGCCAATTTCTTACCCCTGAGGAAGAAGCCGAACCAGCTTCGAAACATAGGTTTTTTTTTCCTTAAATCTATTTTGGTTGGAGTTCTCATTCCTTGAGTTTCTATCCAAAACAGACAGGCTTATGTCGAATGTTCACCTTTGATTCCAGTCGTATATCCTCGCTGCTCCGATAAACCCCCTCACACCGAAACATTTAGAGAAGCAATGACAGGTGCGCAACCGTAAACAGCCCCTGTTCCTTCTTGGACGCTTATAGCTCTCATATGCATGTGTGTGCGGGGGGGTAGGGGTAGAGAGAGAGGAGTACTGACGAAAAAAATGTTCCATCTTGGTTTGTTTTTTTGCACCAGGTAGCTAACGACCTAGTCATTATTTTCATTATTTTATTTTTGAGGAAGCAGCATACAATACAACACAATCATACCCGCCTAAAAAGACGCAAACACAGGCGCTGTATTGCAACTGATGAGGTATTGTCGAAAGACTCAGCTTATGTAGGATAACACGTACATGTGCACTAGCACCAGAGCATACAATGAAGACAAATTTTTCTTGCAGTGTTTTGCAGGAAGACTTGATGAATGATGAACCATGGATGCACTTTACCTGATTCTAAACTCGGGACGGGTAACAGACTTTTTAAAGAACGCGACCCTGTCAAGTCATGGTTCTCAGATTTTATGCTGCAAAAAATTTATATTACACCATTCCGCACAATGACCAAATTACAAGCGTAGGCGAATGTATTGACCAGCATAGTATCACCAATTTTCGAAATAGCACAGGTATTTACAGCAGCCAATTCATGTGGTACTCATTGTATATAGTGCTATCAGCGCGCATGTGCCTGTCGCGGAAATATCATGTTATGTCAGGTTTCTCTTTAATATTAATATGTAGAGGCACGGGAAATAACTTGTTTTTGTATGTTGAAAGCTATATATATATATATATATATATATATATATATATATATATATATATATATATATATATATATATATAGGTTGCTTGGCAATTGCAATTCTTTCACATGTGTTTTTTAATGGTGCTCCTTCGACGTTTATTGTATGAGCCGGACCACGTCGAATATCGCTCATTTTTAGTCCGAGTGAATCCAAAACAAAATATTTTTATATATGATTATTGAGTTAGTCTGAGTGAGTTCCATTTATTTTGCCAACCTATGCCGTACGTGGGATCTTTCCGTATTCCGCAGGGTGTAGTCTGAGTGTTGTTTGCGAAATTTACTATAACCTTGCTCGTTTGAATGGCGAACTTGGTTTTCATATTAAGTAAAATCGTTTGTTCCCGGTGTTAAAAGCTGAACAATATTGCTGCTATTTTTCTGTCATACAAGCATCCAGAAATCTTGCCGAAATGCTCTGTTTGCGTTCTGTTTGCAAAATCGCTTGATGCTGCTCTGGGCAACCCGGACAATGACGACGTTTCAATTTTTCGACAACGAATTGCACACAAGCTGTTTGCGATGAGCAAGAAATCACTACGATGTGCGATTGGAGGTGGAAAATATATAGTTTGCTATTTGTATGAAGGCTTGAGCTAAATGTAAAGGGACAACTGGAAATGAGGGTGAAAGAGTGTGCTGGCGTAACCTCTAATTTAGGTAGGTACCTCATCTTCCAGTATAGCTAGGTGGCGCAGACATTTTGATATTTCGGAGTTTCGGTAGTTAGGCGTTTTGATTTTTTGACTTGGTGCAGAAGACTGAGGCGCAAAAAACATATCATGAAGCAGGAAGAGCAGAAGAGAAGAAAGAACAGCACCATCGACATTTTACACTTTCGGTATCTTGTTTAATCGGCTTTTTGATTTTTCGGTGTACTAACTTTTGGCATTCCAAACGTTCGTCATTTCGATTTTCGGCGTTTCGAGTGCCACATCATTATAGCTTTAGTCAACAAAAAATGCGAACTCTACCCAGGTGCATTTAAACCACGTGCAGCGCTCCGCTTACCGGGAAGTGATACCAACCTGTGCGAAAAAAGCAAATAATCCATGAAAAAAAATATTGCATAGCAAAGTCACAGTTGTGAACTAACTGAATAGTATTTGGGGGACCATGTTTAATTAACCAGTAATTATGCGTTGGTTTATAATTGCAACTCATCCACCACGAAACATACCTTTTTTTATTTTCGCGGATTCTTTGTTCGTTGTTCTCTATCAATTTATTATTCTTCGGATGTAATTAACGAGGTGCTTTACACGTCAGTATTACTTCACAGTGTCACAAGAGATCCACGTGGTGCACTCTAAAAGTATTCGAATTCCTCGATGACCAAAGCTAATACTTGCGCGGAAATAATTTGAATAAGTACTTAGAGAGCTGTATATACTGTCTAGATGTTTCTCGCGTCCACTCAGCTTGTACCTAATGCTAAGATTGCATTTAATGCTAGGAACCACCACAACCAACCACCTTAATATAAACACATGCGAGGACTGAGATCAGTAGAACGCCAATTTAAAATTTTCTAGCTGACTAAAAACAAAAAAAGCTTTTTTGAAAAAAAAAACTTACAGTCGGTACACAGGGCAGGCTGCTAGCAAATGCGCTCTGGACACATCAATGTTAAATTTACAACCTAACGCGGCACGTCGTTGGCTCAACATCTTTCTGCAGAACACCACAGTCTAGATGCTGATTGTCTACAAGTCCTTCAATTAGCAGAAGTGGTCTTTTATAACGTGCTTTACTTTTCTGACTGCGTCATGCGTATAGTCTTCTATACAGCCCACTAGAATAGGTTTAATTGAAGGATTCATTGAAGAAGAGATACAAGCTAGCTAGTTTTATTTTTGTACCGGCACCAAAAAGCACATCGGCACTACTACCGCGTGCTCCACATAGCACCACTCAGTGAATAGACAAACGCCATTATGAAAAATAGCAATGAGCAAAGTGCATGGTTTAACCCACTAACCACAAGACTAGAGGGTTTCGACACCGGCCGTACAGACAGTAGCATAAAGGCTTTTACTTGCCATCTTCGTGTTTGCGATGGTCAAGAGTTGTAGTGTGCAACATCTGTGCACCGGGCCCCAGTGCATAAACCGGGTTTTCAGCAAAAATATGTCGCTTCTTTTAATAAAAATATGCCGGAGGGAAAATGTCTGGTGATCGAATGCTTGGTAGTCTGTAGGAAATCCTGTCACAGCGTTGATACGGCTTATTGTACACCATTCTATAGAAGCGGCATTGGGGCTTAACATTCATGAACCATGGAAAAGCACAGAGAACAAGTACTCCCACGTGCGAGATTAGTTAAAAAAAATGTTGCAGCGATTTCCTTTTTCTTGGCGCATCATTCAGGAGTATCATTTCCAGAAATCATGCGCGGCGAATAAATATTTGTAGTACTTTAACCCAAATATATGCGACTAACAACCGCCTCATACTTCAGCTTATAATGAAAATATACTAGAATTCCAAGACTTTCTAAGAAAAGAAGCTATGGCATACGCTGCACGCCTTTTATAGCAGATGCACGTTACGTACGTCATTGTGACCACTACCAATTCCCTCTTGGAGTGAAACTGTGCGTGCTTATGTGCGTGGGTCTGTAGAGGATGTTAAGATCGGCCTCTTTGGCTCGGCGCCGCTTGAACGCGAGGGACGATTGCAGCTAAGCCTACCCTGATTTGTTCCGGGTCAACGCTCACGAGGCGCGCCGAAAGCGGCGACAACACGAAAGTCATACTTCGAATTCTTCAGGGCTGTTGGCTCCCCTCGTCAAAAACTCTTTGGACACGTCTGACTGACTGATGGCCTAGGAAGAGCTGTTGGAAATCGAGGCTGCTTGATTTGTTCGACGTGCCACGAGACGCGCTGAACAATTAGCCGAGAGCTTGGGATCCGTCGTCAGGTATGTTTCCCACACTCTGTGGTGCTTTCAAGTCTTCCACTCCCCCAGGCCCTAGCCTGCATAGCGCTGCAGACCCTATTCTGCACGTGCGATGCAAGTTGCAACGTTATTGCACTGTGCTGTGTTGTGCGTATTATTGCATTATGGCCTACATTGTGTTTCTCTTTCGCCGTGGGATGAACTGAACGTGCATCCTTTCTATTTCCTGGGTAGAAAAGAAGGCAGTCTTTGACTTTCTTTCTCTTTCTCCCTCTCGTTTTTTTTATCCTTATTCGCTGCGCCGTGCTCCCTGCTGGGCTGCAGAAATTAGGCGCCTTCTAACCACTACCCCCACCTTGTGGGGGACGGAGATGAAGACGGCAATTTCTTTGGACTGCCCTGGACTGAATGGACATGCAGTCTGTCCGTTTACAGTGATATGCAAGGCGGCTTTCCTGTAAGGTTTATTTTCTAACCAAAAACTCTCGTTCACAGACTGCTTTTCTCCCTCATTGTGCCTTTGCCTTTTCGAATTCCAGCGGATGCACGCGAGCACGCGAGTACAACAAAATGTCACCTCTCCAAATTCCAGCGAAGGCACGCGAGCACAGCAAGATCTCAAAAAGGTGAATGGGAAAAACAAAATGAGCGAGAAAAGCAGTCTGTGAACGAGAGTTTTTGGTTGGAAAACTAACCTTACAGAAAAGCTACCTTGCAGATTATTTGCAAACTGTCCATTGTTTTCTCCTGCAGAGAGTTTTAGGAAGACCACGGCTTAAAACGCGAGCACCGAGACGCTCTGAACCAGCTCTCAGAAGCTCTCATCAAGCTTCCATGATGCTACCATCAGCATATAGTATTACGCTACCTTTAGTGTGTAAATAGTGTATATAAACGTTGCTCTTATCAGCACCGGCTACTCTGCTTGACTTCTACCTGACACTTGGCTAGCTCCTTCGAATACATCACGAGCAAGCAAAAGGGCACGGAGTTGTTAAGATGAAAATGTGCAACATCACATCGCTTTTATTACGTGACATATTCGTTCTACACCGCATTCGCCCGATCGTGTCCACACATAACTTTCCAGTTTTTATAGCGACGACACACCGTTGATTGCGGTCACGTCATTGAATGTCAATTAAATAGCGGTTGCATGATTTATTTGCAAATTACTTCTTGATAAAGTATGGTGAAGTAATTTATTATTTGGCCACCTAAGGAGCTTTCTAACTTGACTTACTTTTTTATCAAGACTTGAATATAATGTTAAGTTTTATTTGGTTGATTTTGAGCATTACCTTCACAACAGAAGCACATCTGTCAGCGACAACCATTCTTGACTTCTCCCAGTGCCAGTAGGTCCGTTCATGTTACGTGATGAAAACCAGTTTGCTGGACTATGTCATATAGGACATGTCGCTCAAATTTCGGTCTCTGCATTTTTGATGAATCCAGCCGTCTTTTGTAAAGTCTCTACTGGCAAGTTTTTTTTTAATTTTGTTTTGATATTTTTAAAACTGGTGGCCTCAGACAGGCTTATTATGCCGCTTCTCGCCACTGGATAGCCGTTGTTACGCGCGGCGCCTGGGCCAACGGAGGAGGGCCGCGTTCTTTGTTCATCAAACAAGTCACTGAAGGGCTGCCAGCCTGCTGTCCGCCGTGTATCGTCCATCTTAGCCGGGAAGTGAGGTGGCATTCCGACAACATAATACGTTCGACGAGACGATCACAATGGTTTCTCGGTGTCACAGGTGCAGTGTGGTGGCCACGCCCCAATCAAAGATCTTGGCTTGAGCGAGTGTGAGCGGCACCGTCAGAAATGGTGTGTGTGTCTCGTGATTCAACAGCGCATTCTGGACCCATTCCCTGATTTAGTCAAAACGCACACTTTATAGTGATCCACCCAGCTCATTCGCAAGAGATCTCTCGCCCTGTCTGTACAGAATGTAATAAATCCTCTGTTAAGTTTGCCATCTTACTCCTGAGTGCACATGCGTTTTCCTTTCTGTCTCTCTACACGCCCTTTCTTGCCCCTATTTCTCCACCCCCAGTGCTAGGCAGAAACCGGATGCCAAGATATGGTTAATCCCCCAGCCTTCCTTTCTCTCTCTTGCCATTTTACTGCCTTGGCATCTTCATACCGGATATCCAATGTCTTAAAAGGCCGGTACAAATAGATAAGTTAAAGAATAAAACAGATGGTGAATATTTTCTGCAGCATGTTCAGACGCTGCATATAAGTGGTCATCCTCGAAAATTATCAACTTTAACACCGCGGACAGGTGCTGATGTACGCTGAGTAGGTTCGAGCATGTATTATGCCTCGACGCTTTTAATCTTCATTAAACTTCTCTCTTTCAATTTCATCCTTCGGGGCTTTATGTAGTTCTTCATCTAACGCGCTGCATTCGTGCTGCACTGCTACCACTTCATTTCTTCTGTATATACGAACTGTTTCGGGCGCAATTATAGGCTGCCATCTTGGACTGATAATGATGCCGTTTTGCATCCGTATGAATATTCGAATAGTGCTATGGTGAACTCGCACGCATCAAAACGCTGGGCCGTTACATTCAACGTCGTATGACCATAATCATAGCTAATTACGACACAAAAACAGCAAAAATTGCTTTTAAGCCTAAGATGGCAGTGTCTATGCTTTACTGTAACTGTTACATTTATTTTTTGTCAATTTGTCCAATATGTCATTTCATGCAGCGGCCGCCGAACTTGTGCCGCTGTTCATAGTGGTACTCTCGGTCTCTGAAGCTGGATGAAGATAACTAAGAAGCTTGATTTTTACTAGCTACATAAAATGTGAAACGAAGCTATTAATCAAGATGAAAAAGAAGACAAATCTGTGAAAAGTCAGTACTGGCGCATAAATGGCGCGGCGATTCCGCCGATGAAAAACCGCCGGCGGCGCGCCGATCAGTTCGCGTCGGCGGCGGCGGCGTGGCTATGGTGGCTAGAATTGGGAGGTGACGCCAGCGCCCGCATATTCGCCGAGCGCGCGCGATCCTCGTTTTCAAGCGCCGCCGCGACGGCCACCACGGCGCTCCTGTCGGCATAGTGATGCGGGCGAAGCGCGCGCTCCGCGCTCTCTCGTCGACTCGCCGCTGGGTTCGCTGGTTCGCCTCTGGAAGCGTGTCTGGGTGTGTGCAGTTTTCCACGTTGATGTCTCGCTTATGGCAAAATGTATTTAGTTGCTGACATGACAGTGTGAGTGCCGACCTTACGATGAACTCCAGCACTACGAAAGCGAGGCAACGCCACTGCTTTGCTCCTGGCTGCACGAGCGGCTATGTGTCATCGAGGGAGCAAGGTCAGCGTGCTTCTCTTTTCTCTGTTCCCAAAGACCCTGCCCTCTTCGAAGCCTGGCAACGAGCCGTACCCCGTGCCGACAAGTCGTTGGACGTGAAGTCGGCGCTATGTGAGCTTCATTTCGACGAGCAGTTTATTGAGGGTTTTTACACGCATGTGATAAACGGCGAAACTGTTCAGATTCCCCGAGGGAAACCGGTGCTGAAATCTGACGCGGTGCCAACCATATTCCCAAATGTTCCTGCGTATCTTTCAAAGAAAGTGCCGAAGAAAAGGACGTCAAGAACATCCACTTGCGGCCTACCATCGAAACTTCGGCGTCAGGAACCAAGCACGTCTGCTTGCGAGGAGACAGCTGGCTCGTACAGCACAGAAAGCGACAGTAACCAGATACCTGTTCCGAATGTGCCCGCAATTCCCGACGTCCGCAAGTGTGGTCTTCCCAGCGCTTACTGGGCTCGACATCTAATTGCTGGAGCCGACAACGCCACGGTGTTTACAGTTTGCGCACTAGATGGTGACAAGTTGACTATTGACAAGTATGTGCTAATGACATCAGATGAAAACAAACTTCAAGCGACAGCTTTTGTGCAAGCCACAAAAATAAAGACCCTTGACATTACCGACATCGAAATGGCAGAAGAGTTGCTTCGCGACGTCGACTCCATGATACCATGCAGAGGGTTTGGTAAAACTGGTGAATTTGGAGTGAATTTAAAGTACAAGGAGAAGACTTTTGATGGAAGAACCTTCAGCCCATCTTGCCGTGGGGTTGCTCCAACGCCAGAAAAAGCCTGCCCACAATGCAAGCACCTCAGAAGACTACTCCTGAATCGTGAGTCCTACAGGCGAAGAAAAGGCAAAAATGTGGCCCAGTCCCAAAAGCTTTCATACAGGCTTAAGCTGCGAACAGCGCAAGCGAAAAGGAGTCGCCTGAGTGTCCTGCAGGCTAAATCACTCATCAAACAAATGAAAGAAAAGAATGCACGGAATGATTCTACAGCATTTGAAGAAGCGGTGAAGGCCCTACCCATTAAGCAGCAGCAACAAGTCAAGGCGTGCTTTGCTGCGGCTAAAAGAAAATCCGCGAAAGGGATGAAGTATGAAAGTGAATGGGCTCTAGAGTGCCTTATTATGTCCATGAAAAGCCCACGCCTCTATGAGCATATACGCAAAAACAACATCATGGCGTTGCCTTCTCGAACATCACTACGTCGATATCTCAAGCGTTACAGGAGTGGATTCGGCCTGAGCGAAAAAGTGTTTGCTGCTGTGGCGGAAAAAACAAAATCTATGGACTTGTTCCAGCGCCATGGTGGGCTGTTAATTGATGAGATTAAGCTATCTGAACACTTGTGCTTGGGAACCGATGGCACCATCGAAGGTTTTGTGGACATTGGGAAGTTCACACCAGAGAGTGAGCGCTCCGTAGCATGTGACCATGGCCTTGTAGTATTGTTCGTGCCTTTTACAGGCACGTGGCACCAGATTATTGGTGTGTTCGCATCACGCAGCAATGTGAAGTCCGAGACGTTAGGCAAAATAATCCTCGAAGCAGTAGTCATGAGCGAAAACGCCGGTCTGCACGTAGACTTTATCACCACTGATGGAGCTGCGTGGAACAGAAGCATGTGGCACTCATTCGGCATACACGGCAGGAAAGAAAACACAGTATGTAGAAGGCAGCACCCTACAGACCCAGAACGTTTTCTGCACTTCATCTCGGACTTCCCACACCTTCTTAAATGTGTGAGGAACACCTTTGTTCGAACGGGCGTGAAACTGCCAGAAGGCCATGCCAGTGTTGACCCTATTGACTGTGCCCGGAAGCTTGATGAACAGCATGACACGACTCTCAAAGCCATGCCTCATATTAGCAAATCGGTTGTGCATCCCAATGGCTTTGAGAAAATGAGGGTAAATTATGCAGTGCGGCTTTACAGTGATGAAGTCCTCAGAGGCCTTTTCTTGTACAATGCAACCATCGAAGAAAAGCATGGGAGCACAGCGGCGACAGTCAGCTTTGTGGAAAGAATGAGAAGGCTCATTGAGGCCATGACTTCAAGGTGCAGTTCGGGTGCACTTAAGCCTGGAGGGATGCACGAGAAGTGCATTCAAAACTTCTTGACTTACCTGGACGATTGGGAAACAGCTGCTGGCTCCGGAGGTTTCCTAAGCCGCAGTACAGCCGAGGGGCTTCGTGTTACCTTATCAAGCACGCTACACCTTCTCCGCTACCTGACGATGAAGTTGAACTTCAGCTATATGATGACATGCCGCTTGAGTCAGGACCCCCTGGAGAGGCTGTTTGGAATCGTCCGACAAATGTCTGGATGCAAGGATCATCCGACTGCCTCCCAGTTCCTAATCTCGGTCAACACTTTGAGCTTCCAGAATTTGGCAAAACCACCGAAAGGAAGCAATGTGTCCTCAGGACTGCTGAGAAGTCTGCTGGGAGCTGACAACGGAAAGGACCTCACTCCTCGGAGGAAATTAGACGAGCTTCTTGACGTAGGAAACCTTGCCGAAGCACATGAAGTGCTCAATGAATACGGCCACGGCACCGAGCATGCAGACATGGTCGTGCAAAGCAGCGATGCGAGACTCATATTCTACATGGCTGGATATGTGGCAAGAAAAAGCGTTGCAAGCACCAAATGTGCAGATTGCAGCCAGCAGCTCCTACAAGGCGAGAACGATCCATCTCCAGCTGCAGCATCCCTCACGGCTGCTGTTGACCGAGGAGGCCTGCTGTACCCATCAGTCAAGCTCAATGAACTCGTGACCACTCTCGAGAACACTTTTACCCACTGCTTCAGTGTTACAGAAGTCAAACCTGACAGCATCATGGACTTGGTTTCCTTCTTGCAGTTAAGAAAGCTTACACTTGTTGGCTGCCCTGACCACAGTATGTCCCTCACAAACAAAATTATCAAGTTTTATGTTCTTACTAGGCTCCACTTTCATGTCAAAGCCCAGAACAGCAAACGAAACGCTAAGCAGGAAAGAATGAAATTGCTGAAGCTTAGACGCGTGCTCTGAGTTTGATATTGTAACTTTAAGCTCTATTGATTTTTTTTTTGCCGAGTGGAAAGTGATTGTATGCCTCTTATTACTTAGTGCCAAGCGATGCGCTGTCTGTGTGCAATGTTTCAATGTTTTTAACTACTCCCGAGCGTATGTAAATGTGCGTATTTTTTCATTTTATTTTATTTTACCCTGTATTCCATGATGTGCAATAGATCTTCCTAATAATATGATGTGCAATAAATATTTGTTTTATTTTCCTCGCCCAGAACTTTGGTAATATTTTTTTAAAAAAAAACGCCGTCGCCTTGCACTCCAAAACACTGCAGGGATATGCGAACGAAAGCTTTAATTTGCGCAGATTCAACGTCACAGAAGTCTTGCAGCGGCAGCCAATTTCTTTTAATGCTTGAAATGGCGTTCTATCAGCCATCGTCACAGTGAGTTATCTGAATCGCCAATTTATCTGAATCATGCTTCAGCAACAGCATCTTTGAAAGGTCCGCGCGCTCAAGGCGCGCGCGCGTAACTAGCATCACCATTCCGCCGACAGCGCCACCGCCGCGCTGCTCGAAACGAAGGAGCGGCTCCGAGCTCCCGTTGGCGTCACCTCCCAATTCTAGCCACCATAGCGTGGCGAAAACTCTCGGCGGCGGCGCGCCGACCAGTCGGCGCACACCTCTAGTAGTACACACATTTGTCTAATTTTCGTATTTCTGGCCTGCTCCTGGCTCCGTGTGTGTCCTTGTGGCTTAAAGTTGTTTTTTCATGAAAACGTAAGTTAGCAAATGTTCACCGTTTGCGCTTCACAACATTATTCTTTTAGGCTTACTATTTTGAATAAAATCACTAAGTTCAAAAGGGTTTGTTCTTTTTTTTTTCAAAACAAAACTGTAACCAGCAATAAACAAAGCCGCAAGTACGATTCGCCACCCGCAAATACAAAGACTAGGCAAATGTGTGTACTACCCTGGCTACCCATCATTCCCATGGTCGCTGAACAATCGCAGCGCCAGAGTGCCCTCTAGTTAATTTTGGAAAACTCTATGGTTCCGACGACCGCCGTTTCCTAAGTGACCGCCGATAATCCGGCAGGCACGAGAAATCTAGGAGGCGTTGGCCAGAGCTGCGCTGTCGCCGTCGTAGGGGGCCGGCGGCGGGAGGTGGCGTAGGACCAACCCTAGGGTTCCTCGATGCGCGCTCTCCCCTCCGCCGCCTTATTCTCCCCTCCGCCGCCTCCGCCGCCGCCTTATTCCTCAATGCGCGCTCCGGGGCGCGCGCATCGAGGAACCCTAACCAACCCAGTCGGCCAGAGCTGCGCACCGGTCGGAACAGAATCCAGCGAGCGTGTCTAGTGCATGTTCGCAATTGGTGGTTTGTTCGGATATGTTAGCGCGAGCTTAACTGCTTCTAACGATAGTTATTGCGCGAGAACAAAACGACGACACAAGACAAGAAGGACACGAAAGACACGAGCGCTAAGACACGAACACATAAGGTTGACATGCCCTTCCGTGTCATTGTGACAGAAAGTGGTACGTGGCAAATTAGCGCTCGTGTTTTTCGTGTCCTTCTTGTCTTGTGTCGTCGTTTTGTTCTCGCGCTATAACTATCGTCATGCCATACCAACTAGCCCAAGCTGCCACACTTCTAACTGCTTCTACGTATGCCTGAAACGACCTATGAAAGCATTTCGACTTGCTTGCAACTTCTACAGATGGTGGCGTCGCCATGCGGCATCCGTCGTAACTGTCATTTGAAGGATGGTTCACGCAGCCAGCTCACAGAACACCTACCAGACCAGCTCATGCTATCGTTCAGTCGGTTTCACTTTGGCTGCTCGCTGGTGTTTTATATCTTGTCGCTGGCAGATTCTACTACGGTTATTGTGAAGTCAGACAGTTACTGCGAATCGTAATAGCAATGATTTATTTTTTATTGTTTGCTTGCTAAAGGCTGTTTCACATGCCGCGATTGCAGCGAAAAAAATCGTTCCGTTCGCTCCAATCGCTCTGTTCGCTACCGTCGCTAATGGCGGTTTCGTTTCACATGGACCGCGATTTTCGCTCTGCGACTGGAGCGGTGAGTTCTTGCCACCCACGGTGTTGCCACCGCTCATTGTGACAGACACGAATGTAATGTAGTAACATGTGCATTATGATATCGTGAAGTTACCGTGAACGGAAACGAAGGGCCCGCTTGTTTCGTCATTTAAGAACACTTTCCAGACTGAATTCATTTTAAAATGCACAGCTTCGGCCATTACCAAAACAAACACGTGGACTCTATTTTGACGGCTTGGCTTGGCCGGACCAGCCCTATTTAGACGGGTCCCGACCAAAAATCGCTCCCGCCGCTGCGATCAGAGCGAAAATTTTTAACACGTTGGAAGCTCGCCGCGGACCGCTGCGGCGGGAGTGAACTGCCCTTTTTTTTTTTTCGCTGCGAGCGAATTCGCAGCCTGAAAATCACTACTTTTTGTGTCATGTGAAATTACCTTAAGCTAGAAGAATCGCAAAATTTGTTGGATGCCGCTGTGCAGACGCCGTGCAGTCAAAGGGAAGGTTTCCTGCTTTGCACTAGCACCGCCGCTCGGTCTTTCCCAGCCGTGGCACGAGCAGCGTTCACAAAGCTGTACACCACAGCAGACGATGTGCCCGGCGTTCGAAACTTTTTTCCTTCAATATACGCCGCACACGCGTTTCTCAACACGCAGTGTGGGATATAATACATGCTAAAGTCAATGACCTTCTCAGCAAAGCCTTTACAACACGGTGGCTGCCGCCGAAAATACTGCACAGGTCGTAGTGACGGGCACACCGGTGGCGGCTGCCGGCTGCACGATCTTCCAAACGACAGCCATGGATGGATGGGATGGATTGATATAGCTGTACCCTTTAGATTGGGCGGTGGCTAGCGCCACTAAGCCGTAATACTTAGTGAACCAAAAATTATATTAATTTTTCCCCCTAAGTGAAGTTGAGGATTCGTACTTTGCAGTAAAAGGTTCAATTTTCACTCGTGCCTTGACTTTAGCCACCAATCAGATAACCTCCTTCTAGTGAATGGTAGTGTATATGTGTTCAGTGGCCATGTTCTGTGGTCATGCCATTTGAGCTCCGTGCGGTGCGTCCGTCCGTGCGGGCAACGAGGATGTGATATCCGCGTGCATCTGGCCAAGGTGGACATACGATTACTTGCTGATAGTGCTACCATGTTCAGCACACTGAATACAGCCCCACCGATACAAAATTTTCTGCGGATCACCAGTTAGTGACCACCGAGACCGTGCATACTGGGCTATGTGTCTCACCCGGTCCTCCGGTTCGGCTACCTTCCTCCACAAGAATGTACGCCGCGATACCTCCGCCCCTGTTTCTGCAATGCCCCGGTAGGCCTCCTATTCCATGGCGACAGCGGCGTCTCGTTATTCAAGCTTACATAGATGCCGCTGCCAGGGATGCCACGCCGGAGCACAAGAAGGCGTTGTTACTACACGCGCTGGGCGTTGAAGGTTTGAACTTTGTCAGGGGTTGATGCGTACGATGACACGACTGATTGAATGACAAACAACTGATTTATTATCGATTCAATGAGATTACATAACTGATGCCTCGTAAACCGCTTCGCGCTCGCCCTAACCATCTTCTCGTCGCCCTACATATAGTCTGTCATAGTTTCGTTCTCTCGTTGAGCTATTGCGTCGACGTAGGCGACCCATTGACAGAACAGGAGAGGCTTGTCAAATTCAGTTTTTAATGCCATCACCCATGATGACCAGTCGGCTTGCAGGTGCCCGGTAGTTTGGTGCCAAGCAGCTGCGCGGCCCCCAAGTCTCAAGATTCCTGCGTTGATTGTTGCTGCCTCAGTCCATGCGCACCGCTCGCGCATTGATTCTCTGGCAGTCTTCCATTGAGCGAAGTTGTCTGATTCAGTTGCCGAATAGGTCGGCAGCATTCCTGTGAGATCTGGTGTCGTAGTTATTTGCAGCTGTGCACTGGTGGCGTTGTCGTTCGATATGCCTGGCGGTGCTCCCAACTGCCTTTTGAGAAGTCGTGCCATTATTTGCAACGTAGTGTTGAGCATCGCGAGCTCCGTTGTTCCGTTTGCCTTTTCGTTCGGTTTTCGATGGCGTTCGTGCGTGTCAAACGAGTTGGAGAGATGCTGTCTTCGAAAATACCTTGAGACGTCGTAAGCTTCAGCTCATTCGTGCCGAAAGCCGCTTCGTCCGTGATCAGCGTGGAGTTTTTCACTTCGGTGTGGTCGGTCTCCATACTGGTCGTTATCGCTGGCTGCACTTGCTGCTGCTAGGCCTCAGTACGTACAGTGTTATCTTCTCGCTTCGTCTTCTGTTCTACATCGGCCATAGGTTCGTTGTTAAGTCCTCGTCGTCATGTCAGGGGTTGACGCGTATAATGGCACGACTGATTGAACGACAGACAACTGATTTATTAACGATTAGGAGAGATTACATAATGATGCCTCGTCAACCGCTTCGTGCTCGCCCCAACCATCCTCTTCCTGTCTCCCTTGCGGCCGCTCTCCTCAACCGCTAATAGTTGCACAACATCACGATAGGCGGCGCCAGCTGTCCGTGGTGAATGTAATGCCTAACAACTTCTACCTGCTTGCTGTGGAGGATGAACAGATTCCGGCAGTAAACCATGCAGTCACGGCGGACGCCGTGCAAGACGCGTATGCTGCAACGCTCCAGCAGTTGGACGAGATTTTCGACGAGCAAGTCGATCCGATGTGCCTACTTGCCTCGTTCAAAATGCTACGGCAACAAACGGCCGAGACCACAATGCAATACATTCTAGAAGTTAAACAGCTTGCTCAACTCTGCAGTTTTGGTGCAAGTACCGACATACCGGCATTCTACCAAATTGTAGAAAAAATCGCGTCCCTGAATCTGCGGAGACAAATTCTGAAGATGGGAGTGCAATTCTCCATACAGAAGGCTTCAGATCTCGCCATGGAAGAGGAGCGCGTTGACCGAGTGTTACAGCAGCTAAATGCCCTTTGAAGCGACGCTGTTTCGTCGTGCCAGACTTGACTCGGCGACCTTCCTTCCACTGTTCGCAGCGTTCCTCCTCCAACTGCTTCGCAAACTGGCACCGTCTGCTCGACGAATGCGACTGCTCCCTCGGTTACCGGCGGGTCCGACAACGGTTCTCCGGCGTCGCCGACGCTACCGCTTGCCCTGCCAGGAGCCGGACATGTTCACGGTGCGGACGTCGAGGACACAACGGAAGCGTCTGCCGATTCACAATGAATGCACCTACTGACAGGTCGGGCCATACTTTGACCTCCCATACTGCGACCCAGACTGAGTGTGTGCTCACTTGTACTGCACGTGTTAGCGTCCCAGCTGGCCACGCTCCTGATGCGCCTGCTGCTGTCGTGTTTCTTGCGGTTGAGCATACCCGTATACCTCCTTGTGTCCTGCAGCTCACCATACGTCGGTGGCGCCTGCTGCTGATTCCCCCCCGGCTGTGCGTCTTTCGTCTTGTGGTGCCCTCCGGCATGCTGCGTCTGTTCTTGATCCACCGGAGGTGCATCCACCAAGCGTGCCGGCCGTGATTCAGGAAGTGGTCCCTGTTCTGTGTGCTGCTAAGGTGCTTCCACTGGTCACGTCTACCCTGACAGTGCCGAGCCAGGCTCCATCAGAGCGTCATTACCCGCTTGTTCAGGCCCCTACAGCACTGGAAGTGCACTGGAAAGAGAGTTCATGGGCCTATTCACTCGCTCCACCGGACTGCTGCGGGAGGCGACAGTACAGTCGCTTCCTGAGGAATTGGCACTGGTACAGGCGTCAGCGCCGTAGCCACAAACAGGACAGCGACTATGCGGACATCCTCTCTTGGGGGAGGGGATGATAGGCCATATATTTCGCACTGTGTCTTGTTTTCGTGTTGCTTGCTTGGTTTTATAGTGTGCTGTACATTTGTATCCTTCGTTGTGCGCTGTGTGCGTACTTGTGTTATTGGTGGTGTTATTTCTTCTCAAGTGTGTCCCTTTGTCCAATTCTTTTGCATTTTCGTGTGTTTGCTGTGCATATCTTCACACTGTCAAGTTGTACATTTTCTTGCTTTTCTTAGTATTGTGTGTATTCTACTATTGTACATTGGTTGCGTGGAGGACCACATCATTTTCATTTCAAGGGCGGGATGATGTGGTATCGGGGTTTCGGTTCTGGTTTTGAAACCAGTTGGCTGGCCCCTAGGGGGCGTTGTACGTATGCATATATGTGGAGATATCCACCCAGGTGTACGTTTGGGCACGAACCTACAGGAAGCCTTGGGTTTTAGGGACAACAATGGAAAGCTGAACACACCCGCGATTGAAATAAGTAAGAGACGGTTAGAGTATTGGTGGCAGAAAATTAGAGAGAAAGGACAAAAATAAATATTGAAAAAATAAAATATGGACAGTGTGCCGTAAATGGCAGAGAACTTAAGCTGAAAATTTACCTTTTTTCCATTAAGATAGAATTTATCGAAGTAGAGGCATTAGGCCAACATAAAAAAAAGGGAAAAAAGTTTTTTTTTGTCGAGCCTGGTGGCATACTTGTCACCACCCCGTTATAAAGGGGACGCTCATAGCATCCATCCATCCATCCATATATTGATGTTTGTGTATATAAAAGAGCAGAGTCTGCTTGGGTACCGGCTGCTGCGTACCTCGTGTTGGCCCAAGAGAGTGTCTCCCTTGGTCGTCGTTCGCAAGCAGGACTGTCCCATCCTTGTTGCCAATATGTTGTACCGTGCGGCGGATGCGCTGCACGGAGCACACAGAGCACGACACTGAAGTGCTGGCCGACACGAGGTACGCAGCAGCTGGTAGGCCAGCAGGAACTGGATTATTCTGTACAATGCCACACGTATACACACTAGCACCCCCTGAGGGCGAAAACACTTCACATGAAACCGAATCTGGTAACCACAAAATCGGAACCGAAACACCACATAAATGATGACGATAAATATAAAAGTTGTTCAAAACTTGCAGCATATAAATTCCTTAACGTATAGGTCAATTGCACTTGTGCGTGCACAAGTGCCTGTTCAGGTTGCTTTTCGACGCTAACGCCTGTGGAAATAATGGGCATTTATACGGTCCTTCACCTGTGTGAGTGCGGAGGTGCTCTATCGATATGGTTCTTTGAAAGAAACTGTGAACAGAGGTGGCACTTGTATGGTCGTTCGCCTTTGTGGGTGCGCACTTGACGTGCCAAGGTCCATCTTTGTGAGAAGCTCTGAGGGCAGAGGTGGTACTTAAGTGGCCTCTCGCCTTTGTGGGTACGCTGGTGGTTTACCAAAGTGGGTTTCTGTGTGAAGCTCTGAGGGCACAAGTGACACTGAAATGGCCGCCCGCCTGTGTGTACCCCTATGTGCGCTTTCAGATAGGACGAGTTGTCAGGCACAAAGTCACAGAAGTGACAGCGGTGACGTCCACAATGTGTCTTCTCACCGTGCTTAGTTGCTAGGTGGCTGGATGACTCCAAAGCTGCACAAATAAAACAAAAGGGGTGCATTTGTACCGTTTTTTACGAAAGAAAAACGAGACGAAATTACATTACATCTTCGACAACATAAAATTTTTCATCACACCAAAATATAAGCACCATAACACATCATAATTGTAGCTCTGTTATTTCGAAATCTCGCATAATTCAAGGATATCGGTTACCCCAAACGTGGCAATACAAATTTCGATGCAACCCAGGTTGCATTCAAAACTTGGTGTGCCATGTGTCGATTCTGATTTAGCTGCAAATCCACGGAAACAACGACCCTTAGGAGCCAGAAGCCAATGCAATGTAGCTATACTAATGAGTTGCTACGGAAGTGGCAAAAAATAGTAAAGTAACGATAAAGTGGTCTGGTGATCAGCTGAAATGCGTGCCTTCAGAAAAAAAAAACTTGCTACACTGCAATGCAGCATTTCGAATGTTTCTAGCAACGTCAGCACATCACGCTTTACTCATTCTATCTCGGAATAAAAAGGTAATAAAGGACCATCTGAGAGAACCCGAGATGTATGCGAACATCCGAATGGCGGTGGCTCCAGCAATTTGCGCACTTGCCCTGCTGGCGGTATTCTTGCCAGCCACTTTGAAAACTTTTAACAATCATGCTTTTTAGTCTGTAAACTGTGTGAATTCCTTTACACTAGCCATCATAATTTTTTAAAATTTTACCACACAGATTTGATGAATAGTCGCATATTGAGTTGTGACGCTACGTAGTGCAGGCGACACGCTGCCTGCGTGTGACCGCTCTGTTGCAGTGACACACAACTTTTATCTACATCTGTGAACTAAAAATTTCTCGTTAGACACAATATTAAATGACCACTAGCAGACCAAGAAGCCAATAAGACATCAAGTGCGATTTGCACATGAGCAGGTTGTTAAGAACACTCAGTAAGCCCACATCTAATTATACCAGTGGTAATTTTAATTATGGTATAACCTCCCTAACCAACTAAAATTGAGCCTATCTTATATCATGCGTTTCTTATATCTTATATCATGCGTTTATCACCCTCGCTTGGTGTACTACATTGCTGGATACGTGGCCAGGAAGCGCATCCTGTCGACTAATTGTACAGCATGCAGGGATGCCTGCCTTATGCCGAAGGACAGTGTTTCAGGAGAAGTACCAGCAGATGCCTCCAAGGAATGGGACTTGGGTGGGCTTCTGTACCCGGCGGTGTCACTCTATCATTTGATCGAATGTCTTGAAAGCAGGCTAACTCGCGAGTTTAGCAGAACGAACCTACATTCCAAAGCTGCTTTGAGCATACTTGGCAAAGTGAGCACAAATGTGCCACAAATTGGTTGCGTCGATCACTGTCAGGAGCTCACAAGGTCAGTGGTCAGGTTTTTCAGCCTTACCAGGATCCATTTTCTCTTGAGGGGCCTCAACCAAGAAATGAATCACAAAAAAGTAAAAAAGAATAAAGCCTTGCGTGATGTGAGACAAGCCGTGGAAATGATCAACTGCATTCTGTTGTACACAGTAAAGTTTATCTAGTAACATGTAGCATTTATTTGGTTTATGAATTGAGCCTGAAAAGACTACCGAACGTTGTATTACCTTACGTGCCATGGCTTAATCCTGATTTGGTTGGCCTAAATCAAGTTATCTGCTTTCGCACGTAATGAGGCGCACGAATAAAATGATCAGAGCGAACTGGAGCATAACTAAGCCCTGCTCTCCCAGTAGTAGTGCTTCAATATCGCTTTTCAAGAGGCCTGCTTGCTTTCGGCCGGAACAAAACTGCTCTGTACCCGTATTTCAAAACCGCATGATAACGATAGTGCAATACAAGCTGTGCGCTGACTAAGGAACTGCATTGTCAGCTAAAGTTTTATATAGTTTGGTGACGCATTTCCACTGAACCGTTCTCCCTGCCGAGAACGGAGAACGGCTACGTTCGCTGACGGCGCCCCCGACGACAGCGCCGCTCTACGGCATTCACGCGAACGACAGCCAACTTTTGCCGCCCGGTCATCACACCTCCCCTTCAAGCCACCCTAACGGTGGCACGCACGCAAACGCAAGCCGCACGAAGGTCACACGTGCTCGCAGCGCCATAGCGTCTTGTCGCGTAAGTGTTATTTAATTATATTTATAATTAAAAATGTAAAATTAAACATACATAGTGATCAGGACACTTTTTTATCGTGTACAGTATTCTGGTATACGAAAAAAGTGAAAAATACAAGGTTACCACAATGACAGTGTCGACATCTTGTGACACTTCGTGCAACGACAGTCATGAACTTGTTAGCTTACGCGTAATGTTTTTGAGATGAAAACAAATAAAAACGTTACTCATTTGTAATATTGTCGCTGCGCAGTTTTTGCATCAGATGTACAATGCACAACGTTTCTGCAATAACAATGTTGTGTATGTCTGTTTCAATATAGCTGCGCTAGATGGCGCCACCTATTCAGCTGGTCGGGGTTGGAATATATTTAGTTTCGATGTTCTGTGACGCATATCACGCGCGCTGCAATGCGCGCCGTTCGACACACTACAGTTCGCGACTTTTCTTTACGTGGTTCACGTGCGCTATCTGGCAACGGCAGGCTCTCAGCCGCGCGACATTGTGAGGGCACGAGCACTTTGGTTGCGGTGACTGAAGTTTCCGCGACCGAGGACAGTCCCGCTGCCACGTTTTTAGGTACGTCCGCTTTGCGTGTGGTGACGAGAGCCACCGTGCGGAAGGAAGTCTCGCTGGGCCCTAGCGGTCAGGAGACGGGCCATGACCGCAGCGCACCCCACGCGCTGCGATAGCCCACCTTGCCAGGGTACGTTCACTTTGTGCGTTGCGACCGAAGTTGCTTTGCCGAAGGGTAGTCCCTTTGTCGGGCCTCCCTGGCTTGTACGCCGGGAGGCAGGCCGCGTCTGTTTGGTGCCTGGCGCCGAACGGTGGCCCCCTTGCCAGGGCATGGCCGTCTGCCCGAAACAAATCGTCCCCCTCGCACGACCCTGGGGGGACAGGAAGTGCCGGGACAGACGTAGGATGATGATGGGTTGATGAGTTAAGTGTGACTGGGACAAAGCGCTTCGGCGCCGCGTCTCCTTCCTATCTGACAACGGCACCAAGTTTTTGTGTGCGTTCCGGTACCTCAGGATGAAGTATGCCTCAGCTTTCGTGAGTGTTTTGTTGTTTCGTGGTTGCAAGCAATGCTTTCGATCGAAGGCTCTGTACGGAAACGCGAAACAGCGCTTTACTGTGCAGTGAAGCTGTTGTGCCTTAGTGTCCTTTACGTCGCTTAAGTTTATTGCGTTTAACCGGCGTAGCGATAGTGCAGGCTGCGTCGCAATTTCTAAATTAATGCAGGCGATAATGAGCGGTGGTAACACAGGCTGAAATTGGAGTCATGAGAGCTTGCATTGCGTCCCCCTATATTTGTAATCAATTCGAATTTAGAACCAAAGTTCCAACTGCAATCGAACCCCGGCCTCCTGCGTGTGTTCCACCGCAGAGCTACCCCATCGAGGCGCTATTTCACCGAGCTGTTTTTACAGCGAAAGCTGTTATAAGATCGAAACTCGGGTCACGCTCGGCGCTGTAGTTGTGCGCTGCCGCCGGTGACTGTAATCACATTGCACGAATTACAAAAAAAAAAACCTATTGCCAATGACACAGTGGGGCTCAAACCCGGGTCCGCTGTGTATTCCACCAGTATACATAGTGTGCACGTGCGTCACGCAGCGCCGATTCGTCACTTCCGAAATGCGCCACCGACATGTCTGGGTACCTACTGACTCCGTGACCGACCGCTGCCGTGTTGTTTCCTCGTGCATGCGCCTGTACAGTTTTGCCTAACGATGCAAGTTGGAGCAATTATCAGCTGCTGGTGAGGCAAGCTGATATAACACAGTCCACGAAGAGCGAGCAGAGCGTCAGGGTGTTCTCTTTGCCTAAAATTGAGAACGCACCCTGCGATTTTCCGAAAAGCACCGGCTTGTTTGGCTGGCACAGATTAAGAAAAACAACTTGAAGAACTGATGATATTTGCGTCTTCAGGTGCAACTTCATTACGGGTAAGTGCTGGATCCAAGCACGTACCTGCAAACAGAGATAGGTACTGTATATACAAACTTGTCCGCGACCGCTGCGTGCACAATCAGCATGTCAGGGAGGCGGTTAAAATTCTGAAGGCAATCATGGGAATTCGAGTATTGCATTCAAACAAAGTGTGAAAATGGGTGTAAAACAATATTCGTTCACTCGCGATTTGAAGTATAGGCGATCGGTTTAAGTTGGGGGGGGGGGGGTCGGGTTTTTTAAAAATTGGTCTATTGATTCCCTAACACGGTCTGCATCATATTCAGGGACAATATTGTACATTAGCGCACAACAACAAAAGTAATATACAAGGTAAAAAATGAGTCATAACATACGCGAAAAAAAAAAGTGACCGGCATCAGCGCAGCACGCACCACGCGAAGTCTCTACCTTGCATAATATACTCCTTGGCTGTTTCCATGAATTCCAATGAAAGACGCTCAACATCATCACTGTTTAAAACACTTGGGGAGCCGCATTGCTACTTTGGTGGTGTGGGTCGTAGCTACATATTAAAATTGGTATTAATAATATATATCCTGTAAACTTGCCTAGCTCTGCACGATTACTCATTTTTGATGGGAGCTGTGCGCTTTGCTCATCCACTTTTAAAATTGCGGCTCGAGAGACTTTGAGCTTTTACTTGTTCTTAGACCATGCAATTTGTAGTGAAAGCAATATAATGGGCCCTCGTAGATCGTGGCGGGCAGCCGGTGTACGCGGAGGCTTGTGTACGTGTCACCCGTTTCGATTTTCCGGTCTCGTATCGAGTGAACAAGCGAGGCCTTCCTGACCCGATGAGTTCGTTAAAGCGTGACAACAAAAAACTGCACGGCTTCTTTTGAAACATCGTGCACGGCAACAGATGACGAGCCCTCAACAAACCGCGCTGAAGCACGCAAACTGCTGTAGGTACCCAGCGAGGTACCCGGGAATGGCGGGAGATTGCGACAACGGTGGAAGTGACACCACGTGAACACTATGTATTCTACCACTAAACCACGCCAGGTCTTGGGACTTGTTGGCAAGCTTGGCTTAGGCAGGCTTGATGTCGGGAAAGCAATCGCTTTAATATGACTTATAAAGCGTTCTAAAACAGCGAAAGAACAACCAGTCGTTGCACAATCTAAATGCGTAAAGAGTGGGTCGCCCAATGCTCCAACCTATTACAAAAGCTTTGTCCAATAGACACTAAGGCCAACTATTAAGTCGACGTTGATTGTTGAAATGGCGGTCTAAAAACCTCGTGTTCCTACTTTTGTGCCAAGGAAGGGCCTATTTTGAAATGAAATCATGTTTAGTGCTCCACATCGGGTTAACGCATTTCAAATTACCCGCCTCAAGAAGCGAACCGACCGGACCGTCTGACGTCACTGTTGCCATGCACAACGTTGCCTGGCTTTACTGTGCTAGTAGCAGCAGACCGAAAGCAGCGGGAGCCACAGCAGCAACAATGACCATTGATCAATTTCCCGCCATTGGCTTCGAGATTGCAGACGCTTTTGTTTCAGCTGCGCCCCACTACATGGCACCACCTGTCTCATGTAACAGCGCGAAAATTGAATTTTTGAACCACTCGCGACATTCCCCATAGTAAGATCCGGCGCTTCTTTTTTCCAAGAATCAAACAGAAATGAATAAGCAGCATTTCATTGTGTCTCTTGATGCACGGAAGGTTCTTTATTTAGTGCGGTTAGACCGATTACTAGTGATTAATTGTAGCCGGTCTGTTTGATGTCATCGGGATCATTTTGAAAATGTCCTACTGCAGTGCTTGTGTTCTTGTGCATTTAGCTTAATTGTCGGTAAGGAGGGCACTGTTGTCGATAATGTTGTCATTTTTAGATGTCATACATTGAGCTTTTACTCTGACGTAAATTGTTATTTGACCTTAGTGTCCATTTCACCTATTAACTGTGGCGCATGCCCACATCAGGCATAATTCTTCATCCCGTCAGTCACTGGATGAACAATTGGCACAAAATTCCTTGCAAGTGTTTAGCGGATACCACGCTTCTCAGAAGAATTACGAAAAATAACGTAGCGAATGCCAGCCTACTACCCCAAAATTTTTATTATTAATGCTGTAGTGGGTATCAAGCAAGTGTGCTTGCAGCAGTTACCCAATGAATGTTTAGAAAAGGCTCTGAAAGGCCACTCTTCTAGCTTTGGATGTGACTGTGCTGCACCTTTGGTGCAGGCCTAGCGTTTTTGGCTTTGAAACAAATCAAGTTATTCTTGTTACGTTCAGTATCATATGTCGCACGCATGCATGCATTTGCAGTGCACATACTGTCGTGCCACCAAGCGTATTTGAGAGCATCCTCTCGAGGAGGTTTTGTAAACGACACAGCGACGGTACTTAGCTGTTGCTCCCCGTTTGGCTGTGGTAGTAAGAAAAAACACTGCAACTTAGGACAGTTCCCACATCAATGAACAAACTGGGCCCCTCTCAGACATAATTGTTCTGATTCTTTCTTGCGAGACGTGACGTTTTTGTGAAAATACGTGGCCACTGGCCCTTTCAGTTATAGCCCAAATCCTTGGCATATCAGGTTCGCGAGGTTTTCTGTGGCAACGTTAGTTGGTTTATAATATTATCATGCGACTTTTTCAGTTTAAATTCACCTTGTTTTACTGGCACTGACCCCACTGAAACCGCTTTGTTGAAGTACGCCCACATGCATTTCTAGTTCCTCTCAGAAGCTACGTCCGTGACATCACATGCAAACCATTTATAACATTTGTCGGTTTTCTTGTAATGCATGAGTCCTATATTGTTTAGTAGTCATTTATTCCTTATATTGCTCTAGGCTTCAGTGGATTTGCTCATCTCTTTGAGCTGTATTTTAACTATTCATTTGCCTTAAGCTCTTTGACAACTTGAGCAAAGTACTCATGTACTTCGTTTTATTACGAACAGTAAGTATTTTATCACGAATGCTTCAAAGAAATCCTTGGTGTAAATGAAGCTTTGATTTCTCTTGGCATTTCACTTGCTTGAAACTCCTTAGCAAACTGGCCTTAGGCAGACTTAATGTAGGGAAAGGAATCGCGTTAATGGGAGTAATAAAGCTGTTTCAGAATAGCCAAGGAACAACCAGGCGTCACACAAAGCGAATTGCATAACGAGTGGTTGTTGAATGCTCCAACCTATTACAAAAGCTTCGGGCAGAATTCCTTATCATTGTGAGCCACACCATAAAAAATTTGCACAATGTTCCTTGCAAGAGTGTACCGAGTGCCATGCTTTATCGAAGAATGACGAAAAATGGCATAGTGAATGTCTCCCTACAACACAAAAATTATGATGTATAATGTTGTAGAGAGTACCTACAAGTGTGCTTGTAACAACTACCCAAGGAGTGTTTAATAAAAAATCGCAGCATATCCACGAAGTGAGTGATGATGAGTGGGGTGAAGTGCTAGAGAATTTCATCGCTAAACCGTGAACCATCCGCGAATATTGCCCACTACATCATCAGAGACGTGACACTCTATATATTTTACAAGAAATTTTATTATTCGTAAGTGGTAGCTGTACATTGCTTCCATTCCTCCTTCGTTATAATAGCTTTATGGTTGGTGAAGTGGTGGATCGGTGATGGGGCGTAATGGGATGTTTCCAAGGACGAAGTTGTGGGCAGTTGGCAAAGCTGGAACTTTAGGCGGTTACGTACATACATACATACAAGGGATAGACAGACCCACGCCTTTAGGAGCTTTGCCCCTTAAAGGCTCTGAAAGGCCACTCTTCCAGCTTTTGCTGTGACTGTGCTGCGCATCTCGTGCAGGCCTGGCGTTCAAAAATGTTTGCCCACTGTACTTCATTCCAACTTATGTCATCGCATTACTTAAAAAAAATTATCATCTCGATGCTTTCCATGGTCTGATTTTCTGCTGGATTAATTTTGTAGTATCTGACAAGTATCTGACTAATTTCTTCTTCTTCTATTTTTGTTTGTAATGGCGCATTTGACTTTTTCTTTAGGCATGTTCTAGCTAAAGCTATGTTTTCTAGGAAGCTTTAGAGGAATAGTAGCATTGCCACTACAATATTTTTGAGCAGGCAGTAAAATGAAGTGGCTGCATTTGATCCCATTCCCTCACAATGTTCTTATCTAAGCAGTTGTATTCGCTGGATGTTACATGTTCAAAGAAGTATGTTTGTTCTCATGAATGAGCACTATTTCATACTGGTACATCTGAATTGGAAATCTGTATGGGTGTATATAAAAAAAGTATATTATGTGCAGCTTAGCAAAAGTGGCTTGTGCTCGGTTTTAGGAAAGATATGTGTGGCTGAAATGTTTTGTTTTCTTACTGCTTGGAAGGTGAGCAGTGTGTCCAGCTTCTCAAGAACACATGCAGGTGCCTACAGCGTCACACAATATTGGCATCTTTTTTTTGTGCTTTGGCTATTGATTCTACAACTATCTTGTAATAGCTTAAGTAATTCCAGTTTTCTTCTATTATTGACTTTCTTACAAATACCATCTTCTCTGAGAGCTGATTTGAAACTTGCACAATATTTGTTCATTCAGAATTTTTTTACAGCTTTCCTAGAACATGTTTTGTGTGCAGTCAGGAAATACTGCCAATTTGACGCCAACAATCTTTTGCTCCAGTTCACTTACGTAGCAATAAACTCCGATAGCGAGCCCATTTGATGAATACTTGCAAATGCCTTGCATGGCCTCTTTGCAGAAGCAATGATGTGCTAAATATTACATGCTACCTGATGACTAGAGGCTGGATTTATAAGCACTGGAAAAGCCGGTTTTGGGCACCAAATGTAGGCAATCAAAACACAGTTTTAGGCCTTCAAAATTGTAAATATGGGCAAAATGAGTTTGTATCAAAATTCAAATTTTCGAATACGTGCTGGACCTGCGTCTACGATAGGAATTCAAAAAAAAAATGTTTCAGTTTGAGATAGCGCAAAGGCGCCAATGGTTTAGCATAGCCACGCAGTTTTCTTTCTGCGTTGTTTGGAGAGCACTCTCCTTTTATTGCTGAACTTGGTGAGTTAAAGGAACAGCGAAGAGAAACAATGAGTTCTTTTTGATTGATAAACTGCACTTTGAGAACTCTGTCATAAGTTTCACTGTCATAAGTTTATTATTACCAGAGAAAATTAGGATAGAAGTTTCATTTTTAAATTTAGCCCCCTAATCTGCGCACGTGACGTAAAAAGTTCCACATTGTATTTTTCGTATTTTCATAGCATTGGCTGCATAGAATTTTCTGAGACTTCCTATGCAAAGTCTATGGCACCCAGATATTACAATATAGTTCAATCTTAGCGATTAGAAGCTACATAGGGCTTGGTCGATGCCTTGAGGAATTGATGGCATCAAAGTGTTTGGTGCGGGAGTCTCAAGATGACATCTTCACCCACAGTTTTTTTTCCCGCTTTCGCACTTACCAAGTGTCGCATTGCGGTAAAAGGGCTGTTTTCCGAATTGTGAAATCGTACTTTACTAATACGCAAAAAAACAGTTTGCTGTTTAGTGCCTCTTTAAGTGACCACCATTGAATAGACATGCTCTCTCCTTTCTTTCTTTTCGGCAAGGGTCAGAAGGGCATCATACGAGAAGCTAATAGCCATACTGCTAATAGGGCAGAAGTGTTTTTTAGCCTTACATTATTTGGGTTTAACCCCACAGTCAACTACTCCTATCTCTGACAACGCTTAAAAGGGCCTCTCGCCTAGTTTGAGCATTCCGAGCTGGAAAGAGAAATGCATGCACTGGGCAATCGCGAATCTCGTTTGCCAAGATTTGCAACACCACGTGTCCCGGAAACAGGTGAAATATCAGACTGCAGAAGGACTGAAAGCTAGGCCAGTTGGGGATAGCACTTGAACATATTTTAACACGCACACGACTACGCGGACACAACAGAGGTGCGTCTCATCTTCTTTTGTGTCCGCATGGTCGTGCACTGTGTTAAAATATGTTCAAATGTCAGACTGACATTTCACTGTTGCACTATCAATCTGAAATGTCAGACTGATAACTGCTGTTGTCTTAGTTCATTGTTTTTAATACATTATTATCCTTATTTTTCTAGGTTCCTGTGACAGGATGCGGAAGAAATTTGAGGGCTATGTTGGATGAATGACATTACATTGCAAACATTGTGTTAATAGCTACATTTTACAAGCTTTAGAAAATACTCGCATTGCAATATTCATAGTGATTAGGTTATTTTCTGGTGACTTGTTTTCTTTTCAATTGTCTATGCAATTTATATGAAGTGCCATGTGATTGATCTTTTGTTGTTAGGCTTACTTGTTTGTACTTTTCATTTGATCTACTATATTCACGTAGGAATGTTTGACGCAGTATGAACTTTTTTGTTTGTTGTAAGCACACTTGGCATGATCAAAATGCTTGCACTTGCAAGGGCTTTGATTATAGTAGTTAAGTATTATTTTATCAGCTGATTAAAGAAACACAAATTTATGATAAGCTTTTTTCATAATACCTCTATATGTTTCTTTTTTATTTTGTTTTTTGTTTGCTTCATTTCGTGTTTTTTGGCATCTTTATTAGACAAACCTACTGTTTTATTTTTTTTCAGCCTCTTTGCTTAGACTGCACCATTATATTGAATTCAGTTTTATAGTATGTTTTGTGATAGCAACATGGATTTGTGTATTTTGGTACTTTCAGTTCATTGTAGTTGAGAAACTAAGCAGAAATGTGACGTGGAGTATATACATTTAAATGATATGTAATAGAAAGGGAATGTATAGCATCTAGATGAAATTGGCTCCAATTCATTTGGTTACTGAGGTCAGAGTTGAAATGTGCCATGATATAATTACTGAAAAGGCCCTGCGACACTTTTTTAGCATAGTCAGAAAAAGCTGGTAATTGATAGTCAACGCTCCTGAGAACATGAGATTCAGGAGTCATAGCGCAGCATCCGGTATGAATTCACGACTCTCAAAGCTACCAGAAATTGCTTCGTTGTCTTTTGACGAATAATGCCATAAACTGGAGTACAGAAATATTCAAGAAAAATCAACGCCCATTAGCCGATTTAAGCACGGTGAGCTGCATATTTACAGATTGCACCCCAGGATGGCGCAATGAGCTCGCATTTGTTCGGAATAGCACTAAAACTAAATCATAAGTTTGAGTGAAAAAAAAAAGATAGTGCACAAGATCATGATGGGCACTGATGAAGGCACTTTCCCTCTTCTCATCATACCCTCCTGCATCATTTTCAAGCTCAGTGGGTTGTTCTAAATGCTAGATAAAGCGCTGAAAGCATGCAACAAATTTCTGTGACCATGCTTGTACTCAATTTATTCTCGAAATTTTGTGACAATCAATTTGTGAAGCTATAAACTGCTTGAATTAAGGTTGATTACTTTCAAAAGTGTTGCAGCAGAGTTTTCATGTATGGGCTGACAATCTAGGATTCAGGAGTTAATGTGAAGTCATACTTGATTGCTTTTTATCTAGTATTTTACAAAACCTGGCAAGCTTCAATCTATTGTCATGACCAAGAAAGACGCTGGCGCTTCGGCGCGCGGGTAGCTAGAGCAAAGAAGAGAAGGACGAAGGCAGAATAAGAACAGCTGGCCCAGGATCGGGTGTTGTCTCTTGTTCTCTGTCTAGTACATGACAATGGCGCAGCCGACGAAGAAGTTTTACGTCCCGGCTTCGTCACCCAGGACAGCCGCGATAAGCGCCGCTTGAGGACGGCGTCAAGGCCTCCTCGGCAGCTGTTCACCTGCCGCCACTGCCACCACAGTTCGGGGACGACGTCAAGGCCTCCTCAGCGGCTGCAGTACACGTTACCGGTACCATTTCACAAGGGACGCCGTCCACGGGTCCTTGGCTATGGATTCTGCCGTCAGCGCAAGCCGACAAGTGAACCCTCTACAGGAAGCGACCGGTACGTGTCTTCGTGATTCGCCGGCAGTGCGGGCTTCTCCATCCAGGAACGCCGTTCACGCTTCTTTGGCGATGAAGTCAACAACCCGGCCGCCGCTTCAGCTGCCCATCGAACCATCAGTGGACGGTGTTCATGCCCTCTCTGTGGTACCAGGGCATCACCCAATGGACACTATGCTACCACTTCGCGACCGTAATACGCACGGGCTCCTGTCCTTTGGGAATGCTGTTCAAGCTTCCCACGGCCTGCATTCCCTGTCTGATACTCTTCCAATATACGAGCCGCCAAGAAACGCTGTTCATGCTTCCTTGGACGTGTGTGTCACCGCCGTGAGTACTCCTAAAACCACATAGTTCACGGACGTGAACCAATGTGGTTCAGAAGCCTCGTGCCACAGTGCCGTGGAACTGCGGCACACCATCGCGCTACTCCGTGCCGAGACTAACAAACTGACCGCGTTGATCGCCGAGCGAGCTCCTACAATGTTGCCAGCTTTGTGTGACATTAACGCAGTGTTGGATGTAGCTGCCTCATACGACCTTGAGGCAAGCACACCGGAGCAACGCAGGGAGCTTCGGTCTTCTCTCATCGAGCTCTCACACCAGTGCGACTGCTTCGCGTCGGTGATCTCTCCGTTGTCACCTGCCGCCTCACAATCACCAGCCGTCTGCGAACTACCGGAATTCCATGGGGCCGGAACGACGCTGACAGCTGGGTGGCAACCGTCAGCGCGATAGCAATGCGCGAGGCCTGGACGGAATTTCAGAAATGGACCGTGGCTGTAGACCATCTTCGGGAAGGTGCAGCGGCGTGGCACAGGTATGAAGGCTTCAAGCAGCAGTCCTGGGTGGAGTGGAGCTCCAAGCTCATAGCTGCCTTCGGCCGGACAATCTCCAATCTCCCTTCCACCACCCAGTTCAACCTGACGACTACCGAGGATAAGACGCAGGAGGGTTTCCGCCTCCAGGTTGCAGTCATGCGTTGCAGTTCACTTGAGCTTTCGAACTCTTTGCCGTCGACCAATTCAAGTTCAGCTCAGGCAAAGACCACTATCGAAGGCGGGACTCGTGAAGGACGTCACTCAAACGACATACCCACACTGAACCATCTCGAATGTGCAGCTGTACCCTGCATAAGCTTTGATGACCTCTTGGCTGAACGCTCCGCAGGGTACACTGAAACAGGCTCCAATGCAGGTGTCGCTCTTCCGATGCCAGGTTCTACATCAGGACCCATCTCACGAACTTCCGTGCCAGCAACCAATGCTATTTCAAGACAGAGCTGTCGTATACAACCGTGGATAGCAAGGAGACAATCTTGGACCAGTGTGTACGACATCAGCAGTCATTGGCCGAGCGTGTGAGCTACATCGATGCGTTCGAGGCAGAGAGAGCCAGCATCTGCCTTTCTGGCAACGTGATGTACGATCTTGCCGACGACGACAAGCACGCCATTCTGACTCCCAACGTACAACCTGAACGTCGCGCAGACCCCCATGAAGTCATCACCATGGAAATCGCCCCTGATTGTTCAGGCCATGACCAGCTCGGTCAAAACAAGAGCGATAACAGCAAGGAAGCTGCGGGCACGTCGCATCATGATTGTGTCCAGTGGCCGGTGAGCACTCACACTCACCCTCTGTTGCGCAAGCATTTTCCGGCTCGGCATTCAAATGCGCATAAAAACCACACCACCCCACTTAGACGACATAAATGTCTGCTCGGCAAGCAACGACTGCTCCAACACACCCACTGTCGCCCACCAATTCTCTACACCATGTTACAGCGTCGTAAAGACAGACCACCGAGGTACAACCAGTTTCATACCCCCGAGTCTTCATCGACCAAGGTGCGGGCGAACGCCAATGCCCAACATCAACAACGACACTGTGGCCGACCAAGGCAATAAATACAGTCTCAGCATGCCAAGTCACAGCCTAGACGGGTCCGGCCCAGGCGAGGAAGTCAATGCCACCCGTCAGAGCAGTTTTTACCAAGTCTTCCGAACACGTCGAACCTTGGACAAGATCAACCACAACGATGCAGCTAGTCTCGACCTCCCGATAGACTTGTGGCACACTTCGGCAACCAGTTCCAGCGTGGTCGAGGCCGACCTCCGAGATGCAGCCAGTATCCACCACCAGATCTACTTCTGGCAGATACCAGGACCAAATCGCAGCATGGCCGAGAGCGTCGGCCGCAATGGGGCAGCCAGTGCCGGCCGCCTGAGTCCACAGCACTTTTTCTAGAGACATCGTGGCGTGCAAAAGAGCGACCGGCTCGAGGCAGCCAGTGCCGTCCACCAGAGACGCTTTCCCCAGATCGTCGCTCCATCTTGCATTGTGGTCCGGGCTGACCACCAAAAACTTTACCGCCAACTCCGCGCGCGCGCAGTCATGGCCGAGTGTCATGACCAAGAAAGACGCTGGCGCTTCGGCGCGGGTAGCTAGAGCAAAGAAGAGAAGGATGAAGGCAGAATAAGAACAGCTGGCCCAGGATTTGGTGTTGTCTCTTGTTTTCTGTCTAGTACATGACACTATGTAGATTTTGCTACATTTTAATTCTTTGCAATGACATACTCCTGCACTGGACAAGACTTATTGAGTGCAGAAGTGGTTTATTATTAATATGGTAGTATCTTTTATATAATTTCGGGAGTATTTTAATATTGTTACTGCATATGTGATTTGGGTATCAGCTTCTGGATAGCGGGGAACAGGCAGATCAGAGAAGAGGACGTTTGGCTGGCGAGATAAGCCTCCGGTGCATGACCCCTTCAAGCCTCCCAGTACGCCACAGCGTAATAAACCCATTTTTAAAGGTAACAGACTGGTAGAGGTACTGGGTAAAGCACGTCGACGAACCACGGAGTCACAGCTGTCTGAACTTCGCCGGAGCCGTCGTCTTGTCGGTCTGCCACCAACAACAACCGTCATGGCCGAGAGCGAAGGTCACGGCTTCTCAACCACGCAAAGGTCAGTGCCGGCTGCACTTTGGTATCTCTATATGGAACCGCGCCCATTCGCGGGAAGAGCAGGGGAAAATGTGGATGCGTTGCTGACACTGCAAAAGGGTGAGCCGGTACAACGACTGGGATCCCACCGAACAACTGGGGGCTGTCGCGCTGTTTCTCACAGAAACCACCTTTATTTGGTACGAAAACCACAAAGATTCATTAACAACGTGGGATTGTTTCGCCAAAGAACTCAAAAAGTGCCTCGGCGACTCTGATGCGAAAAAGAAAAGTGCGGAGCGCACTTTGGCTCGAAGAGCCCAGACACCTGGAGAAACGTGTACCACCTACATAGAGGAGGTTCTGATGCTCTGCAAGATCATAGACCCGCATATGTCTGAAGAGGACATGGTCGGACACCTTCTGAAATGTATTGCAGAGGACGTCTAAATTTCTTGATATGCAGGGAAGACCTCACTTCCGTCTCCGTCGTCCAGCGTCACTGCCGTACTTTCGAGAAGCTGAAGACACGTCGTATTGTTCCGAAATTTGGTAGGCTGGCAAATGTAACAACGGTCACCAGCGTCGACGTAAGCCCTGCAAAGAGTTTTTGCTGTGCCATCTAGGCACAGCGAAAACTCTTTGCCGGCTTCAAGAAAGATTTTACTGGCCGAAAATGCGCCAGACGACGAAACAGTAAGTCTCTAGTTGCAACGAGTGCCAACGGCGCAAGTGCCCTACAAGTGCTCCTCCAGGGCTACTACATCCTATCCCACCCCCTAGGACTCCATTCGAGCAAGTTGGGATTGACCTTCTAGGTCACTTTCCAAGGTCTTTTAGTGGTAATCGCTGGATAGTCGTATGTACCGACCACTTAACACGGTACTGCGAGACAGCTGCTATACGATCGGCAACTGCAGCTGACGTGTGTTTATTCATGCTGCGTTTTGTGGTTCTATGACATGGACCTTCTAAAATTGTTATCAGTGATCGTGGGCGACAATTCACTGCAGACGTGGTGGAAGAGATGCTTCGTCTATGCGCTTCAAGCTTTCGGCACTCTACGCCATATCATCCCCAAACAAATGGCCTGACAGAACGAACTAACAGGACTCTCACGAACATGCTTTCCATGTATGTCGCAGCAGATCACAAGAACTGGGAGGGCGAACTACCTTTCATCGTACGACCTTAATACTATAAGAAATAGCAGTAACCCAGATGACACCCCACCAGTAATGATAAAAGTCAGAAAAGCTTTGGAGAGCATGCAAAGAAGCAAAGCTGCTGGTGAGGATCAGGTAACATCAGATCTGCTGAAAGATGGAGGACAGATTGTGTTAGAAAAACTAGCCACCCTGTTTACGAGGTGTCTCTTGGCGGGAAGAGTACCAGAGTATTGGAAGTACGCTAACATCATCTTAATACATAAGAAAGAAGATGACAAGGACTTGAAGAATTACTGGCGAATCAGCTTGCTCTTTATAGTATACAAGCTATTTACAAAGGTAATTGCTAACAGAGTAAAGAAAACATTAGAATTCAATCAACCAAAGAAACAAGCAGGATTTCGAACAGGCTACTCAACAGTTGACCACATTCATACTATCAATCACGTAATAGAGAAATGCTCAGAGTCAAACCAACCGCTATACATAGTCTCCATAGATTACGAGAAGGCGTTTGATTCAGTAGAAATATCAGCCGTCATGCAGACACTGCGGAATCAGGGCGTAGATGAAGTATATATAAACATTCTGGAAGAAATCTACAGGGGATCAACTGCTATCATAGTGCTTTATAAAGAAAGCAACAGAATACCAATCAAGAAGGGTGTAAGGCAGGGGGACACAATCTCCCTAATGCTGTTCATTGCGTGCTTACAGGAGGTTTTCAGAACCTTAGAATGGGAACAGTTAGAGGTAAGAGTTAATGGAGAATACCTTAGTAACCTGCGCTTCGCCGATGACATTGCATTGCTGAGTAACTCAGGGGACGAATTGCAACTCATGATTACGAAGTTAGACAAGGAAAGCAGAAAGGTGGGTCTTAAAATTAATCTGCAGAAAACGAAAGTAATGTACAACAACCTCGGAAAGGAGCAGCGATTCGAGATAGGTGGTAGTGCACTTGAAGTTGTAAAAGACTGTCTACTTTGGGCAGGTAATAACCGCAGAGCCAAACCACGAGATTGAAGTAACTAGAAGAATAAGAATGGGGTGGAGCACATTCGGCAAGCACTCTCAAATTATGACAGGTAGATTGCCACTATCACTCAAGAGGAAGGTATATAACAGCTGTATCTTGCCTGTACTTAGCTACGGAGCAGAAACCTGGAGACTTACAAAGAGGGTTCAGCTTAAATTGAGGACGACGCAGCGAGCAATGGAAAGAAAAATGGTAGGCGTAACCTTAAGAGACAAGAAGAGAGCAGAGTGGATTAGGGGACAAACGGGGGTTATGGTGCATTCAGACGACGGACCGAATCCCGATGTGGCGGGGCGGACGGCGCGTCACGTGACCTCACATCAGCGATTCCCCTCGTCCGCGACTCGTCCGCGCTGCTCGCGGACGGATGACCGCAACCTGTTTCTCACATCGGGATTCTGGCGGGGGAAAGCCGATACTTCAGCGGATTAGCTCGGGGTTTCTGGCAACCAGTACACTTTTCGTCTGCTCGTGGCATGTCCTTCATGGCTCGTGGACAGCTGCATGACTGGTCGGCATCATCTACGCTTGAGCATGGTTTACTTAGTTTCCGGGGGCTTTGTTCTCAGGGGATTAAATACGCAGAAACCACATTTGGTGGTCCGGGAAATGTCGCCGCCGTCGTTTGACACGCAAGATTCTTAGCCGTCATGATGGTGAAATGTTTTAACTTCTGCAACCGGCGACGTGCCACTTCTAAAGAAAGAATGGGAGATGTGTTCAGAAGTTCTACAAGTAGGGAACAGTGTAGTTGAAAGAACATTCTGCCAGCAACTCCCTTTTCTCCTGACAGAATAACACTCCTCGTTCATTTGTCACAACGCGACAGTCATCGCAGTCAAGCGTCGCTTCTTGCGGGCATCCATGTTGAATACTCTCAAACCGGTCTGCTTTCAGCGGGCGCAGGTGAGTCATAGGTGAGTGGCGAACCTGCTGTCGAGGGTAATCCGGCTGTTTTCTCCTAGGACACCGTCCGTCGTGTGAATGCGCCTGCAGGCGGATCATCCGCGGATTAGCCGTCCGCGTCCACGACAAATCCGGATTCGGTTCGTCATCTGAATGCACCATTAAGGATATCATATGTAGTTGAAATAAAGAAGAGGAAATGGACATGGGCCAGGCATGTAGCGCATAGACAGGATAACCGCTGGTTATTAAGGGTAACTAACTTTATTCCCGAGAAGGGAAGCGGGTTAAGGGGGAGACAGAAGGTTAGGTGGGCAGATGAGATTAAGAAGTTTGCGGGTATAAATTGGCAGCAGCAAGCACAGGACCGGGTTAACTGGCAAAACATGGGAAAGGCCTTTGTCCTGCAGTGGACGTAGTCAGGCAGATGATGAATGATGATGATGATGAATGAATGACTACCTTTAATCACTTGCGCATTTAACACTGCACAGCATGAGACTACCAGCTACAGTCCGTTCTTTCTTCTGTATGCTCGACCACCTCATCATACCTTAGATACCGTCTTCCCTTTTTTGGACCACCATGATTCAGGTATATCCGAGATTGTCTGCTGAGCAGAAGAAGCCCGACGTCTTGCTTACCTGCGCATCCTCGCTTCGCAAGATCGCTCGAAGACACGTTTTGATCGTTGACGTCGACACGTGACGTATAATCGCGGAGACCTCGTGTTGCTGTGGACGCCAAATAAGAAACGTGGCTTGTGTGAAAAACTGCTTGCACACTATGCGAGACATTATGTTGTTCTAGAACGTATAAGCGATTTAACTCACCGCGTAGCACGTCTTCAATCAAATGGCCGACGGTCTGCAAAGACTGAACTTGTCCATATAGCTCGTTGAAGCGCTATATTCCTAAAGAGACTCGTTAACTCGCCCGGTGGGCTTCGTCTACGGGGAGGGAATTGTTACTGCATATGTGATTTGGGTATGAGCCTCTGGGTAGCGGGGAACAGGCAGATTAGAGAACAGGACGGGCTAGGGAGATAGGCGTCCGGTGCACGACCCCTTCAAGCCTCCCAGTACGCCACAGCGTAATAAACCCATTTATAAACGTAACAATATTATGGACATCCTAGCTTTATTGTTATAAGAATGAAAGCAAAAATACTTGAGCACTTAGATTTTATGCCATTTTTGAGAGCGTCAAACACTCATTCTGAGCCACTTGGTAGACAAAGAGGAGATACGACTTGATCCAGCGAATATGGCTGCAGTGGTAGCCTTGAACCAGCCTCACTCAGTAAAAAGCTACGGAGCTTTCTTGGACTATGCTCTTACTTTCGTCCCTCCATTCTTGCATTCGCTAATATCGTGCACCCACTGACGTGCCTGCTTCGAAAAGGCGTACTGTTCCAATGAACCCCAGAATAATGTGCGTCCGCTTTTCGAGAACTCGAATTCCGATTAACGTACCATCCCATTCTCCGACATTTTGACTATATGGCTCCTCCAGAAGTGTAATAGGATGCTAGGGGTGTTGGTGTTGGTGCTGTTTTGGTTGAGCGCGTTGATATCAAAAAACATGTGGAATATGCGAGTTTTTTCAGCAAGTCTTTGCGTAACTACACTGTTGCCGAAAAGGAATGTCTTGCAGTGGTTTTCGCAGCACAATGCTTCAGGCCATACCACCACCTGGACGTGGCAATATTGGACGTGGCAATATTGATATAAAGCCATTGTGAACAATTCATGATTTCTCGTCACAAGCAGAAGCCTTTGCAATACACCACGTACACTAAAACACTACAATATTATTTAAGAAAAAGAAAACACTTGAAAAAAACAAAAAAAGAAAAGAAACACGGGAAGACAAACTTGCAACAGAAAGTTTATAGGAAGGAGACGGGACCTTATAAATGTAATATTACAAATGTAAAGTTAGGTCAGCTTCAGAAAAGAATGTTTAGGCACACATTATAGCAGTAAACTTGCATTCATTGATCCCAACGGTTCTTGAGATCAATTTTAAAGCAAGTGGAGGTACTGGAAAAAAATGATGGTGCATTCACAGTGATTAGTTGTTATTACACTATAAATTATTACCAAAGGATTGAATGACCCACACTAGTTGCCCGCACTACTTATTTCTTAACGTTGAACATTCCTAAAATGTAAAAAAAAACAATAAGAAACTTTTGCTGAAAAACCCCATTTCTACCATCTCATTAAACTTAACCGCTTTCAGCAAAGTGACTGTGTCTCGCAAAATATTTCCACAAGAAGGGAAGGAACATTAGGCAACAAACATGCTTAAATCGTTATTGGCTGAGTGTATGCATCCATTCCTTGCCAGTTGTGGACAACAATGGCGAAATTCGCATATACAATGGACGTGCCTATGTTGCAATAGGTTTAATATAGGCACTAAGATTTTAACAGGAAGGTGAGAGCACTGACTAGTATTGCACACTTTGAATATCATGAGTGTCCTGTGCCAATTTTTCAAACATTCCTACTCAAAATGTTTTTTTGCTGTCTTATATTGCCTTGACCGAAAAGAGGTCTCCTTTCTTGGTAACGAAAACTTTCACCGTTTCTTATTGGCATCATTTTTTTGCCCGTAAAAGAGCGATAGATTCTTGTTCAAAAACATCTGTAATGATTATAATAACTAAGTAAGAATTTATTACTAACTACGGAGCCTGAAGCCCAGGAGGTCTGCTGAGTTGCACGTAACTTGACTAAATGGTTTTATTTTGTTGTTCATGCTGTTTAGAAAGCATACCTGAGTTTCCGGCACCATTTCTAGGCAAGTGTCGAAAATCTTGAAGTACTGCTGTGCTGTAGGAGGTGGGTTGGCACGTCTCATTGCATAGAGAAGCCAGGAAAGAGTTCAAAATCCAGTCTTTGCATTTTTTGTGCCTCAAGGGAAAGGCTTCACTATCTTTCAGACTAAAATCGAAAGTTAAAGCGTCATTGTAAGTGTAAACTGGAGAAATAAGCTCCATCTCAACTCAATAAATTCTGCATTTTGATCATTTTAATTAGGTACTATACCAAAGTGTACCTGGCAGACTTGTGGTGCACAGCTAATCTTAATCTCTTTCTACGTTCTCTTGTATTTTCGTCTGTGTCCTTGGAACATTATTTTGTTATTGGGAATATTTAGTGGAATTCTTTACAGTTGAATAAATCCAGTAATTGCCATGATGTACCTTGGTAAATGGCATATATAATTAACTCCTTTGAAAACATGGCATTGTCTTTTACATTTTGATCAGTGCATTTGATTGTCACAAACCAGATGGGCCATGTAAAAAGAAGCTTAATGTGCTTTATTCAGTCAATTGAGTTTACAAAAATGTATACAAACTGTGTCGCTGTCTAATGCCACCGTTGAATTTTCCAGCTTCTTCAGTGTTTTTTTGCTGGATGTTCTATCATGTTGGTGGGACTTTCTTCAAATCACTTTGTAAAGGATGAAATGTTCGGGCTAATTTGTAGCAAATTAGAGTATCATCTCACCTAATGTTACTACATAATTGGCTGATAAAATCATGAGCCTCAATGGGAAAAAAATGCAGAAGCAACAATACAGCTTGCTCTAACTTGACATGCATATCAAGAATGCGTTACATGTAGCAGTGCTCTAGAGGCTGATAGCTGTTTCTCTTTTAGTTCGTTGTTTCTCACACATTGTTATTTTTCCTTCTTTAGGTGCAAGTCCTGAAACATAAAGGGAATCAGATGCCACTGTTGAATGGAAAATATTTTACTTGAACACCTACTGTGTTCCCTATATATCTTGTGTCATTCTCTCTGCCTAATTTGACTGCTTCTTTCACTTGTCTGTGCATTTCATGTGAAGCATGTTTTGACTAATCTCTTTATTGAGCCTTACATGCTTCTACTTTTCAACTATTAACTAGACTCGCATGGATCTTCAAGCTAGTTTGATGATTATTCATTTCTTTTGCACGGGCTTGCATGGGTTAAGTAATCATAATTCTCTTGACTTAAAACAAAGTTTTATGCAATAAGGTTGCTTGATAGTTGTTGCATTACCTTTTGTTATTTTGTCATCTGTTTTTTGCTTCATTTTGTGTTTTTTGTCATCAGACATCTGTTTAAATAAGCATCATTGCTTATACTTAAAACATGGATTAAAACAAGTCTTTTTTTGTAATTTTCTTAGTACTCAGCGATACATAAATTGCATGCAATTGTGTATTCTCCTACTAATGTGGTTATGCTAATAATTGTCACATATATTAGGATATCATAGTTTAAAAACCAGGGAAAGATGTCACATAGGATGTGTTTATGACAATTATATTGAGGTGTCTGTTGTATTATGCAACGTTGTGGGAATCTGCACTCAAGATATAAAATAGGCTCAACTTCATTTTGTTACTGAGGTTATAATTGATATGTCCTTTGGTATTATTAAAGTATAGCCATAAAAACTATTCTTATGAAGCTACTCATGATCAAACTGCACTTGAAGTCTTCTAGCCTAGCGTTTACTCTTAATTCCATATACTCTCCTTGGCATCTTTCTCTGTTAGTTCTCATCTAATATTAGGTCCAACAAAAAGGAGAAATTTAATCTTCACGTCTGCAGATGAAAAGTTGTGCTTCACTGCAACACAGTAGTGACACACGGGCAGCATGTCACCTGCACCTCGTAGCGTCAGTCCATAGAGATGCCCATTCTGTTTGAAAAACTGAAAAAAAAATAATGTGCAATGTGACAGAGCTTACACTGTGTTCTGGCTGAAAAACGGGATCAATAATGTTTTCGAAATAGCTGTGTTGCAGGCAAAAGCTCCGCCAGCTGTGCGATTGCACCAATTGCTGGAGGAATAGCCGATTGGATGTTAGCATACATCTTTAGTTCTGTCAGACCGTACTTTGTTATTTATTTATATTCCCAAAAAGAAAGGGTAAGTCATGACGCGCTGACAATCTAGAAGCATGTGACATGCTGTCTGCACGACACTGCTCTAATGCAGTGAAGCCCTTTTTTTTTTCAGCTGATAAGGAGAGTACGTTTTCTTTTCTTCTCTATCACTGCTTTGTTTTGTAACAAACGGTACAAAATCAACTCTCTTGTTTGTTTTGTGCAGCTCTGAGGTCATCCAGCCGTCAAGAAACTAAGGACGGCAAGAAGACACATCGCAGATCATGCCAACGCTGACACTTTTGTGATTATGAAACTGACCACACGTCCCATCCAAAAGTGCACATGAGGGTTCACACAGGCGAGCGGCCATTTTAGTGCCATTCGTGTCCTCAGTACTTCTCACAAAGATCGAATTTGGTTGTTCACCTACGAGTCAGAAAGGCAACAGGCCACATAAGTGCCACCTCTGCCCTCAGAGCTTTTCATAGAAATCCCATTCGATAGAACACCTGTGCACCCACAAAGGCAGGCAACCACATAAATGCCACCTCTGCCCTAACAGCCTTTCGATTAGATACACTCTGCTAAGGCACTTGCGCACTCACACGAATGAGCGAACACACAAGTGCCACTTGTGTTCCCGGAGCTTCTCTCAAGGTTTCTCATTGACAGAGCATCTGCACGTTCACGCAGACGATCGACCGCATAAATGTCCATTATGTCCTCAGGCTTTTGCATCGAAAAGCAACCTCAGGAAGCACATGTCCAAACACAAATGCAATTGACTTAGTATACATTGATCACCTCACATGCTTTAAAATTTTAACAATTCTTGTGTACATTGTGCATTTTTCAGTTGACAGAGCTTGCATCTGGGTGTGTAAAATAAAGCTCTCCGAAATTCTAGAATACCTGTTAATTGAAACTTTCTGGCCATTCTGATCTCCCCCTAATTCTTCACTCTGCTTCTATTGCCTTTCATACACCGGTACTGCTGGCACTATCACTAGGGTTGTTTGGTACATGTTATTGCCACGCTGCAACACTTTTCAAGCCAATAGTTTGTTATTTATAGATTGTATGCACTAAAGGACAGACGTCTCTTCGAGTCGGTATGAAAAGTAAGGCAAACAAAAAATATTTAATGTAATAAAGTAATTATATGCAGCCTTTACAATGACCGATTTCGTATGAGTGCATGGTGATGTTATGTCTGCCAGAAAGGCTTCTTGTAACCACTGCTATGTACAAGGTGGTTGGTGGTGTTATGAATGTATAATTATTTGTTTGTTCATATTTTATGTGTGCTAAAGGAACCCCACCATGGTAGTCTGCACCACACACAAATAAATATTGGGTTTGAAAGATGAGCTTTTTTCTTGTGAAATCCAATTTCTTTTTTTCATCTAGGGTTTGTAATGTGTGCATTTTTTACAGTTCATACAGCATAGTTACAGTGCATAGAGTTCTGCTCGAAAAGAGTGAAAAAATGTTTCTGTTGAAGTATATTTAAAAAATATTTAATAAAGAAACTTGCTTCCATCGAAACATATTCTAGCTGCTTTGGTGCAGGAAAATGAATGATGTGTTGTTGGCCAATACTTAATAAAAGTAAATACTTCTAGATGTAGTGCGAGTTAGTGTGATGGAGCCTCTATAAGCAGCTGCAGAATAATTTCATGAGGTGATGCTCTTGCAAGAAACACAATTTTAAATATATGGGCATTTGTACATCTTGCGCCATCGTCAAAATGTAGCTGTTGTTGCAATGAGTGAACGTGCTAACCTTAGCTGAGCATGAAAGCCTCTTAAGTGGTACACCCTCTATGGCAACTAAGAGAACAAATGCTGTGCTGCTATGCTCGAAGATGCATATCCAATACTCAGCCAAAACTGTTTACATTTCGAGCTGGGGGACAGCACCCAGTCACCGTGATCGAAGTTAATGTGCCGTCTTTCACTGCGGCGCATGTCTTGTAACATTAACGTGGTGTGAGCAGATAGAAGTCTGGCGACTATTGTTGTTTTCATTATTGGAACTGCACTACTATAGTGGCTAGTTACATTGCCATGCATCTCTGCTGTGTTTAAAAGTGATCACTTTCATGTCAAGCTCACAAATTTGCTTTCTCTGGGACTGCGTGTGTGTCTTCTCACTTTTTCATCGTATATTATTTGTTCTATGTGCTTTCCAGTCTTGTTGCATACATAGTACATATGTGCTTCCTTACAGCAGTTAAGCATTTATCAATTTTGTTCCAAGTCTGTCACCTCCTTTCCATTTTTTTTTACAATCCGACAAAAGATATTGGGGTCTTTGTGTGCCTATTTATGACTTACATTTGATGCAGTTATTATGCAAAATTTTAGTCATTATTTTATTTATACCAGATTTACTATATTTAGTGGGCTTTTCTTATTGCGCATTAAAGCATTTACATCTTACCAGTGCTCCCATTGGTGGTGTTTGTTTGAAGCTTGGCAGACTTTTCCTTGCCTCTATCTGCCAAAGCTTAATAAAGGTTGTAAATATTTTTATAACGATAAATCGCGAGAAAGTTTTCCCAGAAAGCAGGCTTATAATGATTTCATGTGCTAAGCAATCAGATGTGCCACATTGCAATTGAGCAGTTATAGAACAAGCGGGAATATGAGATTTTCTTTATCTAACCGGCCATTTCATTATGAAAGATGTGTGTCGGCGACAAATTTTGGAGTAAATTGAACTAGTTAGCATTGTTATAGTGTCAGAAAAGATCAGTAAATATTTTGTTTTTACAAAGAGCGATAACTTGTAGCTTCAGAATATGTTTTCTTGTTGCATGTGGATTAAAGATACCTCACTGTAATTATGGAATCCAAGCCCAGCTATTGTTTATTCCTAAGTCATTACGATCTTCTTCCAGAGCCCATGAAGTCGCTGTAAAATTGCATATGAAATTTGAGAAGGTACGCGTATAGTGCCCCTGGAGCATCTCACAGACCATCCTAGCTATTTCTTCAAGGTTTGTGCAGTGATAGTTGCATGCAGATTCGAATGTGTTTTCAGCAAACTACTCTTACACTCAATGTTTACCAATGTTTAACTAAATGTGTAAAACATAGTGATTTTCAAGTTTATTAGGCATTAGTTGGTTAGAAAGCAGTTTGCAAAGGATACAGATTTATTTGTGAAAACATTGCGTGCTCAAACTTCACAGGCAGATTCCCAAACAGCTTTTGAAAATACAGTGTTTTGACAACTGAAAAATGTTGCATTATTTCATTGTTTGTAACATTATTGCTTTTTTTATTTTTCAGTTCCTGTCACAGTTCCTGTCACAATCTGAGGGCACTGTTGGATGACCAACACCGCATTTCAAATTTTGTGTTAATTGCTGTGTTATATAAGTTTTAGATAGTACTACCATTGCATTTATTATTGTGATTGGGTCATTTTATTCATTTTCTGTTGACTTGTCTTTTATCAGTTGTCTATGCATTTTACATGAAGTGTCATGTGATTGATCTTTTTTTTATTAAGCTCACTTGTCTGTACTTTTCATAAGATCTACTAGATTCACATATGAATGTGTGTGCCACTTTGATGTATTTTGTTTGTTGTAGGCATGCTTAGCGTGGTCTGAATGCTGACACTTTCAAGGGCTTCTATTACAGTAGTTAAGTATTATCTATCTGGTCAATAAAAAATGAAAAGTTTACGATAAACTTTTTTATAGAAAGTTCTATATGTTCATTTATTTAATTTTGCATTTTATAGGCTTCATTTATCGTCTTTTGGCATATTTATTAGATGGACCCACTGTTTTACTTTTTTTTAGCCTCATTGCTTAGACTGCACTTATAGATTAATTATTTTATAATATTTTTGTGATAGGAACATGGATTTAGTTTGTTTGGTACTTTCAGTTCATTGCAGTTGAGAAACCAAGCAGAGATGTTGCATTGAGTATATACACTCGAATGATATGTAATAGAAGGAGAATGTATGCCTTAGATATGAAATAGGCTTGACATCGTTTTGGTATTAAGGTCAGAGTTGAAATGTGCCATAACAACATTACTGAAAAAGGCCCTGCGACACTTCTTTAGCATGGTGAGAAAAGGCTGAGTATTGATAGGCAAAGCCACTGAGAAGATGAGATTCAGGAATTATATCGTAGCATGCGGTATAGAGTATACAACTCTCAAAGTCATCCAGAGATCGCTCTCTCGTCTTTTGACGAATGATGCCGTAAACTGAAATGAACAAGCATTCACAAAAAGTCCTTGGCATTGGCTGATTTAAGCACCGTGAGCTGCATATTTACGGAGGTCACCACAGGATGGCGCAGTGTGCTCACATTTGCCTGGAGTAGCACTGAAACAAAATCATGACTTTGAAGGAAAAAAAAGAAAGGTCATAATGGGCACTGATGGAGACACTTTCCCTCTTCTCATCCCCTCCTGCATCATTTTCAAGCCCGCTCACTGGTACTAAATGCAACAGAAAGTGCTAAAAGAGTGCGACAAACTCCTGTAACCATGTTTGTACTAAGCGCATTCATAAAATTTATGACGGTCTATTTGGGATAGAATAAGCTGGTTGAATTAAGGCATTCGTTGGTTACTTGCAACACCATTGCAGGGCCCCATTAAGTTATGGGCTGACAGTCTAGTAATCAGATGTCATTGATCGTAAAGCCACCCTTAATTGCTTCTCACCTAATATTGCATAAAACCTGGTATGCTTTAATCTCTGTAGATTTGGCTGCATTTCCATTCTTTGCAATGACATACTTGTGCACTGGACAAATTTTATTGGTCCGTGTGCTGTGATCTCTATCTGAAAAGTGCCGTAAACACTTATTGAGTGAAGAATCGGTTTAATAATAATATTGTAATATCTATTCAATAATTTCGTGAGCATTTTAAGGTTATGGACATCGCAGCTACATTGTCATAAGAATGAAAGCAAAAATACTTGAGCACTTAGATATTATATGTGCTAAGTAAAGAACTCGAGTGGTAAAAGAAGCCTCATAATAAGACATTCTTGTAGTTTGTAATAATGAGTGAAGTAATTTTATCTTTATTAGGTTTTTTGGTAAAGAAATTAAAACTATTTCTACGTTTGTGCAATTTGAGTAAACAGTGAAGATAATAAAAGGTAAACACAGATTGATTTCCTTCCTCTTCTCCTTTTTTATTTCTTTCTTCCTTTATCTTTTTCTTCACCTCCATTTTACTTGTCTCTTTTCCCATCTCCTTCTATGTTGCCATCTTTTTTCTCCTCTTAACCCTCGGATCACTTTGTGTCTTGCTTAGTTTCCTTTCCCATTTTTTCGCTATGCTGTACATGGTTATGCCAGTATTATTTGCTTTTCCCATTTGTTGTTAAACTTCACTATGGGTGGTTGTGCTATGCTCGGAGATGTTTGGCACATACTGGCTTTCTGTGGAGCTACTTGCATAAACTGGCACAGCGAAACACTGAAAGAGCTGTGCTGTTTAAAGGGATACAGAATTTACCTGTCCTATTACAACTTTTTTTTTGCAGCACTGGGGTGGTCCACACATCCAGCAAGTAAAGACGGTGAGAAGTCGCAACATGGACGCCGCCACCGCTGCAACTCGTGTAACTTCGAGTCTGATTACGTGTCTCGTATCAAAAGTCACGTGAGGGTTCACACAGGCGAGCGGCCGTTTCAGTGTCACTTGTGTCCTCAGGGGTTCTCGAGCAAATTTAATTTGGTAGTACACCTGCAAACCCACACAGGCGAGCGACCACACAAGTGCCACCTGTGTTCCCAGAGCTTTTCTCGAAAGTTCACATTGAGAAGTCATCTGCTCTCGCACGTAGGTCAGCGACCATTCAAGTGCCCGATATGTTCTCAGACGTTTGTGTGGAAAAGCAACATGAGCAGGCACTTGCGCGGGCACAAACGCAAGTGAACAGTTCAGCAAGACTTTTTTTAGCTCCTCTTTTCAAAGATGTGACCCTGTGAGCGTGACATGGTTCTTACAAGACCCGGACAGTGCTAAATATTCTATGGAGACTCTGGGGATAACTCTATAAGTGACGTCACAGCACTGAATCCTGACTGTGACGTCCATATTTCAGGGGGGGGCTCAGTGCAGAATTGACAGTATACTTAGACTTGGGTCGTATTCAAACACCCTAAGTGGTAAAATTTAAAGCTGAGTGCTTCGTTGAGGTTGCCTTGTAGTCGTACGATTGTTTCACCTTGTAAAACCTCAGCAGTTAATGAATGTAGTTACGAAAACAATGTACACTCAGAACCACAAATGCAGACACCTGTATCATTATGTTGCTGGGATTGTTTTCTTGCTTCTAGACTCCTCTTCGTAAAATAATTTTCTAGTGCAATGCGTGTCTTGTGTGCTTTTATTTCTTTCATATAACTTCCTTGTTTACATGTACTTTTGGCCGAAGAGCACATGAAGGTACTTGTTCACCGAACGTATTGCTGGTTTCCTAATTGAACAAAAGCAATGTTTGCTTCAGACTAGCGCTACGCTTTTCTATAGAAGAGCCCATCCAGTTCTGAGCCAAATCAATTTAGAGTTATCATAATCAGAAGCACGCTGTGTCATGTTTGTGTAAACACTTTTTCTTTGCTTCCAGCTTTTCGGTAACATTTGCACCAGGTCACGTGGAGGCCTAGTTAGTTATCGTGCTCTCTGTATTGTCTTGCATTGGACTTGATGCCATTTTTCACTTAGCCTTCAATACGAGGTGGAGCTTTATATTGTGATTCCTGTGATCGACATCACTGTTCTTTCTCATGTTCAATGCACAGCTGCTAGACATTCTTTATTACCTGCAAATAAATCTCTGGATTCAAATCCATTGGAGGGCTCTTTTTTAAGTTTGCTCTGTTTTTACGAGATCTGAATATCTTTGTGGTATTTGTGTTTTTCTAGTTTGTATTTTTAAGTTTAATTATGTTATATTACAGTATTTTTCAATATGAATTATTCTTTGTTGTCATCAGTTGCTTAAACACAGTGTTGCAACAAAATTATGACATCTATAATAAGATTTCTGTCATAACACCCAATGTTGTGGGAATCTACACTCAAGATATAAATTACGCTCCACTTCATTCGGTTAATGAGGTTATAATTGTAATGTCCTTTGGTATTAATAAAGTATAAGCTTAAAAACTATTCTTAACAAGCTGGTCATGATCAAACTGCACTTGATGTCTTCCAGCCTTGAGATTACTCCTAGTCTCATATACTTTCCTTGGCATCTTTGTCTCTAGTGCCATTGCGCAAACTGCTGGAGCAACTGCCAATCAGAGGTTCAGATGCATCTCGAGTTCTGTCATATTGTCCTTTATTATTTTCGTTATATTCACAGAAAGAAAAGGTAAGTCATGACGCGCTGACGATCTAAAAGCATTTGACATGCTGTCTGCGTGACGCTACTCCAATGCAGTGAAGCCCATCTTGTTTTCAACTGATCATAAGAGCACGTTTTCTTTTCTATTATTACTTTTTTTTTGCATTGGCAAAAGCAAGACTGCCGGCATTTTCCTAACTCATAACTCATTAATACTGTCGCTACATTGCATTGCTTTCTGGCTCTCACGGCTCATCACTTCTATAGATATGCAGTGAAATCGGAATTGGGAAAACGCACATGGCACACAAAGCTTTATATATAGTCACAGTGGTGCTAACCACCCCTTCCATTTATGCATATAAATATACATAGTGAACAGGGACATTAAAACTTTTCACTATATCTAGTATTTCTAAATAAGAAGTTTGAAATAATGATGTCTTTATATAGTTATGTATTGATGTGATAAAAAGTTTCAAGGCGTTGAAGGTGTAATGCAATTTCATCTCACTTCTCTTTCATGAGAAATGGTACAAAATCACCCCTCTTGGTTGCTTTGTGCAGCTCTGAGGTCATCCAACCGTCGGGCAACTAAAGACGGTAAGAAGACGCCTCGCAGATCGTGCCATCACTGTCACTTTTGTGATTATGAAACTGACCACTTATCCCATCCGAAAGTGCACGTGATAGTTGGCACAGGCGAGCAAAATAATAGTTCACACAGGCGAGCACTGAAATGACGAGCGACCATTTCAGTGCCATCTGTGTCCTCAGTACTTCTCACAAAAATTGAATTTGGCACAAAAATTGAATTTGCCTTTGTGGCACCTACGTGCCACAAAGGCAAGAGGCCACATAAGTGCCACCTCTGCCCTCTGAGCTTTTCACAGAAATCCTATTTGATAGACCAACTGTGCACCCACAAAGGCAGGCAGCCACATAAGTGCCACCTCTGCCCTAACATGCTTTCGATTAGATTGACCCTGGTAAGACACTTGCGCACTCACACGAATGAGCGGCCCCACAAGTGCCACCTGTGTTCCCGGAGCTTCTCCCAACGTTTCTCATTGACAGAGCATCTGCACATTCAAGCAGGCGATCGTCTGCATAAATACCCATTATGTCCTCAGGCTTTTGCGTCGAAAAGCAACTTCAGGAAGCACTTGTCCAAACACAAATGCAAATTAATTTACGGTAGTATACATCGATCATCTCACATGCTTTAAAATTTTAACAATTCTTGTGTACATAGTGCATTTTTTCAGTTGACAGAGCTTGCTTCTGGGTGTATAAAATAAAGCTCCCCGACATTCTGGAATACCCGTTAATTGAAATTTGCTGGTTTTTCTGATCTCACCCTTAATTCTTCCCTCTGCTTCTATTGCCTTTCATACACCGGTACTGCTAGCACTATCACTATGATTGTTTGGTACATGTCAGTGCCACACTGTAACACTTTTCAAGCCAATAGTTCGTTATTTATAGATTGTATGCACTAGAGGACAGACAACGTCTCTTCAAGTCAGTATGAAAAGTAAGGCAAACAAAAAATATCTAATGTAATAAAGTAATTATTTCCAACCTTTATTCATGACCAATTTCGCATGAGTGCATGATGATATTATGTCTGCCAGAAAGGCTTCTTGCAACCACTGCTATGTGCTTAGGTGGTTGGTGGTGTTATGAATGTATAATTATTTGTTTGTTTATATTTTATGTGTGCTAAAAGAACCCCACGCTGGTAGTCTGAACCACACATATTGGGTTTGAAACATGAGCTGTTTTCTTGTGAAATCCAATGTCTATTTTTCATTCAGGCTCTGTAATGTGTGCATTTTTTACAGTTCATACACCATAGTTACAGTGCATAGAGTTCTGCTCGAAAAGAGTGAAAAAATGTTTCTGTTGTAGAATACCTAAAAATATTTAATAAAGAAACTTGCTTTCATCGAAACATATTCAAGCTACTCTGGTGCAGAGAAAATGAATGATGTGTTATGAGCCAATACTTATTAAAAGTGGTTAGTTCTAGAAGTAATGCATATTAGTGTGATGGAGACTCTCTAAGCATCAGCGGATTATTTTCCGACCTAATGCTCTTGCAAGAAACACAAGTCTAAACTACTCTTACAAACTACCCATACAAGTCCTTCAATGTTGAACTAAATGTGTAAAACATAGTGATTTCCAAGTTTTCTTAGGCATTTGTTGGTTATAAAAGAGTTTGCAATGGATATAGAATTAATTCGTAAAAACATTGCGTGCTCAAACTTCACAGGCAGATTCCCGAAGTGCTTTTGAAGATACAATGTTTTGACAACTAAAAATGTTGCCTTATTTCATTGTTTGTAACATTATTGCTTTTTATTTTTTAGTTCCTGTCACAGAATGTAAAAGCAATCTGAGGGCACTGTTGGATGAACAACACCGCATTTCGAGTTTTGTGTTAATTGCTGTATTACATAAGTTTTAGATAGTACCACCATTGCATTTATTACTGTGATTGGGTCGTCTTATTCATTTTCTGTTGACTTGTCTTTTTTCAGTTGTCTATGCATTTTATATGAAGTGTCATGTGATTGATCTTTTTTTATTAGGCTAATTTGTCTATACTTTTCATAAGATCTATTAGATTCACGTATGGATGTGTGTGCCAGTTTGATGTATTTTGTTTGTTGTAGGCATGTTTAGCGTTGTCTAAATGCTGACACTTGCAAGGGCTTCGACTACGGTATTTAATTATGATTCTATCTGGTGAATAAAAAAAGACAAATTTACGATAAACTTTTTTATAGAAACCCCTATATGTTTATTTGCTTAATTTTGCATTTTATGTGCTTCATTTAGTGTTTGTGGCATGTTTATTAGGTGGACCCACTGTTTTATTTTTTTCAGCCTCATTGCTAAGACCTGCGCTTATAGAGTAAATTGTTTTATAAAAACATGGATTTAGGTATTTTGGTACTTTCAGTTCATTGCAGGTGAGAAACCAAGTAGAGATGCGGCATGGAGTATATGCACTTAAATTATATGTAATAGGAGAAGAATGTATGCCCTAGATATAAAATTGGCTCGACATCGTTTGGTTACTGAAGCCAGAGTTGAAATGTGCCGTGATATTATCACTGAAAAAGGCCCTGTGACACTTCTTTAGCGTAGTGAGAAAAAGCTGGGTTTGGATAAACAAAGCTGCCGAGAAGATGAGATTCAAGAATTATTGCGTAGCATGCGGTATAGAATTTACAACTCTCAAAGTCATCCAGAGATCGCTCTCTCGTCTCTTGACGAATGATGCCGTAAACTGAAAGCAACAAGCATTCACGAAAAATCCTTGACATTGGCTGATTTAAGCACCGTGAGCTGCATATTTCCAGACGTCACCACAGGATGGCGCAATGTGCTCACATTTGCCTGGAATAGCACTAAAACTGAATCATGATTTTGAAGGAAAAAAGAAATTAAAAGAACTCAAAGTCATGAAGGGCACTGATGGAATCATTTGCTATCTTGTCATCTCCTCCTTCATCATTTTCAAGCCCACTCGCTGGTACTAAATGCAATAAAAAGTGCTTAAAGCATGCGGCAAACTCCTGTAATCATGCTTGTACTCAACGCATTCTCAAAATTTATGACAGTTCATTCGGGATGGAATAAACTACTTGAATTAAGGCATTCGTTGGTTACTTGCAAAACAGTTACAGGGCCCCATTAAGTTATGGGCTGATAGTATAGTATTCAGATGTCATTGATGGTAAAGCCACCCTTAATATCTTCTTGCCTAATATTGTATAAAACCTGGTAAGCTTTAATCTCTGTAGATTTTGCTGCATTTCCATTCTTTGCAGTGATATACTTGTGCACTGGACAAATTTTATTGGTCCTTGTACTGTGCTCTCTATCTGAAAAGTGCCGTCAAGACTTAATGAGTGAAGAAGCGGTTTATTATTATTATTGTAATATCTATTCAATAATTTCGTGAGCATTGTGACATTATGGACATCGCAGCTACAATGTCATAAGAATGAAAGCAAAAATTTTTGAGCACCTACATTTTATGTGTGCTTAGTAAAGAACGCGAGTGGTAAAAAAAGCCTCCTATAAGATGTTGTTGTTTGTAATAATGAGTGAAGTAATTTTATCTTCATTAGGTTTCTTTGATAAAGAAATTAAAACTCTTTCCATGCCTGTGCAATTTCAGTAAACACTGGAGATGGCAAAAGGTAAACACAGATTGAGGTCTTTTTTCTTCTCCTTTCTTATCTCTTTCTTCCTTTATCCTTTTCTCCACCTCCATTTTTCTTCCTTGTATCTTTTCTTATCTCCTTCTATGTCGCCCTCTTTTTTCTCCTCTTAACCCTCGTATCACTTTGTGTCTTGCTCAGTTGCCTTTCTCATTTCTCGCTATGCTGTACATGGTTATGCCATTATTATTTGCTTTTCCTATTTTTTTGTTAAACTTCACTATGTGTGGTTGTGCTATGCTCGGAGATGTTTGGCACATACTGGTTTTCTGTGCAGCTAGTCGCATTAACTGGCACAGCGAAACACTGAAAGAGCTGTGCTGTTTAAAGGGATACAGAATTTACCTGTCCTATTACAACTTTTTTTTTGCAGCACTGGGGTGGTCCACACATCCAGCAAGTAAAGACGGTGAGAAGTCGCAACATGGACGCCGCCACCGCTGCAACTCGTGTAACTTCGAGTCTGATTACGTGTCTCGTATCAAAAGTCACGTGAGGGTTCACACAGGCGAGCGGCCGTTTCAGTGTCACTTGTGTCCTCAGGGGTTCTCGAGCAAATTTAATTTGGTAGTACACCTGCAAACCCACACAGGCGAGCGACCACACAAGTGCCACCTGTGTTCCCAGAGCTTTTCTCGAAAGTTCACATTGAGAAGTCATCTGCTCTCGCACGTAGGTCAGCGACCATTCAAGTGCCCAATATGTTCTCAGACGTTTGTGTGGAAAAGCAACATGAGCAGGCACTTGCGCGGGCACAAATGCATGTGAACTGTTCAGTAGGACTTCTTTTAGCTCCTCTTTTCAAAGATGTGCCCCTGTAAGCGTGACATGGTTTTTACAAGACCCTGACAGCGCTAAATATTCTATTGAAACTCTGGGGATAACTCTATAAGTGACGTCACAGCGCTGAATCCTGACTTTGACATCCATATTTCAGGGGGGCTAAGCTTAGCATTGACAGCGTACTTAGACTCAGGTTGTATTCAAATACCCTAAGTAGTAAAATTTAAAGCTGAGTGCATCGTTGAAGTTACCTTGTAGTCACACGATTGTTTCAGCTTGTAAAATATCAGCAGTTAATGAATGTAGTTACGAAAACAATGTACACTCAGAACCACAAATGCAGACACCTGTATCATTATGCTGCTGGGATTGTTTTCCTGCTTTTAGACTCGTCTTCGTAAAATAATTTTCTAGTGCAATACGTGTCTTGTGTGCTTTTATTTTTTTCATATAACTTTCTTGTTTACATGTACTTTTGGCCAAAGAGCACATGAAACCACCAAACATATTGCTGGTTTCCTAATTGAACAAAAGTCATATTCTCTTCAGACTAGCACTACACTTTACTATTGAGGAAAAATTCCAGTTCAGATTTGGAGTTATCGTAATCAGAAGCACGTTGTGGCATGTTTGTGTAAACACTTTTTCAGTTTCTTCAGGTTCTTGGTAACACTTGCACCAGTTCATGTGTGGCCTAGTTTTTGGTAGTACTGTTGTGTTGATTTGCATTGGACTTGGTGTCACTTTTTGTTTTGCCTTCAACACGAGGTGCAGCTTTATAATGCGGTCCCTTGGATTGATATCAAAGTCCTTTTTTATGTTTAATGTATATCTGTTGGACAGTCTTTATTACCCGCAAATAAATCTCTGGATTGAAATGTATTGGAGGGCACCTTTTTAAATTTGCTCTGTCCTTGCGAAATCTGAATATCTTTGTGGTATTTGTGTTTTTTAGGGACGATAGTCTTTCTCGGGGACCCTTGACGCAAAAGTTTTGGTCCTTATGTACATTTGTCTGTTTGTCCACTTTTAATGGCATTAGTTATTTGAAACGGCCGACCCTATTCGCACTGCACACCAATGTTGCTCAAGATTCGGCGTTCATACTTGTGCAATTGTCAATTAAAAAGCAATTATTGTGTATGTCTGGGGCGCCATAAAAACATATATATTCTGCATGTGCGTCTCTTGCTAGAAATGCCATACATAAGTAATTTTAAGGAATGTAGCGCTTATCACGCTGCACTGACCATGCAACGCTTGCACGAAAAAGTGAGTGTTTCCAACGCTTTGCTAAGATGAGACGGTGGCGGCACCTACCCATCACCTTGCGTTCTACACCTTATCATCTCTGAGATGGGCTCGCACACCCGTCTCAGAGCCACGCGCTTCGTTTTCCCAGAAAACTGCCAGATGGCGCTCATGTCTCTCTCGCGTGTGACGTGACTTCAAGCGCTCCTTTGCTTTAGCTGCACGCTCGAGGCACTTTAACGAGCGTCCCCGGAATATCGTTAACCGATTTTCTTGCGCAGAACATCAAACAAAATGTTTTGTTCACTCTCTCCACACGCAAGACTATGGTCTTTCGATGACATTTGCTGATTAATATGCAGATACGGGGCCAATTTTTATAGTTGTTATTTTTGAGTTGTTCAAATAATTTACATTACAGTATTTTTCAGTATGAGTGGTTGTTTGTTGTGACAATTTGCTTAAAAACAGTATTGCAAAATAGTTGTGTAAATATTATCACTGCCCTGAATGAAATAGTGAGTATCTTAGATGTCATGCATTCGTAATTGTTGATACTTCAGTGCATCAGATGGTGATGTGTGAACCCATTTGAATTTTATTGCATTCAGTAGTCCAAGTCAAGGTGTGTGGTGGCTCTTGTGCACTTATTTATTGTTATTGAATACAACAGCTATGACAAGCTTTATTCATACTACTTAGAATGACGTCCTCTCGTGATTCTTAGATTGGGTTGGCTATATTTTTGACAGAACTATCAATAAACTATCAACTATCAATGGGGATCTGGCGCCGACATGGCTGCTGGTCACTTACGCCTCGTACTTTTTCAGGTTCTGCAGATGGTGTCGACTTTCCACGTATCCGGAGCGAAGCGGCTTTTCGACCACGCAGACGGTGCCGCCTGGGATGTATGCCCTGCACTGCGCTTTTTCACTGAAGCGCACCTTCCTTTGGATATGACGGCGCTACCGTCGCTGTTTGACTGTCGCTACGCTGACCGGCAACCTGGCACATCGGAACTCAACGTCACACTACATAAGCTACCGCCCCTGCATACCACCTTGGGATCTGGCGCCGACATGGCTGCTGGTCACTTACGCCTCGTACTTCTTCAGGTTGTTTTTTTTTATCGCCCTGTTAATGGTAAACCGTTTCGAAAATTGGTGCCAGATCCCAACTCCGCCTTGAACTTTTGTACGCGCAGCATTACTTTTGTGGCAATCAAGTGTTTGTTATGTGTACGTTATCTGCGAAAACTACTGCAGCTTGCAGGTGATGTAGAACAAAACCCAGGCCCTCTGACTTCTGAGCAAGAAGAACAAATGTTCACCGCTGTCATGGCAATTCCCACGGTACTGCAAAAGCAGACGGAAATTCTTGGGGAACTTCGTTTCGTAGCGTCACGGCAAGAAGCACTCGAGCAAAGGTTTTCGCAGATAGAGGACAAATTGAACGTCTTTGAGGACAAATTGCTATCGGTGCTTTCATGAAGGGACGAGGTGATGCAGTTAACTGCGGAGACCGACAATCTTGCTGCCACGTTTTCGAAGCTGCAAGAATTGGAAGATGATATGGAAAATAGATCTCGAAGAAACAACCTTATCTTTTTTGGCTTTCAAGATGCAGCTGGTGAAATCTGGCAAGATACGGAGACTAAGGTGATCACCTTTTGCGAGGAAAAGTTAAAAGTCGCTATTTCGACTGATGTGGTTGAGAGGGCCCACAGGCTAGGTCGCTTCACGGCAACAAAAAACAGGCCTATTATAGTTCGTTTTCTGTCGTTTAAGAAAAAGCAGCGTGTTTTATCAACTACTTCAAGGTTGAAAGGTACAAGCTTTCCTATTAGCGAAGACTATAGCAACAAAGTTCGACAAGAGAGGCGGAAATTAATTCAATTTGCGAAGAGTAAGGGAGGGGACTTCAGACTAATGTATAACAAACTAAATTGGCAAGGAAACTTTTTTCTATAATGCTGAAACAGACAGCGTGACTAAAACCAAGACATAGCAACTAAAAAAGGCCCTCGTAACTTCTAGACAACCATCCAGCCCGGGTGACATCGTGTGTATTGTGGTAAATTGTCGTAGCATAAAAAATAAAATATAGAACTCCCCGCCCTCATTGAAACGACAAAGCCACATGTAGTACTTGGATAAATGACAATGAAATCTTTCCAACCTGCTACACAATCTACAGGAAGGACAGAAACGCGCATGGGAGAGGTGTTTTCATTTTGATTCACAATACTATATCTAGCTCCCTCGTTGACGTTGAAGCTGGCTCAACCGAAATTGTTTGCTGCAAAGTACTCTTGAACAACGGCTCGTCTGTGGCATTCGTTTTCTTCTACAGGTCACCCAGCACGAGAGCCCCTCAGCCCCTTTTCAATTTAAGCAATGTACTGCTGACACTACAAACTACATATATTGTTTTGGCAGGTGATTTTAATTTACCAGATGTGATATGGCAGCGGCTTACACCAGTGTTAGTCAATTCATCCCTCCTGTACAGGACCTTCCGCGAAATGATAAATGCCCACTCGTTACTACAGTTTGTGCAAAAACCAACGCGAATTATGGCTAGTAGTGCAAATGTACTTGATTTATTTTTTTGCAATGTGCTTGATCTCGTGTCTTCGATTACCTTGATTCCTGGTATTAGTGATCATGATGTTGTCGTCGCTAAGTTGTCCTGTGCCACCAAGAATTGTCGTTCTGCACAGCCTCGCAAGGTCTTTTTTTATGAAAGAGGCAATTACGCAACAATATCATGTGAACTAGACAATTTTTTCCCAGAGTTTAGGGCTCAATGTTCATGTCTAGACATAAATGCATTGTGGGATCTTTTTAAGACTAAAATACTGTCCTTGACACAAACCTTCATTCGCTCGCATGTCATTACTTCCCAGCGTCGAAACGATAAACCATGGATTACTAAAGAGATTCGTACGATGCTAAACAGGAAAAATAAAGCCTTTCGTAAGCACTGCCACTCGCCGAATCCTACATTGTTCGCAATGATGAAGGTAATGAGCAAAACGATAGCGAGATTGATGTGCAATGCACATAAAAAGTTTCTTTTCACTCTAGGACACAAAGTGAAAACTAATCCAAAAGAAATGTGGAAATATGTCAAGAGCAAAAAGAACTCTGGTGACGCTATCCCTGACGTCACAGATGAAAAAGCCTACGGCGCAGATATTTTGGCAAAAGCAGAGGCCTTCAATGCTTATTTTCACTCCGTGTTTTCATGCTCAAAAGCCGCACTTTTAAAATCACATGACGTCAGAGAGCTTACTCAGATGAGGGAAATTCTAATTTTATTTATTTATTTATTTATTTCACAATACTGCAGGCCAATGTGCTGGCCCAAGCAGGAGTGGATACATAAAAACGTAATTGTAGAAAACAACAGACAACAATGCAAAAGAAAAAAAAGGTTAAGGAAGAAGGTGACGCTCAAGGTCACCAAGAAACTTATTAGAATGAAAGATGTCACACGGCAAACAATTCCAGTCATCGACAGTTCTAGGAAAAAAAACTATATTTAAAAGCATTTGATCGGGCAAAAATTGGGGTTAGAGCATGTTCATGACCATGACGAGTACGTCGTACTGATGAGAGCGTACGATAATTTTAGGATTCTAATTTTACCCTCCAAGATAACGTATTATTATTAGGGGACTTCAATCTTCCGGATATTAATTGGCTATCCCAGTCTCCTGGATCGGAACAGGTTGCAAGTGCTGAGCAACTACTGGAGCTGGCATTCTGCTACGGGCTGACGCAAACTGTCACTGAATTTACTCGGATAGGGACTACAAGGTCATCTATCCTTGATTTGGTTTTTGTGTCCCCAAAGCTGTTGCCGTTACTCAGCCGTTGTGAAGTTGTAGAAGGCTTATCCGACCACAGAATGGTAGTAACGCACCTAGCATTGTCCCCAGACACCTTGGGTAAACCCACACTCAGCACTGTATTGAATTTTATGGCGGCTGATGATGTGTCTATTTTGGACTATCTTGAAAGGTCCTTTGATGAATTTCAGGTCCTTTACAACACTGACTGCAGCACTGATAGGCTATGGCATTTCTTTTCAATTGTTGTAGGGAAGTGCATAGACAGCTATGTACCTAGGATTAGAAAACGCATTTGTAAAACCAATCCCTGGATTACCAGAGAAATCATTCACACAAAAAGAAAACTAAAACGGAAACGGAAATCTTGTGCAAAAAATTGTACCCCTGAAGGAACAGCTTGCATTTCTTCAATGAGAAAAGAACTGAAACGTCTGATCAAGCAGTCTAAGGATCGATTTTTCAATGTGACATTGACGAAATACTTGAAGGAAGCCCCCTCAAGGTTTTGGCGCTTTATAACTCCCCCAGCAAGCTCTCCGAGGCCACCTGAAATTACTCAACAACGTGTTGATGATTTCAATTCTTTTTTCGCTTCTGTGTTTACTCATGATAATGGCATTTTGCCCGAGTTTTCTACGTCACCAGTGCAGCGGCCGATCGATGATGTGGTAATTAGCGAAGAGGGTGTTCTAAATCTTTTACTTAATATAAATACAAGAAAAACCCCCGGCCCTGATGGTATACCAAACGAATTTCTGTACAGATACGCTGAATGGGCGGCTCGCTTCCTTACAAAAATATTTCAGTCGTCCCTGCGCAGTGGCTCTTTCCCACTAGCGTGGAAGCAGGCTAAAATTACCCCTGTTCACAAAAGTGGCTCCTCTCAGGACGAGCGCAACTACCGTCCTATTTCGCTTATCAGTACATGTTCAAAGATACTTGAGCACATTATTAACAAACACCTGATGTCCTATCTTGATACGCACAATCTATTATCTTCGAAGCAGCATGGCTTCCGCCGAGGCTTATCTACAACAACACAGTTAATCGAATTTGTTCATGATCTTTCAAAAACAATCAATTTGCGTGGTCAAACTGATGTGGTATATTTGGATTTCGCAAAGGCATTTGATAAAGTGTCGCACTCAAAGCTCCTGTTTAAAATTGACAAAACGTTTCAAAATAATCACTTGACAAAATGGTTTTCATCCTATCTCAGCTGCCGTCAGCAGTTTGTTCAAATAAAAAATAAACAGTCTAGAGCAGTTGCAGTGAATTCTGGAGTTCCCCAGGGGAGCGTGCTGGGTCCCCTTTTATTTTTGTTATATATAAATGACCTACCAAACCGTGTTACGGTCCCGATAAGGTTGTTTGCCGATGACTGTGTTGTTTATAGCAGAATCGAGACTGAACATGACCAAGTTAATCTAAACAACAATCTTCAAAGAATAAAGGATTAGTGCGAAGAATGGCAAATGAGTTTGAACACAGAAAAAACAGTCTTTATGACTATAACTAGAAAGAAAGGACCTCTAGATTACAACTACCAGATTGGCAATGCTTTCCTCAAGCGTGTACAAAACTATAAATATCTTGGGTTATGGTTCACGCCCGACCTCCGGTGGAACACTCATATTGATAATGTATGCTCCAGGGCTACCAAGGCATTGTATAGCCTTAGGCGTAACCTTTATACCGCCCCATCTGATATAAAGTGTCTTGCTTACAAAACTCTTGTCAGACCTATTATCGAATATTCTAAAATTGTCTGGGACCCTTACACAAAGAAAAACTGCAATAAAATAACAAAAATACAGCGACTTGGTGCGAGATTTATTTCTAATAAATATCGCCGACATCATTCTCCTACTGAACTCTGTGAAAAAGCTGGACTGGATAGTCCTGAACTTAGGACGAGGATTGAGCGTCTGAAATTCCTCTTCCAGTTAATTCATAATCATTTTAAACTAAACTATTCAGATTACTTCCAGGTCAACACACTAGAACACTCCAGACATCGCCATAATATGTACATACCACCCCTAGTCCCACGTAACGATTGCTTTAAGTTCAGTTAGGTACTTTCCACGTGCTATTGAAGATTGGAATATGCTGCCAGAGTCTATAATTGGTTGTTCCTCGCTTACATCATTTGAACAGAATCTAAAACGTTTATTTTCTGAATAACAGTGACATATGTTTTTTTTTGCGTGTGTGTGTACTTTTTGTTGGTTGCATGATTCTGCAGTAGTTGTCTTTTAAATCTTCAGCGCGGTGCAAAAGTGCCGCCTCAATTGCGTCATGTGCTGTTCTGCGTGTATGTATTGCATCGCATGTGTGTTCCATTTCTTGTTAAGTATAACTTCGAGTTGCTGGTCACAATAATACCGAGAAATTATCTCGAGACCTGTACGGTACTTTTTCGCAAATAATTGTACTTCCACCCTGTAACGGCCCACTTCTGGGCTAACAGTATAAATAAATGAAATGAAATGAATTGAGCTGTCTGAAGATGGTATCGCATTATTACTACGGAAGATAAGCATCCACTCGGCTACCGGTCCTGACTTTATTTCAAATTTTGTCCTAAAAAACTGTGCATTGTCTGACACCCCTTTCTTAATAATGTTATTTAAGATATCTCTTCAAGTTGGTGCTCTACCTTCGGACTGGAAAACTTCAAATGTTACTCCAATTCACAAAAGTGGTTCAAAAACAAGAACGTGCCACTACAGGCCAATTTCACTCACAAGCGTTGCTTGTAAAACATTAGAACATGTTGTTTATACAAATTTAATGGCACATCTTCAAGAAAATAGCTTCATTATTCCAACGCAACATGGCTTCAGGGCTGGCTTTTTTTGCGACACTCAGCTTGTAGAATTTTGCCATGATGCCGCAGCATTTATTAACTCAGGTTTGCAAGTTGACTGCATCTTTTTAGACTTTCGGAAAGCTTTCGATACCGTATCTCACACCCTGTTACTACTAAAGTTGTCCTACCTCAACTTGCCGAACACCCTCCTGAAGTGGTTGGCAGCGTACCTGTTAGATAGAAACCAACGCGTGATACTTCATGGTGTCCGCTCTTCTGATGTCTCTGTATTATCTGGAGTGCCACAGGGGTCCGTCTTAGGGCCCCTGCTTTTTCTTATATTTATCAATGACCTTACTGAACACTTGTCTTGCCGTGTGAAGTTATATGCAGATGATTGCTGTATTTACCGTGAAATTTCAAGTGAATCAGATAGTCAACTGCTACAGAATGATCTGAACAAAATCATGTCTTGGTGTTCGACTTGGAACATGACACTCAACCTGTCCAAATGCAACCTCTTAAGATTCACAAACAAAAGACACCCGCTGATGGCAAGCTATGTCATGAATACAACACAGCTGTCCCTTGTAACAGAATATAAGTACTTAGGAGTCATTTTTTCCAGCAATTTGACTTGGAATGCCCACATAAATTACATCGTAACAAAAGCCAGCAACACATTAAACTTCTTAAGACGTAACTTTAAACAAGCACCGGCCAGCCTTAAAGAAATCCTGTATATGTCAAATGTACGCCCACTTTTGGAATACGCTTGCAGCACGTGGGACCCTTTTACTAAGGTGAACATCGACGCTCTAGAACGCGTGCTGCTGAGAGCGGCCAGTTTCGTCACGGGTGATTACAACTTTTATAAAAGATCTTTCGAAATCAGGAGTACTTTAGGACGGCCTCTTCTTGAAGACAGGCGCAAATTTTTATGTTTATCTCTGTTTCACAAAATATTCCATGGTTTAATGGGTATTCACAAAGAAAACTACATATCGGAGCCTACATATATATCTGCTCGCACGGATCACCCCCTTTAAGGTGTGCGTGTTTGCTACCACAATTAACCTTTTTAAATATTCATTTTTTCTGCGATCAATTTAGCAATGGAACAAACTACCTCATGAAATTATAGCCGCGTCCAGGAAAACATTCGCCACTGCGTTGGAACATCATATTTTATCCTAGCCTGAGCACACATTAAAGTTGCCTACACTTTCGTTTCATCTCTCTAGCGATCTACGCTTCAGCTCTTTTTTTTTCCGCCTGCTTTTATCTGTGTGTGTATATATATGTATATATATATATGTGTGTGCGTATGCATTTTATATATATATATTTTTTCTTGCTGCTGTACCTTCACACACGTCAATGTTTATTACGTGTCACCATTGGATGCTTTATTATGTATCTGTATTTCTGTTATGTTCAACTCAGTGTTAATGGACTGTCGCCTTTCTGCATTTCAAAATCGTTATCTCCCCCCTACACTAAATGCCCCTCGCGGGCGCTGTAGGTACTGTAAATAAAATAAATAAATAAATAAATAAATAATAAATTTCTCATACATTTCAAGCTGTAGCTAGCTTTCCACTTGGTGCTGGACTTATGATTCTGTCTTTAACCCTTTGTAAGGCAGTGGTACAAATGTGTGTTACTTTTTGATTGTGTTCAAAAGACTCGTAAGTAAAAATCGCTCGCATAAGGGCAACTCTTACTGGTGGTTTTGTCTACCGAGCTATAGGAGGAGTCTTCTTTTGAACTTCTTAATTGGCTACAACTTAATCGGCAAAAAAGCAAATCGCATAGGTCTCATAGTTTCATCACTGCTGGCTATTCATTGCAGTGACCTGAATGAGCACCTTAAAAACATCGCTTCAACCATTCTTTAAAGTTCCCTTTTTGCCGAGTTTACAAAACGGAACCTAGCAATCCACTTTTACCACCAATTCATTCTGCTCATTATTCAGTTTCTTTCGACGAGCCAATTTGGGGCTTGTTTTGGATTATGATGTGTGGCAGTTTCGGGCCTGTAGCTAATCTTAAACCTCTCTGGGAAAACACCGACACAGACTAGCAGCCATCATTACTCGGCTGATGCCCTGCCGCAGCTTCCAGCAGCTGCTGGAAGCTGCGAATTTTTACAACGAATTCCTGGATCTGCACAGGAATATACATTCTAGATAAGAGTTTTTACTCCTCGTGTCCCTGTCGAAAGGTTGCAGTGTAACTTCTGTGTTTATGAGTTATTGTGTAATCTTAAAGAGAAAATAAAGATAACGACCATTATTTGTGTGTCAGCAAATTATAATCTCGCAATACCGAAAATGCCTACCTCGATTACCATGGAAAGATGTTCGGTAAGCAAGAAAACATACAAAAATAAAACGCGGGTAGTGACGTCATAAATTTTCACAGGATGTACTAGGTAATACGAAGTTTCGAATTAGTGAAAATAACGCACATTTTCCGCCAAGTTCACCAAAGATTTATCGTGCCAAGTAGGAGGAAATTTAGTTGGTGAGTGTTCCCCACACAATGTTCTTTTTTTCATTCCAGCAGACTTGTATGCCTCTTAACGGTATTTTGAAGGGTATTCATTTGCTAAGGAAGAGCTTGGCGGGCTTCATATACTGACACTTGCATGTGCTTCGATTACTGGCATTGGGTATTATTAATGAGAGGGATTTAAAATACTTACCGAGTAAGATTCTTTTATACTGCTACTCATTTACTTATATTTTTTCTTACGTTCTCTGCTTCTTGTTGAATTTTTTTGCAGGCTTTATCAAATGGATCCTCCATTTTAATCATCATTTCTTACACAGCTGTAGTAAATTGAAGGCATTTTTTATTGTGCTTTCCTTTGTACACAGTAACGTACATTTGGGTTTTCTGGCATTTTCAGTTGAGCATGTTTACGTAAGGATTTAGGACATAATTACAGGACGTGTAAGTGAGACAATCATTGTCTATTGCGAGATTATACTCGTAAAACTGTAGGGTTGTTAGTTTCACTGATATTGGTTTATTGACCGATGAGCAAGTATTGCGATTGAGTTTTCCGGAAGCTGCAAAGTGGCGGAAAGTGTAAGAAAGGGAAAGAAAACAACCACCTGTTTCTAGCAGAATGCCACAAGAAAATTCGTACTGATTTCATTGTGGATTTGTGCTTCAAGCGGGTCATTGTCTTCTTTCTCTTTCTTAACCTTTCTGTCACCTTGTGGGTTTTCGCGGAAATCATATGCGATACTTGTGTCTATGTAGTTAGAGTTGTCGATGAATTCACCCTCACGTTGACAATCACTAGCTTCCTGGTTAGCTTATTAGGGACAGTGACAGCCCCAACAAGGCGTTGGTCCTGGACTTGAACCCTAACCAGGACGAATTTTTCGGCAACAAAGAGGCTTTCTTTCCGAGAAATTCATACGGATTTCCTTTTGGTTTGGCACTACAAATGGGTCGTTGTCTTCTTTTCCTTTTTTAACCTTTGTATGTGGTAATAGTTGGGCACACTTTTCGTGAGCACCGTCTCGACCTTGTGCTGATTGTCTAAACAAAGCACTTTTCGTGTTGACCTAAAGAATTGCCATTTTGGGGGGTGTCAAACACTCGTTCTTGGCCACTTGGTAGATGAAGAGGAGATACGACCTGATCCAGTGAAGACGGCTGCAGTGGAAGTCTAAAGCTAGCCTCGATCAGTAAAAGAACTACAAAGCTTTTTGTGACTATGCTCTTACTTTCGTCGCTCCATTGTTGCATTCGCTAATATCGTGCACCCACTGATGTGCCTGCTTCAAAAAGGCGTACGGTTTCAAGGGACCCCAGAATGTCCGTCCGTTTTTTGAGAATTCAAGTTCTGAATGACGTTCTATTCTATTCACTGATATTTCGACCCTATGGCTCCCCCAGAAGTGTAATCAAATGCTAGCGGTGTTGGTGTTGTTTTGGTTCAGCACGTAGATACGAAAGAACATGTCGTGGCAAATGCGAGTTTTAGCAAGTCTGAGCCTAACTACACTGTTACAGAAAAGGAATGTCTTGCAGTGGTTTTCGCAGCACAACGCTTCAGGCCATACCTCTAAGGATGCTCCTTCACTATCGTGACAGACGACCATTCCCTGTACTGGCTCATCAATCTATGCAATTCACTTGGTCGACTTGCCTGTTTGGCACTTCTTTTACAGGAGTACGACTTTGCAGTTGCATATAAAAGTGGGCGCTCGCATGCTGATGTAGATTGCCCTTGTTGGCTGCCGCTTCTAACGACAGCGTGTGATGCAAAAAACTTCGACGGGATCATCACATTGTCAGGATTTCCTTGCAATAATGCATTTAGCACAGAGCAGCAGAAGGACGGTGCTCTGCAAGAACTCCTTGCTAGGGGAAGAAATTCATCGGCCACCCATTTTCGCATTCACAATGGGCTACTGTACAAGAAGAACTATTATACTGCAGGTTCGAGATACCTTGTGCTAGTGCCGAAGAGTCCCCGCGTTTCCATTTTACAAGCTATGCGTGACTATCCAACATCCGGCCATCTAGGAGCAACGAGGACTCTACCAGCTTTAAGAAAGGTCTTACTGGCCTAACGTGTCAGACTACGTAATAATACGTGTGTACCTGAAATGAATGTCAATGTTGCAAGAGTCCATAAAGTACCCCTTCTGGTCGACTACATCCTGTGCTGCCTCCAGGAACTTCATTTGAACAAGTTGGAATTGACCTGCTTGGCCCCTTTTCATGGTTCTCAATCGAAAATCGTCTGATTATCGTGTGTGCCGATAGTCTGACTTTATACAGTGAGATGGCTGCTATACCGTCGGCTACTACTCATGATCTGTGCTTCTTTATGCTACACTCTGTGATTCTCAGACAAAGACCTCCCAAATTTATCATTTGGGGCTGTCGACGCCAGTTCATGGCAGACGTGGTTGAAGACATGCTTTGTCTATTTGCCTCAAGTTTTCAACACTCTACGCCCTATTAACCTCATACGAACGGTCTTGCCAAATGCACAAACACCGCTCTCACGCACGTGCTATCTATGTTTGACGCATCAGACCACCAAAATTGGGACGATGTTTCGCCTTTCACTAGTTTCATTACACCGTACTGCATGAAACTACTGGCTACAATCCCTTCTTTCTTCTTTACGCTAAACTGCCACGCTATACACTCGACATGTTTTTACCACTTATAGACCGCAATAATCTCTGCATTTCTGAAGCTGTGTGCCGCGCAAAAAAGGCCCGACAACTTGCTCGTTTGCACACTCTTGCTTCGTAAGAACGTTCCAAGGTACAGTTAGACCGACGCTGCCGACAGTTCATGTATGAACACGGCCACTTGGTGTGGCTTTGAACTCCAGTGAGAAAATTTGAATTAGGTGTAAAATTGCTGGCACGCTATGTTGGATCATATATCAATATCGAACGGGTAAGCGAAGTGAGTGACCTCGTTGCTTGCCTGCTAGCGAGTAGGCGACATTCTGCAAAACAGAACTTACACATATTGCTTGTTTAAAGCCGTTCAGTCCTAGAGAGACTGTGTGACTTGCCTGGTGGGCTTGGTCTGCGCGCGGAGAGATGTTACAATTGTAGTTTGAGTATGTGCACCTGTGTGTTGTGAGTCTGGCACTGAGGGAGAAAAAGAGGAAAGGACGTGTCTTGCAATTGCGACAACCTGGATGGATTGCTCGGAGGATTTCAAGATATCTGGTTGTGCTGCCCGTCATCTCCTCTGACACCAGCGTAGCTTCCGCCGACTGGTTCGCCCTCTGTGGTGTTTTGACGCCGTGAAGTATCGCGGAGTAATGTCCCGTCCTCGGACTTTTTCGACCGGCTCTCAACTTTTCTATCTCCTTTTTTTTTGCCGTCGCTTGCCTCATTCTATTTATTTCTGTATATCTTGCCACTAATATTTTTTTGTCCCTCCTTCTTCCCATTCCCACTAGACACTGAGCCGTGTCGCCAAGGGGCAGAGAGAACTTAGTGCCTTTTTTCTCTTCTCAAGAACCATTATATATATAACCTCGGTTCGAACTCAAAGCCACCTAAGCTACCGCTGCGTCGCGTCTACCAAGTTCGTGGAAGTGGCAATATTGAGATTAAGCCATTGTGGGCGATTCCTAATTTCTCGTCGCAAGCTGAAGCTTTTGCAATGCACCCACATACACTAAAACACTACAGGATCATCTAAGAAAAAGAGAACACGTTCAAAAAACAAAAACAAAAATTGTCAATAAAAGTCTGAAGATGCACAGTGTCACATTTGCAACACAAAGTTTATTGGAAGGAGACGGGAACATATAAATGTAATATTGCAAATGTATAGTTAAGTCAGCTTCAGAAAAGAATGTTTAGGCATGTATTATAGCAGGAAACTTGCATTCATTGATCCCAAGGTTCTGGAAATAGGTTTTAAAGCAAGTGGAGGTACTGAAAAAAAATTATGGGGCATTCACAGCAATTAGTTGTTATTACATTGTAAATTATTACCAAACTATTGTACTGGCTATCAAAGTATACTTATAAACGATTGAATGACCCACACAAATAGTCCGCACTACTTATTTTTTCACATTGAACATTCCTAAAATGTAAAAAGAACAATAAGTAACTTTTGCTGAAAAACCCCATTTCTACCATCTCATTAAACTCAACTGCTTTCAGCAAAGTGACATTGTCTTGCAAAATATTTCCACAAAAAGGGAAGAAACATTAGGCAACAAACATATTTAAATCATAATTGGCTTATGGTATGCTTCTATTCCTCACCAGTTGTGGATAGAAATGGCAAAATTCAGAAATGGCATATCCGATTGACGTGCCCACTTTGCTATATGTTTGTTATAGGCACTAAGATTTTATTAAACAGAGTGAGAGCACTGACTAGTATTGCACACTTTGAATATCGTGAGTGTCCTGCACCGATTCCTAAAACGTTCATACTCGAAATGTTTTTTGCTAACGTATATCGCCTTGACCGAAGTGGGGTGTTTATTCTTGATAATGCAAACTTTCACCGTTTCTTATGGCCATCATTTTTTTTGCCCAAGAAAGAGTATAGTTCATGTTCAACAACAGCTGTAATAATTGAAACAGTTAATGAAACATTCATTACTGATTACAGAGCCTGAAGGTCTGCTGAGTTGCATACAACTTGACTAAATGCTTTCATTTTGTGAATCGTGCAGTTTAGAAAGCACACCTGAATTTCCGGCACCATTTCTGGGCAAGTATAAAAAATCTTCAAGTACTGCTGTGCTCTAGGAGGTGGGTTGGCACGCCTCATTGCATAGTGAAGCCAGGAAAGAGTTATAAAATCCAGTCTTTACATTTGCTGTGCCCCAAGAGAAAGGCTTCGCTATTTTGCAGACTAAAATCGAAATTTAAAGCGTCAATGTAAGTGGAAACTTGAGAAATGAGCTCCATCTCAACTCAATAAATCCTTCGTTTTAATCATTTTAATTTGGTACTATACCAAAGCATACCTGGCAGGCTTATTATACACAGATAATATTAATGTCTATGGTCTTTTGTATTTTTGTGTGTGTGTGCTGTGATCATTGATATGCTATCGTGGATCTTTAGTGGAATTATTTAGAGCAGACTAAATCCAGTAATTGCTATAAATTACCTTGCTAATGGCATATATAATCAACTCCTTTCAAAAAGTAGCATTGCTTTTTCATTTTACAATTTTATCCCCGCATTTAATAATGTCATGCCGTGGAAAAAGAAGCTTAATGAGCTGTATTCAGTCGGCTCAGTTTACAAAAAATATAGGAATTCTGTCACTGCCTAATGCCTCCATTCAACTGTCCGGTTTGTTCAAGCTTTTTTTTTTTGCGGGATGCTGTACCATTTTGATGTGACCTTCTTGAAAATCACTTTGTATGTTATGTTTGAGCTTATTTACTGCAAATGGAAACTTTATTTTATCAAATCCTAATAAGTACTTGGCTAGCCCTAATGAAAAGAAAATATTGATCCGAGAATACAGCTCGCTCTAACTTGACATGGATATCAAGAATGCATTACCTGTAGCAGTGCTCCAGAGGCTGAGAGCCGTTTTTTTTTAGTTCATCGTTTCTCACGCATTGCTATTTTTCATTATTTAGGTGTAAGTTTTGAAACGTAAAGGAAATATGATGCCACTGTTGGATGGAAATATTTTACTTGAACACCCACCGTATTTCCTGTAATTCTTGTGTCATTCTTTCTGCCTAATTTGACTGCTTCTTTTAATTATTTGTGCATTTTATGTGAAGAGTGAAATACAAATGCAATTGACGTCGTATACATTGATCACATCACATGCTTCAAAATTGTAACAATTCTTGTATTGTTTCGTCAGAGTTTACATAGTGCATTTTTCAGTTGACACAGCTTGCTTCTGCGTGCATAAAGCTCCTTGAGATTTTACAAAAGCCATTATTTGAAAATTGCTGGCCTTTCTGATCTCACCGTTGATTCTTCACTGTGCTTCTATTCGTGTGCCTATTTATGACTGAGATTTGATGGAATCATTATGTGACATTATAGTCAATAATTTTGTTTATGCCAGATGTACTATGATCAGTGAGCTTTTCTTATTGTGCATTAAAACATTTAACGTCTTACCAGTACTGCCATTGTGTTGTTCATTTGAACTTTGGCAGACTTTTCCTTGCCTCTATCTGCCGAAGCTTATTAAATGTTGGAAATATTTTTACATTGATAAATCGAGAGAAAGCTTTTTCATAAAGCAGGCTTATAGTGATTTCATGTGCTAAGCAATCAGATGTGCCACATTGAAAATGAGCTGTTATAGAACAAGTGGGAATATGGGATTTTTATTGTCTAACCGGCCGTTTCATTCTGAAAGATGTTTCGGTGACAAAGTCTGGAGTGAATTCAAATAGTCAGCATTGTTATAGTGCCAGGAAAGTTCAGTAAATATTTTGGTTTTACAATGAGCGATAACTTGTGGCTTTCGAATATATATCCTTAGTGGATAAGGAGTAATGATACTTTACTCTGATTATGGAATCCAAGCCCAGCTATTGTTTATTCATAAGTCATTACGGTCTTCTTCCAGAGCCCATGAAGTCACGTGAAACTGCATATGAAATATGAGAAGGTATGCAAATAGTGCCCTGGAGCTTCTCACAGACCATCCTAGCTATTTCTTTAAGGTTTGTGCAGTAATAGTCCCATGCAGATTCGAATGTGTTTTCAGCCAACTACTCTTACAAGTCATGCAATATATAACTGAATGTGCAAAACATAGTAATTTCAAAGTTTTCTTGGGCATTAGTTTGTTAGGAAACAATTTGCAATGGATACAGAATTTATTCATAAAAACATTGCTTGCTCAAGCTTCACAGTCCGATTTTGGAACTGGTTTTTAAAATATAATGCTTTGACAACTGAAAAATGTTGCCTTATTTTATTGTTTCTAAATATATTGCTTTTTTTATTTTTCAGTTCCTGTTGCAGAATGTGAAAGCAGTATGAGGGCACTGTAGGATGAACGACACCGCATTTTAAGTTTTCTGTCAATTTCTGTATTCTTCAAGTTTTAGATAGTACCACCATTGCATTTGTTATTGTGGTTGGGTCATTTTGTTCATTTTCTGGTGACTTGTTTTTTTTCAGTTGCATATACATTTTATATGAAGTGTCATGTGATTGATCTTTTTTTTATTAGGCTCACTTGTCTGTACTTTTCATAAGATCTACTAGGTTTACGTATGAATGTGTGTGCCAGTTTGTTTGTTGTAGGCATGCTTAGCGTGGTCTAAATGCTGACATTTGCAAGGACTTTGATTACAGTAGTTGGGTATTATTCTATTTGGTGAATAAAAAAAGACAAATTTACGATAAACTTTTTTATTGAAAGTTCTATCTGTTTATTTTTTTAATTTTGTATTTTATATGCTTCATTTCATGTCTTTTGGCATCTTTATCAGATGGACCCACTGTTTTACTTTTTTCAGCCTCATTGCTTAGACTGCACTTATAGAGTGAATTGTTTTATAGTTTTTTTTTGTGATAGGAAAATGGATTTAGGTATTTTGGTACTTTTAGTTCTTTGCAGTTGAGAAACGAAGCAGAGATGTGGCATGGAGTATGTACTCTTAAATTATATGTAATAGAAGGAGAATGTATGCCCTAGATATGAAATTGGCTCTGCGACACTTCTTCAGCATGGTGAGAAAAAGCTGGGTATTGCCCTGTCGCGGTGGTCTAGTGGCTAAGGTACTCGGCTGCTCACCCGCAGGTTGCGGGTTCGAATCCCGGCTGCGGCGGCTGCATTTCTGATAGAGGCGGAAATGTTGTAGGCCCGTGTGCCCAGATTTGGGTGCACGTTAAAGAACCCCAGGTGGTCAAAATTTCTGGAGCCCTCCACTACTGCGTCTCTCATAATCATATGGTGGTTTTGGGACGTTAAAGCCCACATATCAATCAAAAAGCTGGGTATTGATATTCAAAGCCGCTGAGAGGATGAGATTCAGGAATTATTGCGTAGCATGCGGTACAGAATTTACAGCTCTCAAAGTCATCCAGAGATTGCTCTCTCGTGTCTTGACGAATGATGCCGTAAACTGAAAGGAACAAGCATTCACGAAAAATCCTTGACATTGGCTGATTTAAGCTCCGTGAGCTCCATATTTCCGGAGGTCACCACAGGATGGCGCAATTTGCTCACATTTGCCCGGAATAGCACTGAAACTGAATCATGACTTTGAAGGAAAAAAGAAAGTAAAAGAACTCAAAGTCATGAAGGGCACTGACAGAGGCATTTGCTATCTTGTCATCTCCTCCTGCATCATTTTCAAGCCCACTCGCTGGTACTAAATGCAATAGAAAGTGCTTAAAGCATGCAGAAAACTCCTGTAATCATGTTTGTACTCGACGCATTCTTAAAATTTATGACAGGCCATTCGGGATGGAATAAACTACTTGAAACAAGGCATTCATTGGTTACTTGCAAAACAGTTACAGGGCCCCATTAGGTTATGGGCTGACAGTATAGTATTTAGATGTCATTGATGGTAAAGCTACCCTTAATATCTTCTTGCCTAATATTGTATAAAACCTGGTAAGCTTCAATCTCTGTTGATATTACTGCATTTCCATTCTTTGCAATGATATACTTGTGCACTGGACAAATTTTATTGGTCCTTGTGCTGTACTCTCTATCTGAAAAGTGCCGTGAAGACTTAATGAGAGAAGAAGCAGTTTATTATTATTATTGTAATATCTATTCAATAATTTCGTGAGCATTGTGACTTTATGGACATCGCAGCTACATTGTCATAAGAATGAAAGCTTAGATTTTATGTGTGCTTAGTAAAGAACGCGAGTGGTAAAAAAAAGCCTCCTATAAGATGTTCTTGTTGTTTGTAATAATGAGTGAAGTAATTTTATCTTCATTAAGTTTCTTTCGTAAAGAAATTAAAACTATTTCATGCCTGTGCAATTTGAGTAAACAGTTGAGATGGCAAAAGATAAACACAGATTGAGGTCTTTTTTCTTCTCCTTTCTTGTTACTTTCTTCCTTTATCCTTTTCTCCACCTCCATTTTTCTTCCTTGCCTCTTTTCTCATCTCCTTCTATGTCGCCCTTTTTTTTCTCCTCTTAACCCTCGCATCACTTTGTGTCTTGCTCAGTTCTTTTTCCCATTTCTCGCTATGCTGTACATGCTTATGCCATTATCATTTGCTTTTCCCATTTTTTTGTTAAACTTCACTATGTGCGGTTGTGCTATGCTCGGAGATGTTTGGCACATACTGGTTTTCTGTGCAGCTAGTCGCATTAACTGACACAGTAAAACACCGAAAGAGCTGTGCTGTTTAAAGGGTTTCAGAATTTACTTGTCCTATTACTATTTTTTTGCAGCACTGGGGTGGTCCACACATCTAGCAAGTAAACACGGTGAGAAGTCACAACATGGACGCCGTTACCAATGTAACTTGTGTAACTATGAGACTGATAAAGTGTCCCATATGAAAATGCATGTCAGGGTTCACACAGGCGAGCGACCGTTTCAGTGTCACTTGTGTCCTCAGAGCTTCTCGGTCAAATTCAAATTGGTACGTCACCTGCGTGTTCACAGTGGCGAGAGGCCACATAAGTGCCACCTCTGCCGTCAGAGCTTCTCCCGAAAGTTCACATTGAGAATGCATGTGCTCTCGCACACAGGCGACCGACCATTCAAGTGCGCGATATGTCCTCAGACGTTTGTGTGGAAAAGCAACATCATCGGGCACTTGTTCAGGCACAAACGCAAGTGAACAGTTCAGCAAGACTTCTTTTAGCTCCTCTTTTCAAAGATGTGACCCTGTGAGTGTGACACGGTTTTTACAAGACCCTGGCAGTGTTAAATATTCTATGGAGCCTCGGGGGAGAACTCTATAAGTGACATTACAGCACTTAATCCTGACTGTGCCAGTCATATTTTGAGAGTAAGCTAAATTTAGCATTGTTAGTCTACTTAGACTTGGGTCGTAATCAAATACCCTAAGTGGTAAAATTTAAAGCTTAGTGCTTTGTTGAGGTTGCCTTGTAGTCGCACGATTGTTTCAGCTTGTAAAATCCCAGCAGTTAATGAATGTATTGACAAAAACAATGTACACTCAGAACCACAAATACAGACAACTGTATCATTATGTCACTGAGATTGTTTTCCTGCTTTTAGACTCGTCTTCGTAAAATAATTTTCTAGTGCTATACGTTTCTTGTGTGCTTTTATTTCTTTCATATAATTTTGTTATTTACATGTACTTTTGGCCGAAGAGCACATGAAGGTACTTGTTCACCAAACGTATTTCTGGTTTCCTAATTGAACAAAAGCAATGTTCTCTTCAGGCTAGCGCTACGCTTTTCTACTGTTGAGTGAGCCCAGTTCTGAGCCAAATCATTTTAGAGTTATCATAATCAGAAACACGCTGGGCCATGTTTGTGTAAACACTTTTTCTTTGCTTCCGTTTTTCGGTAACATTTGCACCAGGTCACGTGGGGCCTAGTTAGTTATAGTGCTCTTGTATTGTCTTTTATTGGATTTGATGTCAGTTTTGTTTTGCTTTCAACACGAGGTGGAGCTTTATATTGTGATTCCTGTGATCGATATCAATGTTTTTTCTCCTGTTCAATGCACAGCTGCTGGACAGTTTTTATTACCTGGAAATAAATGTCTGGATTGAAATGTATTGGACAGCTCCTTTTTAAATTCGCTCTGTTTTTACGAGATCTGAATATCTTTGTGGTATTTGTGTTTTTATAGTTTGTATTTCTGAGTTGTTTAATTATGTTACATTGCAGTATTTTTCAATATGAATTCTTTTTTGTTGTCATCAGGTACTTAAACACTGTGTTGCAAAATAATTATGACAACTATATTAAGATGTCTGTGGTAACACGCAATGTTGTGGGAATCTATACTCAAGATATAAATTAGGCTCAACTTCATTTGGTTACGGAGGTTACAATTGATGTGTCCTTTGGTATTAATAAAGTATAGGCTTGAAAACTATTCTCAACAAGCTGCTCATGATCATACTGCACTTGATGTCTTCCAGCCTAGAGCTTACTCCTAATCTCATATACTTTCCTTGGCATCATTGTAGTGCAATTGCACAAATTGCTGGATCAACTGCCAATCAGAGGTTCATATGCATCTCGAGCTCTGTCATATTGTCCTTTATTATATTTCTTAATATTCCCAGAAAGAAAGGGTAAGTCATGATGTGCTGACGATCTAGAAGCATGCGACATGCTGTCTGCGTGACGCTACTCCAATGCAGTGAAGCCCATTTTTTTTTCAACTGATCCTGAGAGCATGTTTTCTTTTCTATTATTTTTTTTTGCACTGGCAAAAGCAAAACTGCAGGCATTTCTCTGTTAACTGATTATTACTATCGCTACATTGCATTGCCTTCTGGCTCATCGCTTCTATGGATATGCAGCGAAATTAGAATTGGAAAAACGCACATGGCAGACAAAGCTTTATATGTAGTCAGATTGGTGCTAACCACCCCTTTCATTTATGCATATAAACATACTTTGCGAACAGGGACATCAAAATTCTTCATAATATGCAGTATTTTAATTCAAAAGTTTGAAGTTATGATGTGTTATTGTAGTTATGTATTGGTGTAATAAAAAGTTTCAAGTCATTGAAAGTGTAATGTGATTTCATCACACTTCTCTTTCCTAAGAAACGGTACAAAATCTCCTCTCTTAGTTGCTTTGTGCAGCTCTGAGGTCATCCAGCCATCAGGCAACTAAAGACGGTAAGGAGACACATCGCAGATCGTGCCATTGCTATCCCTTTTGTGATAATGAAACTGACCACTCATCCCATCTGAAAGTGCACATGATGGTTCATACAGGCGAGTGACCATTTCAGTGCCATCCGTGTCCTCAGTACTTCTCACAAAAATACAGTTTGGTAGTTCATCTACGTGCCCACAATGGCGAGAGGCCACATAAGTGCCACCTCTGCTCTCGGAGCTTTTCACAGAAATCCCATTTGATAGACTACCTGTGCACCCACAAAGGCGAGCGACCACATAAATGCCACTTCTGCCCTAACAGCCTTTCGATTAGATCCACTCTGGTAAGGCACTTGTGCACTCACACGAATGAGTGACCACACAAGTATCACCTGTGTTCCCGGAGCTTCTTTCAAAGTTTCTCATTGACAGAGCATCTGCACGTTCAGGCTGGCGATCGACTGCATAAATGCCGATATATCCTCAGGGTTTTGCATCGAAAAGCAACCCCAGGAAGCACTTTCCAAACACAAATGCAATTGGCTTATTGTACATTGATCACCTCACATGGTTTAAAATTTAAAGAACCCTTGTATACATAGTGCATTTTTAAGTTGACATAGCTTGCTTTTGGGTGTATAAAAAAAAGCTTTTAGAGATTCTAGAATACCCGTTAATTGAAACTTGCTGGCTCTGATCTGACACTTAATTCTTCAGTCTGCTTCTATTGCCTTTCATACAGCGGTACTGCTGGCACTATCCCTAGGGTTGTTTGGTACATGTTAGTGCCACGCTGCAACACTGTTCAAGCCAATAGTTAGTTATTTATGGATTGTATGGACTAAAGGACAGACCACGTCTCTTCGAGTCAGTATGGAAAGTAAGGCAAACAAAAAAATATCTCGGCCAAGATTCTGCTGCATTAAAGTAAATATATGCAACCTTTATTCATGACCAATTTCGCATGAGTGCATGGTGACGTTATGTCTCCCAGAAATGCTTCTTGCAAGCACTGCTATGTTCTTAGGTGGTTAGTGGTGTTAGGAATATTTTAGTGTTTAATGTGTAAATATTTGGTTGTTTATATATTATGTGTGCTAAAGGAACCCCATGCTGGTAGTCAGCACCACATGCAAATGAATATTGGGTTTGAAGCATGTGCTGTTTTCTTGTGAGATCCAATGTTTTTTCCTTCATCTAGGCTCTGTAATGTGTGCATTTTTTACAGTTCATACAGCATACAGTTACAGTGCATAGAGTTCTGCTTGAAAAGAGCGAAAAAATGTTTCTGTTGCAGTAAATCTAGAAAAAGTTTAATCAAGAAACTTGCTTCTTTCAAAACACAGACGAGCTTCCCTGCTGCCTGGCAAATGAATCGTGTGTTGTGGACCAATACTTACTAAAAGTGGTCACTTATAGAAATAATGTGTGTTAGTGTGATCGATCTTTCGTAAGCAACTGCAGATTGATTTCACGAGCTGACGCTCTTGCAAGAAACACAAGTTTAAATATATGGGCAGTTTTACATCTTGTATTGTCAAAATGCAACTGGTTTTGATGAATGAATGTGTAAACCTTAGCTGAGTATGAAAGCTTCCTAAGTGTTGGACCTCCTATTGCAAATGACAGATTAAACTTCTATGCTCAACAATGCATGTCTACTACCCAGCCAAGGCCGTCGCATTTCGAGCGGTGAGCAGCACCCAGTCACCGTGGTCGAAGTTAATGTCGCGTCTTTTACTGCGGCTAACGTATTGTAATTTTAATGTGATATGAGCAAATAAAGGTCTGGCTTCTATTGTTTTCACTACAGCACTACACTACTAAAGTTGCTAATTATATTGCCATGCACGTCTGTTTTGTTTAAAAGTGATCATTTTCATGTTAAGCACAAATTTGCATTTTCTGGGACTGCATGCGTGTGTCTTCTCACTTTTTATTGTCTTTATTATCACTTTTTATTGTATAGTATTTGTTCTATGTGCTTATTTTCATGTTGGTGAGTCAACATAAAAATAAGATCTCTACGTCTATCGATAACATTTAATCGGCATCCCAATAATGTATCACATTTACAGCTTAGAGAGCCTACGTATTATTAACGTCGTATGCACTTTTCTCTTAGACGAAAAGCAGACGTCACAAATTATGTCACATACCGTATTTACTCGCATAATCCTCGCACTTCTTTTTACCTGGAAACTGATGCAAAGTTGGGGGGTGCGAGAATTCCGCGGCGAAAACTTTCCACGAAAACGTACAGAGCGAAAAAGAAAACGAAGTGGCCGCAAATAGGAATTCTCACACCAGCAACTTACAGCGAGCTTTAAGAAGTACTAATTAGAACTTACCTCAACAGTAAGGGCAGAGATACAACACAAGACAAGATTTATTAAAGACACAAAGAGTGGAAGCAAATAGTTGAGAATTAGAATACCGTACGCAAAGATTGCGGACGTTGCGGGCGTAGCGGTAGCGTCGCTCAACAGGAGCCCTCAATATGTAAGCGTGGTATGTCAGTATTGGGCTGATAGCCATTTAAAAAAATCGCCGCAGGTTCTTCTGAAGAAATAAAGCTTACCATCAATCCCAGTTTTAGGCACACGGCATGCCCAACGCGCCTTGGTGGCTTTAAGCTGCCGTCACCAGTAGCGAACTCAAAACTCGAAGACTCTAAAGGGCCTACCGGCGGCCCTGTTGCCGTTGTTTAGTGCATGATCTATCACTTGCAACTTAAAAGCAGCCGTACAGCTTCAGTATCGCCTTTTTCAGTATCGCCTTTCAGTATCGCCTGGCGTGGATTGGCTTGAATCTCTGTGCAATAGTAGGCTTGATGCTTAAGAGATAGCGCTAGATGGCGTGCGCTAACATCATCAGTTCATAGAAGAGATGCATTCCTTCTGATCAATGAAAAGATTAGAAGGAAGGAAGCTCAGTGGCTGCCAGAAGTACATAAAAAAGATAGAAAGGCAGCTGCGAAATTTTGGAACCATCTAAACTCCCTAAGAAATGAGACGAGCCTAGAGCAGAGTTTTATAACTACAGCCCAAGGTGCTAGGCTAGAAGGGGACGAAGCTATTGAATATATAAGAACAAGGGTGACAGAAAAATTTCAACAAAGAAGTACTTTATGCCCCACAATAGACAAGGACGAATCAAGTGGTGCAATGGCTCCATTTTCACAACAAGAGTGGGAAAGGGCTGAGAAAAGGGTTCCTAGTAGTACATCAACAGGCCCAGATGGCATTCCAATTAGGCTGATGAAGACATTAGGTCCGAAGTCTAAGCAGGCTTTGAGAGAGGCAGTGAGCACAATAATAATCGATGGTGAAGTTCCCGATGGATGGAAACTTAGCAGGTTGAGCATTATCTATAAAGGAAATGGCGACAAAGCTGACATAAACAACTACCGTCCTATAACAGTGACATCAGTGGTCTACAGGCTGGCGATGCAGATTATAAAGGAAAGACTGCAGGCATGGATAGAGGATGAGGGGGTGCTGGGTGAACTGCAGGTTGGGTTTTGGAAACACAGGAGGCTGGAAGACAATCTGTTCTCACTGACGCAGTGCATCGAAATAGCAGAAAAGGAACACAGGCCCCTGTGACTAGCATTTTTGGATCTCAAGGGAGCGTACGATAGCTTGGTTCGAGAGGAATTGTGGGGAATACTGGACACACTAGGCGTGGAACATGCAGTCACTAATCTTTTAAAAGGTATCTATAAAGGTAAGAAGGTAGTTATAAAGTGGGAAAAACTGGTATCCAAGCCTGCAGAAGTAAAACGGGGGCTTAGGCAGGGGTGCCCCCTGTCACCCTTATTATTCATGATGTACCTACAAGGATTAGAGGCAAAATTAGAGGGAAGTGGACTGGGCTTCAACCTCTCTTTAGTCAAACAAGGAAAACTTATTGATCACGCACTACCACCATTAATGTACGCAGATGATATAGTGCTAATGGCAAACAACAAGGAAGATCTGCAGAGATTGATGGACATCTGCGGTAATGAGGGAGATAGGTTAGATTTTAGATTCAGTAAGGAAAAATCAGAAGTCATGATTTTCAATGACAACGAAGATAGTGAGCTTAGAATACAGGAGGTCACGCTAGAGATAACAGATACATACAAATATCTGGGCGTATGGATAAGCAATGGGACCGAGTATCTGAGGGAACACGAAATATACGTGACGACTAAAGGTAACAGGAATGCAGCAGTCATGAAAAATAGGGCACTGTGGAATTACAATAGGTATGATGTTGTGAGAGGAATATAGAAAGGGGTCATGGTTCCTGGGCTGGCGTTCGGCAATGTGGTTTTGTGCATGAGATCAGAAGTTCAAGCAAGATTAGAAATTAAGCAACGTGGAATCGGTAGGCTTGCTTTAGGAGCTCACGAGAATACACCAAATCAGGGAGTACAAGGTGATATGGGATAGACATCATTTGAGGGCAGAGAAGCTAGCAGCAAGATAAAATTTGAGAAGCGATTGAGAGAAATGGGGGAAGAGCATTGGGCTAGGAAGGTTTTCAGCTACTTGTACATGAAGAATGTCGATACGAAATGGAGGAAGCGAACCATTAAGTTGACTGGTAAATACTTAGAAAACAGCAGGTGGCCAAACCAAAAACAACTATCGGTTAAGAAGAAAGTGAAGGAAACGGAGACTGACATGTGGACAATGGGCATGATTAATAAGCCCGCACTAGAGATCCATCAAACTTTTACGCAGGAAATTGCCAAGGAAAGGATCTATGATAATACTCGGGGTAGTTCTCTACTGTTTGAGACCAGGACGGGAATACTGCGATTCAAGACATATCGGGCAAAATAGGAAGAGGTAGACACAGTATGCAGTGCGTGTGGAGAGGAAGAAGAAACTGCAGAACACTTGATAATGTTCTGTAAAGGGCTTCACCCTATAGTTCAGGATGATGGCGCAGAGATTTTCAAAGCATTGGGGTTTAGGGATAGAGAGGGCAAAATAGAGTTTAAGCGGGTAGAGCAAACCAGAAGAAGGTTATCTGATTGGTGGCTAAAGTCAAAGCACGAGTGAAAATTAAACTCTTCACTGCAAAGTACGAATCCTCAAACTCACTGTTTAAGGAAAAAAATAAATATAGTTTTGGTTCACTAGGTATTACGGCTTGGTGGCGCTAGCCAACGCCCGATCTAAAGGGTACAGCCATATCAATCCATCCATCCATCCATCCATCCATCCATCCATCCATCCATCCATCCATCCATCCATCCATCCATCCATCCATCCAGTTCGGTTCGGGCTGTCACGGTGGATGGACGTGTTTTTTTAGCGCTCCGGATCGATTGCGCAGATAAATGTTTTTGCATGTTTTGAGCTTGTCTTTATAATTATAAGGCAGCGGTTTAAATCTTCGTAGCACTTATTTTATGGTACGGCTTTTTCGGGGGCCAGTCACCAGGTATTTATTAGTTAGTGAGGGTGTGTGTGTTTAAATTTTTTGCTGTTTTTTTTTCTTTTGCACCCCGTGGGGGAGGTGCGCGTTTATTGAACACGCAAATTTTTGTAGTAGTGCTTAGACTTTTTTTTGTAGGTCAGGGCTCGATTTTAGTAATTATCGAGTATAGGGACAATTGGTGTCAGAAAGACATGGTTAAAAAGACTGTAAAGTGTTCAGGATGTGGAGTGGGTTTGAAAGTGGACGCAAGCGTAGAAGCGGATGGAGAAGAGGCTGACGCGAAGTGTAGGCAATGCGAGGTCGAGGAAAAAATGGAGAAAATGATGGTTGCCCAGAGTGAACTGTTGATGAGAATCGCCGAGCTCGAGACTGCGTTGGCGACAGAGCAAGAGAAAACGAGGGCAATGGGAGAAAGACTGAAGTCCGCCGAGGAAGCACTAGCGAAGCTGAACAAAGAAGCGGCCTACATAGAGAACAGTAGGGAACCGGCAACCAGAACGGTGGAGAAGGAAGAGCAAGCAAGTTTGGAAAAAACAGGTTCAGCCGGATTAATTGTCGCAAGGCCCAGCTTCAGCGAGGTAGTGGTGGGGCTGGGAGGGGACAAAGCAGCCGGCGTCACAGGTGCATGTAGCCCCAAGGTGCAGGACGCTCCAGCTGAAAAGTCACAGCTTGTGATAATTGCCGGGGACTCGAATTTAAATTGATGCACAGAAGCCATCAAAGAGAAGGTAAGAGGTGACAAGAGGGTTGCAGTAGAGGCGTTCCCAGGATGCAAGCTGGAAGCAGTCATGAGGCAAGCGAGCGCAAAAATCAAAACTACAGCTGATAGACGAAACCTCGTGATAATTTCAGGGGGTTTACACGATGTCTTAAATGATGATACAGCAGGACTAGCAACCACACTGGCGAAAGGCGTCGATGACATGCGCGCCACTTCTCCTAAGGTATGGGTAGTGATATGCACAATACCGGAGGTGCCGGTGCGTGACGACAACCTACAAAGAGCGGTTGTCAACGCGAACCGAGAGATATGGCAGATGAGTCGAGAGAAAGGCTTTGAGGTGGTGGAAATAAACAGAGGTGCATAGGTGGGGTGGTTTTCAACGAGACAGAATTCACTTCGATCGGCGGCTAGGTCATGAGGTGGGTTGGCGACTTGCAGGACGGGCAGTAGCTTTTTTGGGCGGCAAGCGAGCCCTTCGGGGTGCAGGATAGCTAGTAACGAGGAAAACAACCAGAGAAACTCTTCGACAGGTGGTATGGAAAGATACGATTCCAAAGTGGCACCAATATCTAAGATAGGTAGAGTCCGGGGCATGAATACACGTAGCCACGAGCGCCGAGCCCATTCAGACATATGGTATATTAATATGCAGTGGAGTAGGAACAGGCTGAAGTGGGAAGAGATAGAAGAACAGCTAAGGGAAGAGATACCGATGGTATACCATTTTGTAGAAACACATCTCAGGGACATGGAACAACCTCTGAACAATCCGGACTACGCCTGGGAATATTGTAATAGAACAGAAGGCAGCAGAAAGGGGGGTGGTATTGGGACATTCATTCATAAAAGTACAGACTGTAAAAAGGTCAAGCAGGAGTGCAAGGCACATTTATGGCTAAAAGGGAAAGTGGCAGGTCAAATGACACTCCTCTGTTTCGTGTAGTTGTGGACGGGAGCAAAGGCCAGAGAGGAAAACCAGGAAATGGTAGAGTGTATATCAAAGGACATTCAGGAGTTAGGAAGAGAGTGCGAGATAATTCGACTAGGAGATATGAATGCGCACATAGAAGATATAGATGGGTATACCGACCCGACATGCAAAATGATCATGGATATGGGTGAAAGGCTTGATTTGATCATTTGCAACAGTACCGAGAAGTGTGAAGGGCAAATAACATGGGAGGTAGAAAGGCTGCAGTCGACGATAGATTAAGCACTGATGTCACACAGGGTGTATGATAGGCTCAGGGGAATGCACATAGATGAAGGTGGCTCCAGAAGTCTGGGTAGTGATCACAAACGTATCAAGCTAAGTTTTGGAAGGGCAGTGAAAGTGAAAAGGAGACAGGATGAGCAACTACAGGAAAATTTTTATTCAGAAAGGCAAATTGAAATAGCCACTAAAGAAATTGAGAAAGTATTCACAAAGGATAATAAAACAGTGTGGACATACATATATCTAATTAGATTGTTTGAGCTAGAGCTTGCTAAGACGCGTGACAAGTCACCCCGGAAAAGAAGACACAAACGCAAAAGTTGGTGGGATAAGGAAGTTAAGAGAGCTATAGCAAAATGTCAGGAAGCCTCTAGGAAACACAGACATGCTAAGCAGCGAGGTGAACCGACAGATGATGTTGAAAGAAAACGGGAAACCTTTTTAAGCTGTAGAAGGGATGCATCCCTTCTGATCAATGAAAAGATTAGAAGAAAGGGAGCTGAGTGGCTGGCTTAAGTACATATGGAAGATAGAAAGGCAGCTGCGAAATTTTGGAACCATCTAAACTCCCTAAGAAATGAGACAAACCTAGAGCAGGGGTTTATAACTACAGCCCAAAGTGGTAGGCTAGAATGGGACGAAGCTATTGAATATATAATAACAAGGATGACAGAAAAATTTCAACAAAGAAGTGCCTTATGCACCAAAATAAACAAGGACGAATCAAGTGGCGCAATGGCTCCGTTTTCACAATGAGAGTGGGAAAGGGCTGAGAAAACGGTTCTTAGTAGTACATCAACAGGTCCAGATGGCATTCCAATTATGCTGATAAAGACATTAGGTCCGAAGTTTACGCGGGCTTTGAAAGAGGCATTGAGCAAACTAAAATTGATGGTGAAGTTCCAAATGGATGGAAACTAAGCAGGATGAGCATGATCTATAAAGGAAAGGGGGACAAAGCTGACATAAACAACTACCGTCCTATAACAGTGACATCAGTGGTCTACAGGCTGGCGATGCAGATTATAAAGGAAAGACTGCAGGCATAGATAAAGGATGAGGGGTTGCTGGGGGAACTGCAGAATAGGTTTTTTAAACACAGGAAGTTGGAAAACAATCTGTTCTCACTGTGCAGTGCATCGAAATAGCAGAAAAGGAACACAGTCTCTTGTGTTCCTATAAGCCTCTTGGAGTGTGCATGCGACCATATGCACAGTCCCAAAGGTCTGGGGGCAGCCTCGTGGGATTGAAAGGAGGGTAGTGGGGGCACACTGTGTGATCAAGGGTATTAGCAGGCAACTCGGATACAGCTTAATTAAGGGGAACCAAGACGAGTACGAGCCTGGCGCTCGCCTTTTTGTACAGGATGGCATTCACTACAGTAGTGAAACGGGCAGGAGGGTTGGTAATAGGATAGGTCGTCAAGCCACAACATTTTTAGGGGGACCCCGAGCTCTGAGGCAAACAGTGTAGCCGAAGACGTTTCTAAAGGGGTACAAATGAGCATGATCCATAAAGCAAAGGGGGACAAAACTGACATAACATCATCATCATCAGCCTGACTACGTACACTGCAGGACAAAGGCCTCTCCCATGTTCCGCCAGTTAGCCCGGTCCTGTGCTTGCTGCTGCCAATTTATACCCGCAAACTTCTTAATCTCATCTGTCCACCTAACCTTCTGTCTCCACCTAACCCGCTTGCCTTCTCTGGGAATCCAGTCAGTTACCCTTAATGACCAGCGGTTATCCTGTCTACGCGCTACATGTGCGGCCCATGTACATTTCTTCATCTTGAATTTAGCTATGATATATCCTTAACCCCCGTTTGTTCCCTAATCCACTCTGCTCTACTTGTCTCCTAATACTATGTCTACTTAGGGCAGGTAATAACCACGGAGCGAAACCACGAGATTGAAGTAATTAGAAGAATAAGAATGGGGTGGAGCACATTTCGCAATTACTCTCAAATTATGACAGGTAGACTGCGACTATCCCCCAAGAGGAAGGTATATAACAGCTGTATCTTGCCGGTACTTAGCTACGGAGGAGAAACCTGCAGACTTACAAAGAGGGTTCAGTTTAAGTTGAGGACGACGCAGTGAGCAATAGAGGGAAAAATGGTAGGTGTAACCTCAAGAGACAAGAAGAGAGCAGAGTAAATTAAGGAACGAATTGGGGCTGACATAACAACTACTGTCCTATAACAGTGACATCAGTGGTCTACAGGCTGGCAATGCAGATTATAAAGGAAAGACTGCAGCCATAGATAAAGGATGAGGGGGTGCTGAAGAAACTGCAGAATAGGTTTCGAAAACACAGGAGGTTGGAAAACAATCTTTTCTCACTGTGCAGTGCATCGAAATAGCAGAAAAGGAACACAGGCCCCTGTGGCTAGCGTTTTTTGATATCAAGGGAGCGTACGATAGCATGGTTCGAGCGGACTTGGGGGAATACTGGACACACTAGGTGTGGAAGATGGAGTCACTAATCTTTGAAAGGAAATATATAAAAGTAACAAGGTAGTTATAAAGTGGGAAAAACAGGTATCCAAGCCCACAGAGGTGAAACGGGAGCTTAGGCAGGGGCGTCCTTTGTTACCCTTGTTCATGACGTACCTACAAGGATTACAGGACAAATTAGAGGGAAGTGGACTTGGCTTAAACCTCTCTTTCGCCAAACAAGGAAAACTCATTGATTAGGCACTACCAGCATTAATGTAAGCAGATGATATAGTGCTAATGGCCGACACAACAAGGAAGATTTGCAGAAATTGATGGACTTCTGCGGTAGTGAGGGAGATAGGTTAGGTTTCAGATTCAGTAAAGAAAAATCAGCAGTCATAATTTTTAATGACAATGAAGGTAGAGAGCTTAGAATACAGGAGGTCACGCTAGAGATAACGATAAATACAAATATCTGGGCGTATGGATAAGCAATGGGACTGAGTGCCTCAGGAAACACGAAATATGCGTAAACACTAAAGGTAACAGAAATGCAGCAGTCATGAAAAACAGGGCACTGTGGAATTACAATAGGTATAATGTTGTGAGAGGAATATGGAAATGGTTCATGGTTCCTGGTATAACGTTCGGCAATGCAGTCATGTGTATGAGATCAGAAGTTCAAGCAAGATTAAAAATTAAGCAACGTGGAATAGGTAGGCTTGCTTAAAGAGATCAAGGGAATACACCAAATCAGGGAGTACAAGGTGATATGGGTTGGACGTTATTTCAGCGCAGGGAAGCTAGCAGCGAGATAAAATTTGAGAAGCGCTTGAGAGAAATGAGGGAGAAGCGTTGGGCTAGGAAGGTTTTCAGCTACTTGTACATGAAGAATGTCAATACAAAATGGAGAAAGCGAACTAGGAAATTGCAATACTTAGAAAACAGCAGATGGCCAAACCAAAAAGAACTATCGGTTAAAAGAAAGTGAAGGAAATGGATACTGACATGTAGAGAATTGGCATGATTAAGAAATCGCACTAGATATCTATCGAACTTTTAAGCAGGAAATCACCAAGGAAAGAATCAGTATAATACTCGGGGTAATTCTCTACTGTTTGAGGCCAGAACGGGTGTATTGCGAGCCAAGACATATCGGGCCAAATACGAAGGAGTAGACACGATATGCAGTGCATGTAGGGAGGAAAAGGAAACTTCCGAACACCTTATAATGTTTTGTAAAGGGATTCACCCTATAGTTCAGAATGATGGCGCAGAGATTTTCAAAGCATTGTGGTTTAGGGACAGAGAGGGCAAAATAGAGTTTAAGCGGGTAGAGCAAACCAGAAGAAGGTTATCTGATTGGTGGCTAAAGTCAAAGCACGAGTGAAAATTAAACCCTTCACTGCAAATTACCAGTCCTCAACTTCACCATTTAAAGAGGAAAAAAAGATAAATGTAGTGGTTAGTTCACTAAGTATACGACTAGCTGGCGTTAGTCGCCGCCCGATCTAAAGGGTACAGCCATCTCCATCTATCCATCCTTCCATCCATGGAACGTTGCTGTAACGTAATGTCGCCACCGGGGTGGTTAACACATTCAGGAAGTACAGACGGTGAGAAGTAGCAGCATGAACTCCGCCATTGTTGAAACTCTTGTACGTTTGAGACGAGTATATTGTTTCATATGAAATCCCACATCAATGTTCACAGAGGCAAGTGGCCATTCAAGTAACACTTGTGCCCTCAGAGCTTCACACAGAAACCTAGTTTTGTAAATAATGAGCATGCCCACAAAGGCGAAGGGCCACATAAGTGCCACCTCTGCCCTCGAAGCTTTTCATAGAAGTTCTATTTGATGGACCACCTGTGCATTCTCAAAGGCGAGCGGCCACATGCCACCTGTGTTCTTGAGCTTCTCTCGAAAGTTCACATTGAAAAAGCATCTGCTTTTCGCACACAGGTGACCGACCATTCAAGTGCCTGTTATGTCTTCAGACGTTTGTGTCGAAAAGCAACATTAGCAAGCACTTGCGCAGGAACAAAAACGCAAGTGAACATTTCAGAAAGAGTTGTTTTATCTCCTCTTTTCGAAGGTGTGATCGCCTGAGTCTGACTTGGTTTTTACAAAATTCTGACAGTGCTAAATATTTTATAGAAACTCTGGGTATGAAATTTCAGCGATGCCCATCAGGGGTATGCCGTCTCGTGCGGATGTGAAAACATCGGTTCCGCGTTCGAAAATGTTTTTGGACAGTTTTTGTGCATTTGTGAGCTTTTTTGGGAGCCATTCGACGCATAAAACCGCACGTACTATATCGATACCAAGTATTTCACTGTGGGTGAGCTTTTTGACCCTTTTTTTGAGACTCTTCTGGTTGCCCATCTGCTCAGCTGAGCGCGCTAAGCTAAGGCTACGGCGGAGCGGCCGCCGGCCCATCTCGGAAGGGTGTTTCAGCGCTCTACGCACGGAATGTCTATGCAAGTCTCTGTCGATGGGGAAGATGTCACTCCCGATGATCTTCAAAATTCTGGATGGTCGGTGGCTACCACTAAATGTAAACGTCGTGAGATGCATAACCCTAGGATCAAGACGCAAGCAAGCGTCTCCATGCACGGCGACGCATGGTCGCCTCAGCGCTAACGAGCGGCATTGAAGAAGCGTCTTATCGCTGCTTCTAGACTTCCTCACCTTCCAAGAGATCAACATCGAGTCATTGTTAGACCTAGAAATGGCCTGGACATGAGAACTGTGAGTCAAATTAAGTTCGCGAAGTCACTCGCAGTGGCTGCAGCGCTCAGTGAGGAAGAAGTCGCGCAAGACGTGGTATGCCCGAACATGATGCAGAACATCGCAGTTATAAGCACTCCAGCAGAGAGGAACGCCAGAGCGTATTCCAAGATCACCGCCATTACTCTCGGTACTGCCAGTTTTGATGTTAGTGCCTACCGTGCTGCCCCCAATGACACCTGCAAAGGTATCATCGGGGTGTTGACGCAGACATCAGTCAAGAAACACTTTATTCACTTATTGTACACCCAAGACATCCGACTGCACTCCAAGTGAAAAGAATGAAGAATTTCTCCACAGTGATCGTCCTCTTTGACGGACTAAAAGTCCCAAATTACGTCATATGTGGAAATATTTTGGTTTGCTGCACCCTGTATCGTCGATAGACGGATGTCTGTTATGCCTATGGAAAGCTAGGTCATCGAGCCTATGTTTGTCCCCATCCAGAAGAGGTTGTCTGTAGAGGGTGTGGTATGTCATCTCCTTCGAGGATCACGTCTGCACCCCAGAATGCAAGTTGTATGGGGGTACACATGCCACGGTAGAAAAGACGTGTAAGCATCGTTTTCAAGTACCCTACATAGTCCATCGACGAAGACAAGAGCGACGGATGCAATTCGGAACAAGACGCCGTCGACATGAACTTCACAAATGGTGGAGGAGACTTCCCATCGTGAGCAGCCGCTGCAGGCGGCCGCGCTACGACTGAGCGCCCGCCTGACGTCAGCCAACAGCTTTAACCACCGTGACGGCGATCCCGTTCTAGAGGCCGAGCAAGGGGCCGTTCGAGATCCAGAGGACATTCTAGATCCAAGGGCCGTTCTAGTTCATGGGTGCCTACCGTCCGCAGTGGTGTGCAGCAAGGAAATCAGCACCAGACCTGGGCATCCAAGATTAAGGGCTCCCAACCACAGGTAAAGGAGGGTACCAATCCAGAGCAACACTCAGATATATACGCGCAGATTCAAAGGGAAAATGCTAATCTCAGGGCCATTGTTGGGCAACTCGGGGCTGTAATAGCCGACTTAAAGAAATCACAGCAGGTTTCGTCTCCGTTTCCTTCAAACACAGTTCCCTGTACAGAGGCCGCATCGGTTGCGAGTCACGATGAGGTACCCATGGACGTGCAGCCAGGGGCAAGACCAACAAAAGTCCCGCCGCGGTGGTCTAGTGGCTAAGATACTCAGCTACTGATCCGCAGGTCGTGGGCTCGAATCCCGGTCGGCGGCTGCATTTCCGATGGAGGCAGAAATGTTGTAGGCCCGTGTGCTCAGATTTGGGTGCACGTTAAAGAACCTCAGGTGGCCGAAATTGCCGGAGCCCTCCACTATGGCATCTCTCATAATTATATGGGGATTTTGGGATGTCGAACCCCACATATCAATTAATCAAAACCAACAAAACGGATAGCGCTAGAATAACCGGCCAATAACAAGGGCACAGATTTAAAAACACAGGTGAAGGATACCTTGAATGAGATCAAAAATGCTCTCAGGGCGGTAGTTGAGTCGATTGCGGTATTGGACAGCAGAGTCACAAAGATCGAGGCTGACTACGTTAAAGCTTTACAATCTGCCGAGGCTACTCCGGCCCAGGTAATACCTAAGGTCAAGATTGTGCAGAAGGTGGCGACCCATAGCGTCTCTCAGGAGAGAGCTTTTGAGGGTCCCAGAAATGGCGGGACACCTTAACGATTTCATAATTTGGCCGTGGAACTGCTGGGGCTTTCAATCAAAGAAAGCAGCTCTCCGGCATTATATTAAATCCCAGTCAATGCGACCACATGTTATTATGCTATAGGAGACGCTTACGGAAACAGTGAGCCTGCCAGGCTACACCCATCACATCACGGAACCTCCGGATGGCCACGGTAGCTGCACGTTTGTGTCGAAGAAGTACTCTGACATTGAGCACAAGTTGCGCATGGCAACTAGCAAGATTGAACACTCTCTTTTAGAAGTTATACCAGGCAGCAACCTTAAAAATAGCATTTTCATACTCCACATATATAGCTCTTCAAAAGGCAGGCACCGTCGCTTCACCTCGTTGTTATCAAAAGCCATTACGATCGCTAGGAAAGTGGACACACCCATAGTTATAGCGGGTGATTTCAACGCACCCCTACATGCTTCTGGCTACCCTCGCACCACTGCCATGGGAGCCGAGCTCTGGCAAGCGGTATGGTATCTGAATCTGGCTTTGGTCACTGACCCCACGTTTCTTACCCGCACTGGAAATTCTTGCTCTAGGAATACTACCCCAGACCTCACCTTTGTCGCAACCACAGGGGAGGTATCATGGTTAAACTTGGGAGAGGATTTGGGGAGCGACCATTGTATTCTGAGTACGACATTACAAATTCAGGCAAAGCCCCCTAAGGCTTTCACATTCACAGATTGGGACCTCTTCTGTAAGATTAAAGTGGAGAGCGCAGAGAAGAATTATGACTCACCGAATTTCGACAAGTGGCTGTCTCAGCTGGTCGAAGACGTTAAATCGGCCACCGAAACAATAAAGACTGATCTTCCAGTCAATAAAATGGATAGCAGGCTTGCTCATTTTCTTGAGGCTAAATGTGCCCTCCTTGCCAGGTGGAAAGCACACCGTCTGAAAAGAAGACTGCGAAAACGCATTGCAAGTTTAACCAGGAAATAACCACTCACTGTCAGACTCTGAAAAATAGCATTGGGACGAGATTTGCAACATGGCGGATGGTCAGGTGAGATTTGGGAGAAAATGGAACCTCCTTAAACACCTGCTGCAGGAGACCAAATCTAAATCCAACCAGACGCGCTTGGTAGACCGAATACTGCACTCAGAAAGGTAGGTTAAACCGGACACGGAAATAACGGAATGTCTGGCACAGAGATACCTCCCTTTGGACACCACCCGGCCTCCTTCTGTGCTACGCGCAAAACACGGGATCACCAGCCTTCGAATTGGACAAGCCTTTGCAGGAATCAGAGGTCCGGACCATCTTAAAAAATCTTAATGGGAACTGCAGCCCGGGCTTGGATGGCATCACAAACAAGACAATGCGCAATTTAGACGATGACTCTGTCACCTACCTCACCAAAGAAATCAATCGTATTTGGGAGACGGGGACTTTCCCTGAGCACTGGATAAGGGCGTCGCCTGGCCGTAGTCCCAGTCTGAGCAACTTACGACCCATTTCACTGACGTCCTGTATAGGCAAGGTCGCCGAGCATGTCATCAACGATCGAATATCAAAGCACTTAGAGAAGACTAACGTGTTCCTGTACAACATGTTAGGTTTTAGACCACACCTATCTACTCAGGACGTCATGAAAATGCTGAAGCATCACATCATAGATCAGGAGACGAAAGACGTTAGAGCTATTCTCGCTATCGATCTTCAAAAGGTTTTTGACAATGTCTCGCACTCCCACATACTTGCGTCCATCTCTTCTCTCAACTTAGAAGCCAACTTTCACAAGTTCACCATCTCGTTCCTCAGCAATAGAAAAGCCACTATACAGCTTGGAGATCTCAAGTCTAAGCCCTATGATCTCGGTTCCTTCGGCACCCCACAGGGCTCAGTTGTCTCCCCACTGCTGTGAAACATTGCAATGTGCGGCCTTGCTGCCAAGCTCTCAAACCAAGAAGGCATCAAGTTCGCCATCTGAGCGGACGACATCACCATATGAAGTGTCGGTGGTTCAGATGGCTCTGTGAAGAGCTCTCTTCAAGAGGCCATCGACTGTGTTGAAGTCTACATAAAGGAAATGGGTCTCAAGCTCTCGCCAGGAAAGTCCAAACTTCTCTTATATCAAGCCACGAGACGGGAACCCAAACCCAAAACTTGGCAACCACTGGCCGACATCGACATTAGGCTGCACACAGCATCTGGGCAGCGTATTCCAAGGGTGCACTTCATACCCGTTCTGGGCATGACTATCGAGGCTGATGGACAGAACGGCCACACAATCGACCATCTGACTTCCAAGGCGGAAGGGGTCATCCGACTAATCTCACGCATTTCCAACAGTCGGGGTGGTCTTCGAGAGCACAACCTCCTCAGACCGTTCCATGCATTCTTGATGAGCCACATAAGCTATGTCGCAACTATGTACAGGTGGCATCTCCATGAAAGAAATAAATTGAACATCCTCATAAGGAAAAGCACCAAGAAAGTTCTTGGCATTCCTATGCGCACAAGCACTGAGAACCTTAATAAACTTTTATTCCACAGGACGCGCAAAGAAGGTATCGAGGTTCAATAAATGGCAAAGGTTGCCAGGCTTTCAATCACACCATCGGGGAGAAGGATTCTGGTTGACACTGGAGTCAACCCCCTAATGTTCGAAGTGCAAAATACGTCACTTGATGATTATATACGTTCTCGCATCAAAGTGTGCCCCCTTCCACGAAATATACATCCACAGTACAACGTGGGCAGGCGTGTCGCTCGAGCCTCCTCTTTCTTAGCTCAAGCTCACACCCGCTCGTGTCTTTCATGCTTTGTTGATGCCGCCCAGTGCGGCATTTTCGCTCGCTTTGCAGTAGTATCCGTAGATACTAAGGGTCAGATTTTATCCTCGGCGTCGGTTCGAACCACTTCTTCTTACAAAGCAGAACAAATGGCCATTGCACTAGCATTCTTTGATCCACAAAGGACTGATATTTATACGGACTCTAAATCCACCACACTATTATTTGGTTCCCTGCTCACCTTGACTTCAGGGACGGAGGCCTTCCCAATGTCAACGAGCTAGCCCACTCCAAGGCGCGAGGCTTCACTTACCGCGCCGGAACTTGTGCTTCTCAGACAGAGGAGTCAGCCCCCAGCCTTCATTTTAGGGACATTTTGACAACGAGATCACGAAGCACTATCAATTAGGCCGTAGGTCCTTTCCATTGCCAGATGAAAAGTTGTCAAGGCCACAGGCAATCTCTCTTCGCATGCTTCACACGGGGACACACCCTAGCCTCGTAAACTATAGCCATTATTCCGATATTTCAGAAATTGGTCCGGATCGCCACAATCGCAGTGATTTTAACCACATGCTCTGGAGGTGCCCCTCTTTACAAAGAAAAAATGAAGAATTTTCTGAAAACTCAACAACTCGAGGCTGTCCAGAAGGCCCACAATGCGGCGGTGAGGCTGGGCCTCCCGGTCCCAACGTGGGAGCGGCCCCCAATCCCACCCCTATAAAAGGGGGGTGGAATACTTCAGGACCCCAATAAAGACTTTTCGTCCATCCATCCATCTGGGCATAACTCTATAAGTGACATCACAGGACTGAACCCTGACTGAGGCAACCGTATTTTGAAGGTATTGTCAGTCCTTAAACTGACAATATCTTAAAAACCTGCAAGATGGCGGAAAGTTTAATAAAGGGAAAGAAGACAACCACCTGTTTCTAGCAGAAAGCCACAAGAAAATTCATACTGATTTTATTGTGGATTCGTGCTACAAGCGGGTCGTTGTCTTCTTTCCCTTTCTTAACCCTTCTGTCACCTTGCGGGTTTCGGCGAAAATGATATGCGATACTCGCGTTCATGTAATTAGAGTTATCGATGTATTCACCCTCGCGTTGTCAGTTAGCTCAATAGCTACAGTGACAGTTCGAAAACTCGTTGGTCATGGGTGTGAACCTGAACCAGGACAAATTTTTAGGCAACGAAGAGGCTTTCTTTCTGAGAAATTTGTACGGATTTCCTTTTGGTTTGGCACTGCAAACGAGTCGTTGTCTTTTTTCTCTTTTCTAACCTTTGTATGTGGTAATAGTTGGGCGCACATTTCGTGAGCATCGCATTGACCTTATGCTTGATTGTCTAAACAAAGCACGACTTGAAAAAAATGCCATTTTGGAGAGTGTCAAACACTCGTTCTTGGCCACTTGGTAGTCAAAGAGAAGATATGACCTGATCCAGTGGAGACGGCTGCAGTGGAAGTCTTAAACCAGCTCGATCAGTAGAAGAACTACGAAGCTTTCTGTGATTATGCTCTTATTTTCGTAGCTCCATTCTTGCATTCGCTAATATCGAGCACCCACTTACGTGCCTGCTTCAAAAAGGCATACGGTTCCATTGGACCCAAATATGTCCGCCTGTTTTTCGAGAATTCCAGTTCCGATTGACGTCCCACCTAATTTTCCGACATTTCGACCCTATGACTCCCCCAGAAGTGTAATTGGATGCTAGCGGTGTTGGTGTTGGTGCTGTTTTGGTTCAGCGCGTCGATACCAAAAAACATGTTGTGGCATATGCCAGTTTTAGCAGGCCTGAGCGTATCTACACTCTTACCGAAAAAAAATGTCTTGCAGTGGTTTTCGCAGCACAATGCTTTAGGCCAAACCTCTAAGGATGCTCTTTCACTATCGTGAGAGACTCATTTCCTGTGCTAGCTCCTCAATCTACGCAATCCATCCGGTCGACTTGCATGTTGGGCACTTCTTCTTGAGGTGTATGACTTCCCGGTCGCATATGAAAGTGGTCCCTGGCATGCTGATGCAGGTTGCCCTTGGTGGCTGCCGTTTCCCACGCCGGAGTGTAACGGGGAAAGCTTCGACGAGAACATCAAATCATTGGAGCCAGGATTTTTTAAACAAGAATGCATTTAGCACAGAGTAGCAGAAGGACAATGCTTCGCAGGGACTCCTTGCTAGCGTACGAAATCCATAGGCCACTCATTTTTGCATTCGCGACGAGCTACTGTACAAGAATAACTATTATACTACAAGTTCGAGATACCTTCTGCTAGTGCCGAAGAGTCCCCGCGTTTCCATTTTACAAGCTATGCATGACGATCCAACATCTGGCTATCTAGGAGCAACGAGGACTCTACCAGCTTTAGGAAAGGTTTTACTGGCCTAATGCGTCAGACTACACAACAGTACGTGTCTAACTGCAATGAGTGTCAACGTTGCAAGTGTCCTACAAGTACCCCTTCTGGTAGACTACATCCTGTGCCGCCTCCAAGGACTTCATTTAAACAAGTTGGAATCGACCTTCTTGGCTCCATTTTGTGGTCCTCAAACAAAAATCGTCTGATTTTCATGTGTGCCGATAATCCGACTTTATACTGAGAGATGGCTGCTATACCGTTGGCTTCTACTCATGATGTGTGCTTCTTTATGCTACGCTCTCTGATTCTCCGACACCGACCTCCCAAAGTCATCATATGGGACTTTCGACGTCAGTTTATGGCAGACGTAGTCGAAGAGATGCTTTGTCTATTTGCTTCATCTTTTTGACACTCTATGTCCTATCAACCTCTATCGAACGGTCTTGCTGAACATACAAACACCGCTGTCATGCACGTGCTATCTATGTTTGAAGCATCAGACCACAAAAATTAGGACGACGTTCTGCCTTCCATTACTTTCATTACATCGCAATGCATGAAACTACTGGCTACAGTCCCCTCTTTCTTCTTTTTGCTAGACTGCCACGCTCTACTTTCGACATGTTTTTCCCACTTCTAGACCTCGATAATCTGTGTATTTCTGAAACTGTGTGCCGTGCAAACGAGGACCGACAAATTGCCCATTTGCGCACTCTTGCTTCGTAAGAACGTACGAAGGTACGGTTCGACCACCGAGGGAGACATGTCACATATGAACAAGGCGACTTGTGGTGGCTTTGGACTCCAGTAAGAGAATGTGAATTATGTGTAGAATTGCTGGTACGCTCTGTTGGACCATATGTCAATATTGACTGCATAGGTGAAGTGAGTAACCTCGTTGTTCGCCTGCTAGCGAATAGAGGACATTCTGCAAAAACAGACCTTACATATATTGCTCGTTTAACGCCGTTCAGTTTTAGAGAGACTGTGTGACTTGCCTGGTGGGCTTGATCTGTGCGCGGAGAGATGTTAGAATCGTAGTTTGAGTATGTGCACCTGTGTGTTGCAAGTCTGGCACTGAGGGAAGAAAAGAGGTAAAGGACGTGTCTTGAAATCGCGACAACCTCGGGCAAGCATCATTAAGTTAAGCATCATTACTTACACGGAAATAATGGATTAAGGCCAGTCCTTTTTTTTTTGTACTTTTCTTAGCAGTCAGTAATGCACAAATGACATGCATTTGTGCGTTCTCATACTTTGTTAAATATGGTTATGCTAACAAATATTATATTCATTAGGATATTGTAGTTTAGAAACCAGGGAAAAGTCCAACAAAAACGGAGAAATTTACACTTCACGCCTATGGATAAAATTGTGCTTCACTGCAACACAGTGCTCACTTGTGGGCAGCATGTCACCTGCCCCTCGTAACATTAGCTCATCGAGTTGTCCATTCTATTAGAAAAACTAAAGAAAAAATAAAAATATTGAGCGATGTGACAGAAATCAGGCTGTGTTCTGGCTGATGAACATGATCAATAATGATTTCGAAGTAGCCGTGTTGGAGGCAAAACCACCCCAGCAGTGCGATTGTGCAAACTACTGGAGCAACTGCCAATCAGAAGTTCACATGCAACTCGAGTTCCATCAGACGGTTCTTCATTATTTTTTTTATATTCCCACAAATAAAGGGTAAGTCAGGACGCGTTGATGATTAGAAGCATGCGACATGTCTGCGCGACACTGCTCTAATATAGTGAAGCCCATCTTGTTTTAAGCTCATCAGGAGAGCACGTTTTCTTTTCTTCTCTATGTTTTTTTTGCCCTGCAAAAGCAAGACGGCGGGCATTACCCTGGTAACTAATTATTACTTTAGCTACATTGCATTGTATTCTGGCTATCAAGGGTCATTGCTTCGATGGATGTGCAGCAAAATCAGAATTAGAAATAGGCACATGGTACACAAAGCTTTATATGTAGTCGAATTGGTGCTAACCACACCTCCCATTTATGATCTCAAATATATATTGCGAACAAAGCTACTAAAATCCTTCAAAATATGCACTATATTGAAATAAACAGTTTAAAAAGAATGAGGTGTTATTGTAACTATATTTTTGTCTGATAAAAAATTTCAAGTTGTCAAAGGTGTAACGCCATTTCAGGATGTTTCTCTTTCAAAAAAACAATAGAAAATCACCTGTCTTGTCTGTTTTGTACAGCTCTAGGGTCATCCAGCCACCAGGTTACTAAGGACGGTGAGAACACACACCATGAATCAGCCGCCGCTGCCACTATGACTATGAGTATGACCACTCAATTCATCTGAAAGTGCAAATGAGGGTTCACACAGGCGAGCGGCCATTTCAGTTTCATCTTTGTCCCAGGAACTTCTCTCAGAGAGGAAATTTGGTAGTTCACATACAGGCACACAAGGGTGAGCGGCCCTCTAAATGCCCGTTATGTCCTCAGGCGTTTTTGACGAAAAGCAACCTTAAGAGGCACTTGTGCAAACACAAATGCAATTGACGTTGTATACATCGATCACTTCACATGCTTCGAAATTGTAGCAATTCTTGTATTCTTTCGTTAGAGTTTACATAGTGCATTTTTCAGTTGACACAGCTTGCTTCTGGGTGCATAAAGCTCCTTGAGATTTTACAATACCCATTAATTAAAACTTGCTGGCCTTTCTGATCTTACCGTTGATTCTTCACTGCGCTTCTATTGCCTTTCATACACCGGTACTGCTAGCACTGTCAGTAGTGTTCCTTGGTGCACATTACTGGTACCCTTTAACACTTTTCGAGCCATTAGATTCTCATTAATGAAGTGTGGACTGAAGGACAGACCACGTCTCTCGGAGTCTCCATAAAATGCTAGGCAAACAACAAATATCTCGGCGAAGGTTTCAACGCAGTGAAGTGATTACATACAACGATTAGCTCCTAATCGCCGTGGTTGAAGTTAATGTGCCGTCTTTACCTATGGCGGATGTCTTGTAACATTAATATGGTGCGAGCAGATAAAAGTCTGCTGACTATTGTTTTCATTATCGGCACTGCACTACTACAGTGGCTAAATATATTGCCATGCACCTCTGTTGTGTTTAAAAGCAATCACTTTCATGTTAAGCTCACAAATTTGCTTTCTCTGAGACTGCATGTGTATGTCTTCTCACTTTTTCATTGTAAATATTTGTTCCATGTGCTTTCCAGTCTTGTTGCATACATAGTACATGTGTGCTTCCTTACAACAGTTAAGCATTTAGCAATTTTGTTCCAAGTGTGTCAACTCGTTCGCAATTTTTTTTTACAATCCGACAAAAGCTATGGGGGTTTTCGTGTGCCTATTTATGACTGACATTTTATGCAATCATCATGTGACAATATAGTCATTAATTTTATTTATGCCAGATTTACTATGATCAGTGAGCTTTTCTTATTGCACATTAAAACATTTAACGTCTTACCAGTACTGTTATTGTGGTGTTCATATGAAGCTTGGCAGACTTTTTCTTGCCTCTATCTGCCGAAGCTTATTAAGAGTTAGAAATATTTTTATAATGATAAGTCGAGAGAAAGTTTTTCCAGAACGCAGGCTTATAGTGATTTCATGTGCTAAGCAATGAGATGTGCCACATTGAAAATGAGCGGTTATAGAACAAGTGGGAATATGGGATTTTTATTGTCTAACCGGCCATTTTATTCTGAAAGATGTGTTTCGGTGACAAAGTCTGGAGTAAATTCAAACAGTCAGCATTGTTATAGTGCCAGGAAAGTTCTGCAAATATTTTGGTTTTACAAAGAGCTATAACTTGTAGCTTGAGAATATGTATCTTTGTTGCATAGGGAGTAAAGATACCTCACTGTAATTATGGAATCTAAGCCCAGCTATTGTTTATTCCTAAGTCATTACGGTCTTCTTCCAGAGCCCATGAAGTCGCTGTAAAATTGCATATGAAATTTGAGAAGGTACGCGAGAAGTGCCCCTGGAGCATCTCACAGACGATCCTAGCTATTTTTTCAAGGTTTGTGCAGTGATAGTTTCATGCAGATTCGAATATGTTTTCAGCAAACTGCTCTTACAAGTCATTCATTGTTTAACTAAATGTGTAAAACATAGTGATTTCCAAGTTTTCTTAGGCATTAGTTGGTTAGAAAACAGTTTGCAATGGATACAGAATTTATTCGTAAAAACATTGCGTGCTCAAACTTCACAGGTGGATTCCCGAAGTGCTTTTGAAGATACAATGTTTTGACAACTGAAAAATGTTGCCTTATTTCATTGTTTGTAACATCGCTTTTTTTATTTTTCAGTTCCTGTCACAGAATGTAAAAGCAATCTGAGGGCACTCTTGGATAAACATCGCCGCATTTTGAATTTGGTGTTAATTGCTGTACTATATAAGTTTTAGATAGTGCGTTTATTGCGTTTATTATTGTGATGGGGTCATTTTGTTCATTTTCTGGTGACTTGTCTTTTTTCAGTTGCATATGCATTTTATATGAAGTGTCATGTGATTGATCTTTTTTTATTAGGCTCACTTGGCTGTGCTTTTCATAAGATCTACTACATTCACGTATGGATGTGTGTGCCAGTTTGATGTATTTTGTTTGTTGTAGGCATGTTTAGCGTGGTCTAAATGCTGACACTTGCAAGGGCTTCGACTACAGTTTTTAATTATGATTCTATCTGGTGAATAAAAAAAGACAAATTTACCATAAACCTACAGAAATCCCTATATGTTTATTTTCTTAATTTTGCGTTTTATGTGCTTCATTTAGTGCTTTTGGCATGTAATAAATGGACCCACTATTTTATTATTTTCAGCCTCATTGCTTAGACTGCAGTTATAGATTAAATTGTTTTATAAGAACATGGATTTAGGTATTTTGGTACTTTCAGTTCATTGCAGTTGAGAAATCAAGCAGAGATGCGGCATGGAGTATATACACTTAAATTATATGTAATAGGAGAAGAATGTATGCCCTGAAAATGAAATTGGCTCGGCATCGTTTGGTTACTGAAGTCAGAGTTGAAATGTGCCGTGATATTATTACTGAAAAAGGCCCTGCGACACTTCTTTAGCGTGGTGAGAAAAAGCTGGGTTTTGATAGGCAAAGCTGCCGAGAAGATGAGATTCAGGAATTATTGCGTAGCATGCGGTATAGAATTTACAACTCTCAAAGTCATCCAGAGATCGCTCTCTCGTCTCTTTACGAATGATGCCGTAAACTGAAAGGAACAAGCATTCACGAAAAATCCTTGACATTGGCCGATTTAAGCACCGTGAGCTGCATATTTCCGGAGGTCACCACAGGATGGCACAATCTGCTCACATTTGCCTGGAATAGTACTGAAACTGAATCATGACTTTGAAGGAAAAAAGAAAGTAAAAGCGCTCAGTCATGAAGGGCACTGATAGAAGCACTTGCTTTGTTCTCATACCCTCCTGCATTATTTTCAAGCCCACTCGCTGGTACTAAATGCAATAGAAAGTGCTTAAAGCATTTGGCAATCTCCTGTAACCATGTTTGTACTCCATGCATTATTAAAATTTATGACAGTTCATTTGGGATGGAATAAACTGCTTAAATAAAGGCATTCGTTGATTACTTGCAAAACCGTTGCAGGGCCTCATTAGGTTATGGGCTGACAGTCTAGTGTTCAGACGTGATTCGTGGTGAAGCCACCCTTAATTGCTTCTCGCCTAATGTCTCATATAATCTGGTAAGCTTTCATCTCTGTAGATTTTGCTACATTTCAATTCTTTGCAATGACATACTTGTGCACTGGACAAATTTTTTGGTCCTTGTGCTGTGCTCTCTATGTGAAAAGTGCCGTGAAGTCTTAATGAGTGAGGAGGTGGTTTATTATAATATTGTAATATCTATTCAATAATTCCGTGAGCATTTTGACGTTATGAACGTCATAGCTACATTGTCATAAGAATGAAAGCAAAAAAAACTTGAGCACTTGGATTTTATGTGTGCTTAGTAAAGGACTCGAATGGTAAAAAATGCCTTCTAACCAAGACGTTCTTGTTGTTTGTAAGAATAAGTGAAGTAATTTTATCTTCATAAAGTTCCTTTGCTAAAGAAATTAAAACCTTTTCCACACCCGTGCAATTTGAGTAAACAGTGGAGATGGCAATAGGTGAACACAGATAGACATCTTTCCTCTTCTCCTTTCTATTTCCTCCTTTATCTTTTTCTTCACCTCCATTTTTCTTCCTTTTCTTTTTTCCTGTCTCCTTCTATGTTGCCCTCTTTTTTCTCCTCTCAACCCTCGCATCACTTTGCGTCTTGCTCAGTTCCCTTTCCCATTTCTCGCTATGCTGTGCAAGGTTATGCCATTATCATTTCCTTTTTCCAATGTTTTGTTATCACTATGTGTGGCTGTGCTATGCTCAGAGATGCTTGGCACATAATGGCTTTCTGTGGATGTAGTCGCATAAGCTGGCACAGCAAAATACTGAAAGAGCTGTGCTGTTTAAAAGGATACAAAATTTACCTGTCCTATTACAATTTTTTTTGCAGCACTGGGGTGGTCCACACATTCAGCAAGACGGTGAGAAGTCGCAACATGGACGCCGCCACCACTGTAACTCGTGTAACTATGAGACTGATAAAGTGTCTCATATGAAAAGGCACGTCTGGGTTCACACAGGCGAGCGACCGTTTCAGTGTCACTTGTGTCCTCAGAGCTTCTCGGTCAAATCCAATTTGGTATTTCACCCGCTTGGCCACAAAGGCGAGAGGCCACATAAGTTTCACCTCTGCCCTCGGAGCTTCTCACATAAATTTAATATGGTTGTTCACCTGCGCACCCTCATAGGCGAGCGACCACACAAGTGCCACCTGTGTTCCCAGAGCTTCTCTCGATAGTTCGCATTGAGAATGCATGTGCTCTCGCACACAGGCGACCGACCATTCAAGTGCCCGTTATGTCTTCAGACGTTTGTGTGGAAAAGCAACATCATCAGGGACTTGTTCAGGCACAAACGCAAGTGAACAGTTCAGCAAGACTTCTTTTAGCTCCTCTTTTCAAAGATGTGACCCTGTGAGTGTGACATGGTTTTTACAAGACCCTGACAGTGTTAAATATTCTATGGAGCCTCGGGGGAGAACTCTATAAGTGACATTACAGCACTTAATCCTGACTGTGGCAGTCATATTTTGAGAGTAAGCTAAATTTAGCATTGTTAGCTTACTTAGACTCGGGTTGTAATAATACCCTAAGTGGTAAAATTTAAAGCTGAGTGCTTTGTTGAGGTTGCCTTGTAGTCGCACGATTGTTTCAGCTTGTAAAATCTCAGCAGGTAATGAATGTAGTTACGAAAACAATGTACACTCAGAACCACAAATGCAGACACCTGTATCATCATGTCGCTGGGATTGTTTTCTCGCTTATAGACTCATCTTCGTGAAATAATTTTCTAGTGCGATACGTCTCTTGTGTTATTTTATTTCTTTTATATTACTTTCTTGTTTACATGTACTTTTGAACAAAGAGCACATGAAAGTACTTGTTCACCAAACGTACTGCTGGGTTCCTAATTGTACAAAAGCAATGTTCTCTTCAGAATAGTGCTATGCTTTTCTATTGAAGAGTGAACGCAGTTCTTAGCCAAATCAGTGTAGAGTTATCATAATCAGAAGCACGCTGTGCCATGTTTGTGTAAGCACTTTTTTTTATTCCCATTTTCAGGAACAATTGCACCAGGTGATGTGTGGCCTTGTATTGTCTTGTATTGGACTTGATGTCATTTTTTATTTTGCCTTCAATAGGAGGTGGAGCTTTATATTGTGATTCCTGTGATCGATATGAATGTTCTTTCTCATGTTCAATGCACAGCTGCTGGACAGTCTTTATTACCTGCAAATAAATCTGGATTGAAATTCATTAGAGGGCTGCTTTTTAAGTTTGCTCTGTTCTTACGAGATCTGAATATCTTTGTGGTATTTGCGTTTTTCTAGTTTGTATTTCTAAGTTTACTTATGTTATATTACAGTATTTTTCAATATGAATTATTCTTTGTTGTCATCAGTTGCTTAAACACAGTGTTGCAACAAAATTATGACATCTATAATAAGATTTCTGTCATAACACGCAATGTTGTGGGAATCTACACTCAAGATATAAATTAGGCTCCACTTCATTCGGTTACTGAGGTTATCATTGTAATGTCCTTTGGTAATAATAAAGTATAAGCTTAAAAACTATTCTTAACAAGCTGGTCATGATCAAACTGCACTTGATGTCTTCCAGCCTTGAGATTACTCCTAGTCTCATATACTTTCCTTGGCATCTTTGTCTGTAGTGCAATTGCGCAAATTTCTGGAGCAACAGCCAATCAGAGGTTCACATGCATTTCGAGTTTCGTCAGACTGTCCTTTATTAATTTTTTTATATTCTCAGAAAGACAGGGTAAGTCAGGACGCGCTGACGATCTAGAAGCGAGCGACATGCTGTCTGCCTGATGATACTCTAATGTAGTGAAGCCCATCCTGTTTTCAACCGATCATGAGAGCACGTTTTCTTTTCTATTATTATTTTTTTTTGCACTGGCAAAAGCAAGACAGCGGGCATTTCCCTGTTAACTCATCATTACTATCACTACATAGAATTGCCTTCTGGCTCTAACGGCTCATCGCTTCTACGGATATGCAGCGAAATCAGGATTGGGAAAAGGGACATGGCACACAAAGTTTCATATGTAGTCAGATTGGTGCTAACCACCCCTTTCATTTATGCATATAAATTTACATTGTGAACAGGGACAGTAAAATTCTTCACAATATGCGGTATTTCTAAATAAAGAGTTCGAAATAATGAGGTGTCATTGTAGTTATATATTGGTGTGATAAAAAGTTTCAAGTCGTTGAAGGAGTAATGCAATTTCATCACACTTCTCTTTTGTAAGAAACGGTACAAAATCTCCTCTCTTGGTTGCTTTGCGCAGTTCTGAGGTCATCCAGGCGTCAGGCAACTAAGGATGGTGAGAAGACGCACCGCAGATTGCGCCATTGCTGTCACTTTTGTGATTATGAAAATGACCACTCATCCCATCTGAAAGTGCACATGAGGGTTCACGCTCGCGAGCGGCCATTTAAGTGTCATCTGTGTCCTCAGTACTTTTCACAAAGATTGAATTTGGTAGTTCACCTACGTGCCCACAATGGCGAGAAGCCACATAAGTGCCACCTCTGCCCTCAGAGCTTTTTACAGAAATCCCATTTGATAGACTACCTGTGCACCCACAAAGGCGAGCGACCACATAAATGCCACCTCTGCCCTAACAGCTTTTCGATTAGATCCACTCTGGTAAGACACTTGCGCACTCACACGAATGAGCGACCTCACAAGTGCCACCTGTGTTTTCGGAGCTTCTCTCTACGTTTCTCATTGACTGAACATCTGCTCGTTCACGCAGGCGCTCGACCGCATAAATGCCCATTATGTCCCCAGGCTTTTGCGTCGAAAAGCAACCTTAGGAAGCACTTGTGCAAACACAAATGCAATTCACTTAGTATACATTGATCACCGCACATGCTTTAATATTATAACAAGTCTTGTATACATTGTGCATTTTTCAATTGACACAGCTTGCTTCTTGGTGTATAAAATAAAGCTCCTTGAGATTCTAGAATACCCAATTATTGAAACTCTGGCCTTTCTTATCTCACCCTTAATTCTTCACTGTGATTCTATTGTTTTTCATACACTGGCACAGCTGGCGCTATCACTAGGGTTGTTTGGTACATGTTACTGCAGCCGTGATCGATAGCAACAAACGCTGTACGACATGCACGACGCTACGCACCACAAGTACCGAGATATCGGAAGAGGTAGCTATAGCGCTCGCTGTAGCTCAGACAAACGCAACCGTGATAGTCAGTGACTCTCAAACGGCAGTGAGAATATTTGCCAACGGCCGCATCTCCCCGGAGGCGCTACGTTTTCTACAAGGAGGGTGTCGAACAAGCCCCAGAAATACATTATATGGACACCTGCTCACGCCATCGCGGGGGACAGCAGCAACGGGGCTGTACATGTTGCAGCTCGAGGGCTCACCGACCGAGCTGCCCTCTCAAGTGCCGCCCCAGCTTCCTCCGGTGATTACGGCGCGGCAGACGAGTGGGAGTGGGAAGACAGAATGACCAGATGCAATGACATTACAAACATTATAGATTACAGAGGGACATATTCCCGCCCCCTCACCCAAAGTTAACGTCAAGACAGTCTGTCGAATGGCGGCAGTTACAAACTAGGACGTATCCGAATCCTGCACTATCGCACATTATATATCCTGATATATACAAAACAGACAGGTGCAAGCGTTGTGACTGCAGAGCCACTCTGGAGCATATGTTATGGGAATGTAGAGGAATTAGTGCAAAGGACTAGTATGCGGCCCCTGCTAACAGCCTTTGCGCGAGCGGGGAAGCCGCAACGCTCAGCTCGAAGACCAAATGTGGGCCGTCCAGCGGGCCGAGGAAGCCGCCAGGATTCAAGGACTCCTGGCCGTAACATAGGCGGCGCCAATCGCCCACCCCATCTACTCGCCGGACTCTCAAAGTTCTGTCCTCCTCCTCCTTTTCCTCCTCCTCCTTTTCCTCCTCCTTGAGTGAAAGCTCCCGCAATGCCTTGCCAGCAGAAGTGAAGCGACCTTTTGCCACTGCCAAGATGGCGGAAACATGCTCTTTTCTGATAGTGCCCGCTTAAAGATCAAGTGGCTTTGATAATATGTAAAAGCTACGTTTGTTCTAAAAAAAAAATAGTTGTTCCTGACGAAATAACACACAGAAACAAGTATGGGTGACTGAATATTCAAAAAAACTTTGCCTCCAATTAGAGACTCACTAAGAAAAATTGCTATAGCTGTAAGACGCACTTGGAGCACTGTGTTACCCAAAGAAGTTCCCTCATTAAACTCGTTGGGCGTGCGAGAGAAACGCTTCGTTTTTAATTGCTTAACAGTGATGCTTTATCATGCCCCTAGTAAAACGGCCGTCATCTTGCCAGAGGAACGGCTTCACTTCTGCGCAATCATTTCCACTCCAGCTGTTTTTATCCTCCTTGGAAGAAAATCCCCCACATCGTTTTATTCTTCACCAACCGCGGCACTCCATATTTGAAAAGAGTCGGTTTCAGCGTCTCTTAAGCTTGAGCACACGTGGATCTATTGCGCTGCTTTCCTACAGGTTGCTATAGTTATGTTATTTAGGCGGGTGTTTCGAGCTGACGCAAAATCGTTTTGAATTAACGTCGCCAGCAATATTTATACAATGCCTTAGAACATTTACGATAAAATTTTTGCATTACCAGATGCAAAACTACAAATTAGTGTAAAAAGCTTGCAAACAAAACTTTTAATGTCAGGGGTACTTTAAGGGGGCCCTGAAACACTATTATGAGTTACTGCTGTGTTGGGGGCTGGCTGGTCCCGACGAATCAGAAGAATAAGACGGCCGACGGAGACGTACGCGACCGGCGGGGACGCCGACCAGCCCGAACACGCTGGTTGGCGTGAAGCGCCGAAGAAAAGAACAACAACCGCACTCCACGGTCACCTAACGCACACTGCCTTTATTTTACAGTCGCCTTGAAATCCCGGATTAAGGCCCTTGTATTTTTCAAAGGTAGCGCAAACCGTTGTACAAAAAGCGGAGGAGAATTTCCTCTCCGCCCTCTACGTCTCTCCTCACTCCGGCGCGCGTTTCTGCTACCCTATCGGACCAGGCGCGACACGTGATCAATGAACCTTGTTGACCCCTCGTCAGGTTCGGCTCCGCCGGGCAGCGACGCCATGAGTGAGCGCACTGCATCTCGCTCCCATCTATGTTGCCTTTAGCAAGGCGGCCTCGGATGCAGCGCAATGCCGACCTGCTGTGCCGTTGGCTGCTCCAGCAGCATTGCAAAAGGCGACAAGCTTTTTGTGGTTCCACGAGGGAAAAATAATGAGGAGCGGAGAGCGGTATGGCTGCATCGCATCGGCAGGAAAAACTGATTGTCACCGAGGGAGGCTTTGCGAGGTAAGCACTTACTACAGAACTTCTTCGCGTAGACATGCGTCCGGAAGGCTTTCAGATAAAGCTCATCCTTGGTTCAGGTTCATGTTAAACAAAAACAGCTTAAAGTTTCCGTCCACGCTTTCTCGCACGATTTCAACCACGATGACAGCTCGATTGTCTTTAGCTTACTCGAATATTCGAATACGGCCACAACATAATTACTGTTGAATGTTTGACGTTCGCGATTTGCTTTCTAAAAGGAACCATTTGCAGCGGAAGCAATTATGCTTCTCCAGAAATCAACCACGTCTTTGATCATTTTTCCTTTTTTTTCGCTCGAACTTTGATTACCTGTAGGCAAAATTTCGGCGTTTATTGTTTTATTGTGGTTTATTGTGTTCTCAGTTTGTATTCTTTCATATTTATCTCACTTTTGCGCACTTTCATGACCGAATTTTGTGCATGCATGTACAGCTAATATAAGAGAGTGTATGGTTAATTTAAATGTTGTATAGTTGTTTATTTGTGAAATGCATAGATACTTTTGTTCAAATTTCGAACATACTTGCGTAGTTGTACACTTTCGATTAACAAAGAGAAAGGCACCTACTATTTGCAAGAAAATCATCTGGCTTTTGTGGCTGTTTGCATTTTTAACGTAAGAAGCAAAATATTTTGCTTCGGCAATATCACATAAGCCAAACTGCAAAAATTCGATAGAGGATGTCGGTATTTTTCAGAAACACTTCACGATGGATCAGTATGAGCCAGTCATTCTGGCACAAACTGCGATCAAGAAACTCAAGCCAAATGCGGTTCCTTCTATATTTGCGCATCGGCCTCTTCCGAAAGAGCGCAAGCCACCCCGCAAAAGGGGGAATGAAACGGTTCCTGGTGAGGCCCCTTTGTAGTTTCTATTCCTCTCTTGTGTTGTGAATGCGATTATGTTTTGGGGTTTATATGACAATACAGTGTGTTTGGATCGCTGGCAGATAGCATAGTGTCTGCATTTATCTTTATGACATGTGAACCTGATTAATTCGGCATCCAATTCTGTCTTACTGTGGCAGCAAACATCCCCGCCCCTACACTGTACTTGCTCAACTTTTGCTTACAGCTGTATCCTTCGATGAGCCAGAAACGTCAGTGGGGAGAGCCCCGGATGCTGAACCAGTGGGCAGTTTATTTTGTGAGTTGACTGCGCTGTGATGACAAATGTTCGCGCCTTTAGACTGTGTACTTACGCAATTCATGCTTACAGCTGCCTCCTCAGACAACACACCAACGTCAATAGACCACGACCCTGAACCAGTGGGCAGCCCATTTTGTGAGTTAACTGCACTGTGATGGCAAATGTTCATGCCTCTAGCCTCTGTATTTACAATTCATGCTTACAGCTGCCTCCTGGGACCAGCCAGGAACGTCCACAAGGATGACCCCTCAACTAGTGGGCGGCTCATTTTGTGAGTTGATACCACTACGATGACAACTGTTGTCACCTCTAGAGTCTCTACTTACACTCTGTATTTACACAATTCGTGCTTACAGCTGCGTCCTGGGACCAGCCAGGAAAGTCCACAAGGATGACCCTTCAACCACTTGGCGGCTCATTTTGTAAGTTGATACCACTACGACGACAACTGTTGTCACCTCTAGAGTCTCTACTTACACTCTGTACTTACACAAACCATGTTTACAGCTGCCGCATCGGATGACACAAACAGAATTGAGGCAAGCCAACATTTAGAAGCACCACTTGAGCCTTCAGTGAAAGAAGCACTAAGGATGCGAATAAAAGAACTGCAGCTGCAGCTTCAAGCTAAGGAGCAGCAGCGGTTACTTGCTCAAAACGCGAGATGATAGCTAAGGCACTGGCCGATCGCACACTGTTGTTCTTACACAGTATTTGCGAGCACCGTTGTGCATTTACGCCAAGAATTGGCGCGTTTTAAGCAGGCACTTCAAGGTAAGGCCCCTCCCTAGGGGCCTTACTTCAACGCGCCGCGCGACAAAACGAAATCGTCCAGCGGCGCGCTCCGCGTGAGTCGCTCCTTCGTGGCGGCTGAGAGTGGCGGGCGAGGAGGAAACGGCGCGGAAAGGGAGTTTGCGCTACCTTTGAAAAATACAGGGGCCTTATCCCGGATGCCAGAGCGGCGCCCCCTGGCATCCTCACATGTCATTCTGAAACCGAAAACCCAGAACAGAACAATCATCCCCACCTCGAAAAAAGTTCACCTATACACTGTTTATATTTATACATGATCGATACCAAAGTATATACAAGGTATGTACGTTAGAACACATCAAAATTCAGAGCACGGCACACCGAACTCCAACACTATGAGTCATGAAAATTCACTGAAAAAATGTACATTAGAAGTCCTGAAAATGCAGTAAAAATTGTATACAACTCAGTACAATATAGGTTTGGATGCATTGGACCTTTGCACAGAACAATAATGTTCAAGAACAGTAATGAACAAGAGTTGCACGTCACGTAGTCTTCGAACCGACACGGCTTCTGCCACTTCCGCTTAGGGCGGGCCCTTTTGGGTGTAGAATCAGGTGTCTCTGCACCTTGGTCACTTGTGCTCTGACGTGGCACATCAAGAGCAGTAGAATATTGCGAAGGCTCTGAACGACCGTTAAAATTCGCGGTCTCATCAGAGCTCGCAGCATGAGCTTCGGAAGAATTTTGCGGACCGGAGTCCAGTTCAACAGTCTCAGTCGTATTTGAAGGTTCGAAGTGAACCGTATGAATTTGTGTACTTGAACCAGCGACACCGACTGGTAACTCCTCCCTCCTTGAAGAAGAAATGCCTGTACATGGAGGCCACATGAAACAGTCTGATGCATAGTTGAAAGGCGTGGACGGAACGTGATGGGGAAGACTTTTAGGTGTTGAAGGCGAATCCGTATGAAAAATTACAAGGCGCGAAGCATTCCAGATGTTACCATCACTTGAGCGAAACGAAGTGGGGCTAACCTGGCCCAAGACTTTGTAAGGACCCCGATATTTGGGGCGCTTGCCTGGCACACGAACCTTGACTAGATCGCCAGTGCGAGCTTCGGACTGCTTTGCACCTCGACGGGTGTCGACATACTTCTTCATTGCTTGTTGATGAGAAAAAACCCTGGTACGGATTTGATCAGGAGAAGACACTGCTATGTTACGAGGCAAAGAGACTATGTCGAGATCAACTGGGTTTTCGGTTTCGGTTTCGGAATGACATGTGAGGATGCCAGGAGGCGTCACTCTGGCATCCGGGATTTCAAAGCGACTGTAAAATAAAGGCAGTGTGCGTTGGGTGACCGTGGAGTGCGGTTGTTGTTCTTTTCTTCGGCGCTTCGCGCCAACCAGCGTGTTCGGGCTGGTCGGCGTCCCCGCCGGCCGCGTACGTCTCCGTCGGCCGTCTTCTTCTTCTGCTTCGTCGGGACCAGCCAGCCCCCAACACAGCAATGGCTTCCTGGCATCCTGACACGTCATTCCGAAACAGAAAACCCAGAACACAACAGTTACCATGTAATTAATTCACTGGAAAAGCGTATCGTACGTCTCATAAATTCAACGTCACAAAAACTTTAAGAATCCATCTCGTACGAGCGAAGTTACAAAGATTTATCACACGCTGCAATCGCACTCTCTTCTCTCGTCCCAACGAAAGCGCTCTAAGCAAAGCAGGGATAGAGTTACTGTATATGTAAAGGTAGCATATACAGCAACTCTAAGCAGGGAGGAATGGAAAGGGAAAAAAACGCCACCCGGATCTCTTGATCGTGAGCACTTTTTTTTGAATACGCGGTTTTTTTCTGTACGATCGTGCGCACGCGCATGCACAGGTTACGGCCCTTCGCGGCGATCTCTGTAACAACCAAGCGAGCCATGTTCAAATGAACCAATGGCTAATAGATGGGTAATCTACGCGTGATTTTTGGGCGTTTTCCGTCATTTGTCAAAAAATAGAAATTAATTTTTAGCTGACTTTGAGAATTCATTGTGAATTACAGGCCGCATGCTGCATTATAACGTTTCGCTCCCGTGTTCTCGGGAGTCTCTACTACCATCGGCAGCGTTATCTGACCATGCTCAAAAAGTGTTGCACAGCCCCTTTAAGTGTAGAAGATTATCCTGATTTACTAGTATACTACAAAAAATGGTACACCGTGCCGACCATGCCACATAGGCAATCGCTGCTATAGCTGACTTGAACCAGCACTGTGGTTCAAGTGCGAAGCTTGCTGCGCTCGGCTTTCATATCCTGATGTATCGTGCTGTAGCTGTTGCATCTGTGCCATTCAGACGTGACAAACAGGGGAGCGTTACTGGTAAATAAGTGGTAATATGTTACATGCATGTCTCAGAAAAACCATATAAATTTATTAAATATACACAGCAAACAGGCGTCTAAAAATTTGCTCTACGCATGCTGTCTGAAAAGATCCTGCCCGATATAATCCGATGTCATTACATTTAGTTAAAGTCAATTAGCTTAGCCGCAAAAACAAAAAAAAACTTTGGGACAGTAAGGTGAAAGCAATCTGTTTACTGAGTGAGTATACTCTTGAAATTGAAGAATTAATTATTAATTTCACCATACATGGGCTTATTAACAGATGAGCAAACATTGCAAATGAGTTCTGTGGAACCCGCAAGGTGGCCGAAGGGTTACGAAAGGGAAAGAAGACAACCACACGTTTGTCAAAAAGAAAGGCCTCTTAGTTGCCGAAAAGTTCGTCAGGGTTCGGGGTTCGGCAACTAAGAGGCCTTTCTTTCCGAGAAATTTGTACCGGCATTTTTTTATGTGCCTTCATGCTGGCGGTTGTCTTCTTTCCCTTCCTATAGCCACTGTATATGCTACCTTTATGTAGTATATTGTCACCACGACAACGCCTGCAAACACCTCCTGTCCTGGCGCACTTCGACCAGGACGCCCCTACAGTACTTCACACTGACGCCAGCAATGTAGGTATATGTGCCGTTCTGGTGCAGTGGCAAGATGGCTGTGAAAGAGTGATATCCTACGCCAGCAGAACTCTCTCTCGCACGGAGGAGAACTACACGACAGCCGAGAAGGAGTGTCTCGCCGAGGTGCGGGCAGTCATCAAATTTCGTCCGTATTTGTACGGCCGCTCCTTCAAGGTTGTTAGCGACCATCACTCTGTGCTGGCTCACCAACCTTAAAGATCCATCTGGTCGTTTGGTGCGCTGGAGCCTAAGGCTTCAAGAGTTTGACATGACCGTCGTCTATAAATCTGGGAAGAGGCATACCGACGCCGACTGTCTCTCACGGTCACCAGTGGAAACTGTCGCTCCTAATGACAAAAACATCGACGAGGCATTCTTGGGAGTTGTATACACGACCACTATTGCACGAGTGCAGCGCAGTGACCCTGAGCTGTTACCACTCATTGAATATTTTGAAGGACGCCATAAAGACGTGCCGCGGTTATTTGCTAGAGGACTGCCATCTTTTTGCTTGCGAAACGATGTTCTCTATAAGAGAAACTTCTCACCGACCGGTATCCCGCACTTGCTCGTCGTGCCTGCCTCTCTTCGAAGAGAAATTATGGAAGCGTGCCATGATGAAGCAACTTCTGGTCATCTAGGCTACACCCGAACATTGTGCCGACTACGATTACTACGATGCAAGTACTACTGGCCAAAGTTACCTGCTGCTGTTAACCATCACGTGCGAACTTGCATCGACTGCCAAAGACGCAAAGCGCCTCCGAGCAAGCCAGCTGGTCTTTTACATCCAGTCGAAGCACCAGAAAAGCCGTTCACCTAGATTGGAATGGATTTTCTTGGTCCATTTCCAACTTCCACAACAGGCAACAGATGGATTATTGTGGTCACTGATTACCTGTCTCGTTATGCGGAGACTGAAGCTATGCAGCGCGGCACAGCAGCAGAAGCCGCTCAATTTTTCATCGAAAACATCGTCCTTCTGCATGGCGCTCCGACAACAGTGATCACAGGCAGAGGACCTGCCTTCACCGCAGAGATATTGGAGTCGGTTCTCAGACTCAGCGGCACAGCTCACCGGAGAACAACTGCATACCATCCGCAGACAAACGGACTGACGGAGCGCCTCAATAGGACCCTCACAGACATGATCAGCATGTACGTTGACACGGAACATAAAAACTGGGATCAGATATTGCCGCACGTGACCTTTGCTTATAACACCACTCAACAAGAAACCACTGGAATGACATCGTTCAGTCTGATCTATGGTCTCGAAGTCACGACAACATTGGACGCCATGTTGCCACATGAGTGTGACGACATCCATGTAGACGCCGAAGAATTCACTCAGCGTGCCGAAGAAGCCAGACAGCTCAGCTCTCGCGCGTGCGCATCTGTCATCAGCATAATCAAGATGCACAACGCTACGACACCCGTCACCAGTTTATTAGCTACACGCCAGGCGACAAAGTGTGGGTCTGGATTCCGACACGTCGACGTGGACTGTCTGAGAAACTGCTAAGACGGTACTTCGGTCCATACAGCGTCACGCGACGCTTGAACGACGTGAACTACGAAGTTGTTCCCAACACTGTAGTTCTAAGCGCCAAAAGCATTTGCTCGAAGTCGTGCGTATGCAACCGTAATTATCGAGTTAATTAGCTCCTGGTTGCCATTTTCGTACGACCACTTCATACGCCTAGTAGAGCACCTAAGTTGCGCATCGGGATGATGCTTCTTTCGGTGGGAGGCAAATGTCACGTGCTTGCTCAAGAAAGACGATAGCAGTTGTGCATGTGCCACGAAGGGCTACGAAATGGACGAAAAAGAAGAACTCGCTTGCGCGTTCTAATTAAAAAGATCGACCTGCTTCTGGTGTCTCAATCTCTGCGGCAAGACCTCTGTTTTGACATCGTGACAATATACAGCAGGAACTGAGTGCGTAAATGCCCCGTCCGTCAACCTGTTGGACCAAGCATCTTTTCAGTTAAATTTTCAAGATTTGAGTAAGACGTTCTGGCCAAGGAGGTGTAACCTCCTTGGTCCTGGCACATTCACCATACGATGTGATCCTTTTTTTTCTGTGTCATCTGCCCACCATTTTCACTATGTATATATATTCCCGCAATCTGTGCAATAACATGGTTGTATGTGTGCTTTCTGTCCTATCTCTGTCTTCTTCATAAAAACGTTCCCTGCGCTCTAAAAAGTGTATTTCTTTCAAAAATGCAATACCAACCACACCAAGTAGCCATTTTTTGATATTGCATGTCGAATAATTATATGCATACCGAAAGACTGATTGCCGTTTACAACCACGGCTTTATAGTTGTACTGCTCTTTTACGAATTTCGAGGGTGGGCTTCTCCCTGCGTTTGATTAACACTATAGAAGTGCGAAGTCTGAAAGAAAAGTTTTTTCGTATATGCTGTACATATCGCACACTCGATTTTTAAGATTTATCGCTAGCTAAGACGTGCACGGTAGATATTATATCACGCATACGAATGAACGATAGGCATTTCAAGAGAATGATAGGGGATTGAAGACATTCGCTTCTGTGACAGGAATTCAAAGGAACAAAAAGTCTTTCATGTAGCGCTGAACAGGGTTTCTATGTTCCAGTAAGAGCTTGACCTGTGGTGTTGCTCAGCTGTAGGCGTCTTGCATGCACCTTGACTTGCAGGCATCTTGAATATTCAATAATTAAAACAACAAAAATGATCATTTTCTCTTCCAACCTGTCGTCTTATGGTATTTTCCCCTTAGTGCAGGTTATTCAAAAATTCTTCAATGAAAATTGAATCAGTTGTTCAAATATGTCTTCTTCGGTTCCTTATTCAAAATTTTCTAGTATTCCCATGTCCTAATATTAACAGAGCTCTGTGCATACGCAGCTAGTTTTTGATGAATGCGGGAGCCTGGACGCTTTTCTAAAAACACGCGTGCCTGCCCTAGACTATTGGGAGTGAAATTGCGAACGCTTTTGCTCTGTTTAAACTGTAAGATAACACATATGATAGTGAATTTGTTACACTTATAGAATATACCTAAACAAATCACAGTTTTGCCGCAAAGACGAAGGAATGAATGGCACAGCAATAACTTTGAAATGTACGCCGAGAACGGCATGCAGATCAAAACGTGCAGCGTTCTGCTCACGCACAAATGACGCACGAAAACAACACACACAGGATGAGAGCTAACTACAACGTTTACAACTGATGCTTAACGTGCTGTTTAAACAAAGATGACGCATGAAACGAAATCACAGGTATAGATATGAGTGCGAACTGACGAGTGTCACAGTTACTTCGCTGTGTATGAAAATCGCGCTCTTTTCGCAAACGGGGCCTGCCCAGTGAGCGAAGTTGGCCTTTTGGGCCCAGGCTACTAACGGAATCATTCCGGTGAAAGGCCAAGGCATACGTTTTTCCCAAGGGCGATTAAAACAAAATTGCTGGAGTGGAAACTCCCGCAATGCCTTGCCAGCAGAAGTGAAGCCAGCTTTTGCCAATGCCAAGATGGCGGAAACATGCTCTTTTCTGATAGTGCCCACTTGAAGATCAAGCGGCTTTGATATGTTAGGTAAATGCTGCGTTACCTATATAATAAAGGATAGTTGTTCCCGGCGAAATAATACACAGATACGAGTAAGGGTGACTGAACTTCCTAAGAACTTTGCCTCAAATAAAAGGCTCACTATAGGAAAACTAGTAACACTAAGATGCACTTGGAGCACTGTGTTACCCGAAAAAGTTTCCACATTACACTCGTTGGGCGTGCGAGGGAAACGCTTCGTTCTTAATCGCTGAACGGTGATACTTTATTATGCTTCTAGTAAGAAGGCCGCTGCAGCCGCCATCTTGCCAGAGGCACGGCTTCACTCCTAGGCTATGATTTTCACTCCAGCAATTTTTTTAACAATCTTTGGTTTTTCCCCACCGAAGGCTGAGCATGAGCGCACATGGATGGATGGACCGGATGGATTGATATGGCTGTACCTTTTAGATCAGCGGTGGCCAACAACTACATTTATCCATTTTTCCTCTTTAAATAGTGAAGTGGAGGACTAGAACTTTGCAGTGAAGAATTCAATTTTCACTCGTGCCTTTATTTTTCGCCACCAATCAGATAACCTCATTCTAGTTATTTCTACCTGCGTAAAGTCTCTTTTTCCCTCGCTGTTCCTTTTCGCCATTATCCTGAACTATAAGGTAAAGTCCTTCACAGAACACTATCAGATGTTCAGCAGTTTCCTGCTCCTCTCCACACGCACTGCATAACATGTCATACCCTTCGTATTTGGCCCGATAAGTCTTGGTTCGCAATACTTCCGTCCTGGCCTCAACTAGTAGACAACTACCCCAAGTATTATCATGGATCCTTTCCTTGGTGATTTCCTGTTTAAAAGTTCGATAGACCTCTTGTGCCGACTTCTTAATTATGCCACTTCTACACATGTCGCTCTCCCGTTTCCTTCACCTTCTTCTTAACCGATAGTTCTTTTTTGGTTTGGCAGCCTGCTGTTTTCTAAGTATTTACCAGTGTATATTCTGGTTTTCTTCCTCCATTTTGTGTCGACATTCTTCATGTACAAGTAGTTGAAAACCTTCCTTGCCCAACGCTTCTCCCCCATTTCTCTCAATCGCTTCTCAAATTTTATCTTGCTGCTAGCTTCCCTGCCCTCAAATGATGTCCATCCCATATAACCTTGTACTCCCTGATTTGGTGTATTCCCGTGAGCCCCTAAAGCAAGCCTACCTATTCCACGTTGCTTAATTTCTAATATTGCTTGAACTTCTGATCTCATGTACAAGACCGCATTGCCGAACGTCAGCCCAGGAACCATGACCCCTTTTCATATTCCTCTCACAACGTCATACCTATTGTAATTCCAAAGTGCCCTATTTTTCATCACTCTGCATTCCTGTTTTCTTTAGTCGTCACGTATATTTCTTGTTTCATTAGGTACTCATTCCCATTGCTTATCCATACCCCACATATTTGTATTTATCTGTTATTTCTAGCATGACCTCATGTATCCTAAGCTCACTATCTTCATTATTATTAAAAATCATGACTGCTGATTTTTCCTTACTGAATCTGAAATCTAACCTATCTCCCTCATTACCGCAGATGTCCATCAATCTCTGCAAATCTTCCTTGTCGTTGGCCATTAGCACTATATAGTCTGTGTACATCAATGCTGATAGTGCCTGTTCAATGAGTTTTCCCTATTTGACGAAAGAGAGGTTGAAGCCAAGTACACTTATCTCTGATTTGGCCTTTAATTCTTGTAGGTACCTCCTGAATAACAAGGGAAACAAAGGACACCCCTGCCTATAAGCCCCTGTTTAACCTCTGTAGGCTTGGATACCCGTTTTTCCCACTTTATAACAACCTTGTTACATTTATAGATATCCTTTAAAAAATTTGTGACTCCATTTTTCTCACCTAGTGTGTCCAGTATTCTCCGCAAGTTCTCTCGGACAACGCTATCGTACGTTCCCTTGATATCCAAAAATGCTAGCCACAGGGGCCTGTGTTCCTTTTCTGCAATTTTGATGCATCGCGTCAGTGAGAACAGATTGTCTTCCAACCTCCTGTGTTTCTGAAACCCATTCTGCCGTTCCCCCAGCACTTCCTCATCCTCTATTTATGCCTGCAGTCTTTGTTTTATGATCTGCATTGCCAGCATGTAGACCACTGATTGTTTATGTCAGCTTTGTCCCCCTTTCCTTTATAGATCATGCTCATCCTGCTAAGTTTCCATCCATCAAGGACTTCACCATCGATTATTATTTTGCCCACTGCCTCTCTCAAAATCTGCTTAGACTTTGAACTCAATGTCTTTATCAGCATAACTGGAATGCCATCTGGGCCTGTTGATGTACTACTAGGAGCCCCTAACCACCCCGCTCTCATGCGTACGTGGGGCAAAGTACGCGTGGAAAATAAGCGCGCCGACCAGTTGTGCCCTCGCGATCTCCGACGACAGCACAGCTCTGGCCGGCTGGGCTCGCCCTACGCCATCTCCTGACGCCGATCTCCGACGACAGCGCAGTTCTGGCTGACTGGGCTCGTCCAACGCCATTTCCTGACGCCGACATGAGCTCTCGCTCAGTGGTGCCCTGTCCTGGAATTCCTTCCACCGGGTACATTTTTCCTATCTCCTCTCTGTTTCAGTCGCTCGCTGTCCAGCGCCCCGCTCTCTCCTTCCTCTTTTAATTATATCCTTTTAATCCCTCCTTACCCCCATCCTTTGTGAGCTACTGTTGAGGTGTCGCACTCTGATGCAGACAGTTACGGGGCTCACTTTTCCCTTCTTTTCCCTTCAAGAATCACACAAGTGCGCGTTTACGCGTTGCGACGAGCTGGGTGCCGAGCATGGGCAGCTTTTAAAGAGGATAGTCTTTTTTGGGAACCTTCGACGGGAAAAGTTTCGTCTGTCCGTCTGTACACTTGTCTGTTTCACCGCAAACTGCACCAAACGGCCAACCCCATACGCAGCGCCCACCAATATTACTCAAGGTTTATCGTTCATAGTTGTGAAATTGCCAATTGAAAAAGCAAATATTGCATATATTTGAGGCACCATAACAACACGTAACACTTGTATGTCTGCCTTTATACTAGAATTAAGAGGCACACACAAGTAACTCTAAGGACTGTAGCGTTTAACGCGCTGCGCTGACAGTGCAACGTGATGCTCGAGAAGGTGTTTCCAACGCTTTGCTACGACGGCACGGTGGTGGCACCTGCCCGTCGCTTTGCATTCTATACTTTATCACCTCCGGGTCTGGCGCGCATTTTTCTCCGCGGTCACGCACGCCTTCGTTTTCGAAGATAACTGACAGACGGCCCTCAGGCCTAACGTGCCAAACAAGGAAAACAAGGAAAACTCATTGATCAGGCCCTACCAGCATTAATATACGCAGATGATATAGTGCTAATGGCCGACAACAAGGAAGGTTTGCAGAGATTGATGGACATCGGCGGTAATGAGGGAGGCAGGATGGGTTTCAGATTCAGTAAAGAAAAATCAGCAGTCATGATTTTTAATGACAAGGAAGGTAGTGAATTTAGAATACAGGAGGTCACGCTAGAGATAACAGATAAATACAAATATCTGGGCGTATGGATAAGCAATGGGTACCTAAGAGAACACGAAATATACGTGTCGACGAAAGGAAACAGGAATTCAGTGGTAATGAAAAACAGGCCACTGTGGAATTACAATAGGTATGATATGTTGTGAGAAGAGTATGGAAAGGGGTCATGGTTTCTGGTTTGACGTTCGGCAATGCGGTCTTGTGCATGAGATAAGAAGTTCAAGCAAGATTAGAAATTGAGCAACGTGAAATAGGTAGGCTTGCCTTAGGAGCTCACGGGAATACACCAAATCAGGGAGTACAAGGTGTTATGGGATGGACATCATTTGAAGGAGAGAAAGCAAGCAGCGAGATAAAACTTAAGAAGCGATTGAGAGAAATGGTTGAAGAGCGTTGGGCTAAAAAGGTATTCAGCGACTTGTACATGAAGAATGTCGATACAAAATGGAAGAAGCGAACCAGAAAATTGACTGGTAAATACTTAGAAAACAGCAGGTGGCCAAAGCAAGAAGAACTATCGGTTAAGAAGAAGGTGAAGGAAGCTGAGACCGATAGGTGGAGAATTTGCACGATTAAGAAGTCCGCACTAGAGATCTATCAAACTTTTAGGCAGGAAATTGCCAAGGAAAAGATCAATGATAATACTCGGGGTAGTTCTCTACTGTTTGAGGCCAGGACAGGAGTATTGCGAACCAAGACATATCGGGCCAAATACGAAGGGGTAGACACGGTATGCAGTGCGTGTGGAGAGAAGGAAAAAACTGCTGAACATTTGATAATGTTCTGTAAAGGGCTTCACCCTATAGTTCAGGATGATGGCGCAGAGTTTTTCAAAGCACTGGTGTTTAGTGACAGGGAGGGCAAAATAGACTTTAAGTGGGTAGAATTTAACTAGAAGAAGGTTATCTGATTGGTGGCTAAAGTCAATGCACGAGTGAAAACTAAATCCTTCACTTTAAAGTACCAGTCCCCAGCTTCGCTATTTAAAGGGAAAAATTAATTCTACTGATTAACTAACTAAGTGTTACGGCAAAATGGTGCTAGCCACCGCCAAACTAAAGGGCACAGCCATATTCATTCATCCTTCAGAATACCATTCCCCGATTTTCTTGCGCAGAACATCAAATAAACGTTTTGTTCACTCCCTCCAGGCGCAAGACTGTCGTCTTTTGACGACATTTGCAGTGAAACAAGTTGAGTCGGGGCAATTTGTTTTCTTTCTGGAGTTTTCTGATATATTGATACATATTCATATACGGTGCATGACGGGAGAAGAAGCAACAATATAAACTAGTCGAGACTGCCCGTATATTTATTTTGCAATAAAATACACGAAAAATAGTTTTTCTGCTTTTAAGTTGATTGCTATTTTTTTAGCCTCTGCTAGCTGCCTTACGCTTCTATCTAGCCGATTTTGATCTTTGACGTTTGGCAACACTGACCGTGGCGTCAAGTGGTACATGAAGCGAACTGTGACGAAGTGGTAGGTGTTCTGTGGCTTTACGCTTATCACGCGCGCTGTTCTGAGTTTCGACCTTTCCTTGCATGTTGTACGCGAATACCGTCTACCGAGGTTTCGTGTGTGTTTCGGTGCCTTTCACTGCAACTCAGGAATGAAGCATGCTTCAGCGTTCGCTGAGTACTTCGTCGTTGTTTCGCGGTTGCAAACATTGCTTTCGATCGAAGGCTCGGTTGTGCAGCTTCAGCAGAACTTGTAGTGGGTCTAGTCGGTTCATAGCAATATAAGAAGAGAACTTTTTTTGGCGGAAACAATACGGAAAAGAGAAAAAGCGCTTCACTGCGCAGATAAGCGTTTTACTGGCGTGGTGATTTGTTTCACGCCTGTATACGTGTGCCCATTTATATACGTACGTGTGCCCATCTATATACGTGTGCCCATCTACCTCGTGTGAGTTCTCGCAGAAAAATTTCCTTTTTAAACACGAGGTTGATCATGTGAGACACGACAAATGATATCGGTTTACAGATTAATTTGATATGTCCTCAATGAATGTTGTCCAGCCCAGCGCAGGTTATCTTTAAATTCCGAATTACTGATGCAACCTCATGAGGACTAGTTGAAATATATAGAATGATTGTGAAAGGCGTTGGGGGGCGTAGAAAGATTGCTGTGCAGGTGGATTGACACCAGAAAATGAAAAATAACCAAAATCATCTGCAATCATAAGTGGCATAAGATAAGTATTACCATTATGGAATATTTGTGATATGTTATCGGTTGCTTGTTTTCTATTCAAAAATGAATTCACTATCTCCCATTTTTTTCTTTACATAAAGACCACATTTAAGTATCTTTTCCTCGTAATATTTGGCTTTAGCTTGTTTAAGTCGACCAGACAGTGAGCTGGAAAATCCCTTATAGCGCGCACGTAAGCGTACATTCAAAGGCTGTCTTTTTGTTTTGTTTTTTTTTTCAAGTGTGCGCATCGCTTTAAGGAGATTTTCGGTGACCCAAGGTTTTCGCGTAGATGCCATTTTCTTTTGCATTTGCGCATTTGGGAGCACGATTGATAATGTGTTAACAACTTTGTCAGAAATTGTGAGTAAGCTAATTGCGGATCATTAGTATTAAGAAAAAAAGACCAGTCACCATTGGAAACAGATTCTAAGAATGACTTTTTGTCAAAAACGAGTTTCGTGTAGCAATTGTAATATGAACAGTGGGCAAGCATAGTGCGCAGAAAGACGGGGAAGTGGTCCGTAATGTCTGTTTCAAGAACTCCTACCTCAGGTGGATACAGAAGATTCGACAATGCATGATCGATCAGAGTGCTGGAACCACCGGGAACAGAGCGAGTAGGGACGCTAATAAAGCATTCGTAACCAAAACTATGAAAACAGGATAAATAACTTAAAGAGTGCACAGATGAATCCAATAAGTTTAAGTTTACATCACCCATAATTATAGGATTTTTATTCTCTGTGGATAGCTTTGGCATCATTGTTTCAAAGGAAACACAAAAAACAGATCCAGAGGATGTAGGTGATAGGTAAACGCAACTGAAATTGAAATTTCTAGTATCTATGTCCAGAAAGTTGTTAGCGAATTCAAATCAAACTGATTCGCAATTCTCAGTATTTAGGGTAAGGTCGTGTCTGCGTTTGTACGGTATATCAGGCGAGATATAGATAGCAACTCCACCATGATTACTGGATAGACGGTGGGCGTATTCAGATTTGTACGAAGGGAAACAATACAAGTTCTTATCAACGTCACTAAGCCAGGTTTCTGAGACAGCAATTATTGAAAAAGTAAAAGAAAGGGTGGAAAGCAGATTCTTGAAGTCATCGTAATGTTTACGGAGGCTGCGTGCATTGAAATGAATAACAGAACGATTATATTCCTAAAAAATTTGTTTAACTCACTCGTGCTGTATTATGAAGCCATGATAGGAGGATGAGAGTCAGGTAGGTACAAATCAAAATCAGATTAGTTAATTACCGCGAGGTTCGATCCTTTGGCTATGCGGTACACTTTGGTTTTCTCAGCTTTTCTAACTTTGATTTGGCAGTTACTGATCCACAGAAATTGCCATTTGTGTTGGTTTTTCCAAGCCAGTGCCCCTGAGAAGAGCGCCTCGTTTTGCGGCATCAAGTGCTCATTCACATAGACATCACTGTCAACAGAAGCTTTCACACCAATGTCACTTAGGTGAAGCTTAGCTTACTGTGCCTTACTGATATATTCATCTTATTTTGCTCGCGAACAAAACCCAGTTAAGATATTTTTCTTGTCTTGAACTTTAGTGGGAACTCGGTGAGCAACATCGAAATCAGTCGCCGTTACCAGGCACCCAATTTTTGTGCCAATGGTTTGCATGAGTGCGATGCAGTCTTCCCCTTGGGTACAGGGAACGACCCTCACCTCAACGTTGTTCATTCTAGAGTGTTCTTCGAGCTCGGCCACCCTTAAGGACAGCGTTTTGTTTTCTGATATGAGCTTTTTGTTATGTGTTGTACGCTTTAAGGTTTCAATCACGCAGTTTTTCAATAATGTCATTTAAGACATCCAAACTTGATTCGAAGTTTTCTACTCGTTTCTTTAGCTCGACAGCATCAAGACCAGAGGACTGAAGCTTTACCAAAAATTTACCGAGAATATCGTCATTGAGTTTGCTGCTTTCATATTCCAATTTAGTTTCAAGTGCATCTAACCGCTTGGCAAGCTCTGCATTTGATGGCATTTTGCTAGGAAAACGGCAACCAAACAACTGTACAAGCAAAAGTACAGGGAAAAAAAGTGGTGGCAATGACGGGAAACAAGTGAAAAAGGTGCGTAAAGTTTCACAAAACTAACCTGCACATGCAGAGAAAAATGCGTGAAACAATATGCCAAATTTACCGTCGCTGCCACCAGTGAAGTCTCGGGGATAGCCCTGCTTCTTATGAGCGGTGTTATACGAAGTGACGACACCTGGCGGACTTGTGGCCAGCCGATGAAGCCGATAACACCAGACTAGCTTATAGGAAGCCGTTCACCAGAATAATAAGGTTCGCTTTCCACGTGGAAATGTTGACCGCTGGCCGAGATAGCTGCACATGCAGAAAAAATGCGTGAGACGATAAGCCGGATGCACCGTCGCTGCCACCAGTGAAGTCTCGGGGATAGCCCTGCTTCTTATGAGCGGTGTTACACGAAGTGACGACACCTGGCGGACTTGTGGCCAGCCGATGAAGCCGATAACACCAGACTAGCTTATGGGAAGCCGTTCACCAGAATAATAAGGTTCGCTTTCCACGTGGAAATGTTGACCGCTGGCCGAGATAGCTGCACATGCAGAAAAAATGCGTGAGACGATAAGCCGGATGCACCGTCGCTGCCACCAGTGAAGTCTCGGGGATAGCCCTGCTTCTTATGAGCGGTGTTATACGAAGTGACGACACCTGGCGGACTTGTGGCCAGCCGATGAAGCCGATAACACCAGACTAGCTTATGGGAAGCCGTTCACCAGAATAATCAGGTTCGCTTTCCACGTGGAAATGTTGACCGCTGGCCGAGATAGCTGCACATGCAGAAAAAATGCGTGAGACGATATGCCGGAAGCACCGTCGCTGCCACCAGTGAAGTCTCGGGGATAGCCCTGCTTCTTATGAGCGGTGTTACACGAAGTGACGACACCTGGCGGACTTGTGGCCAGCCGATGAAGCCGATAACACCAGACTAGCTTATAGGAAGCCGTTCACCAGAATAATAAGGTTCGCTTTCCACGTGGAAATGTTGACCGCTGGCCGAGATAGCTGCACATGCAGAAAAAATGCGTGAGACGATAAGCCGGATGCACCGTCGCTGCCACCAGTGAAGTCTCGGGGATAGCCCTGCTTCTTATGAGCGGTGTTACACGAAGTGACGACACCTGGCGGACTTGTGGCCAGCCGATGAAGCCGATAACACCAGACTAGCTTATGGGAAGCCGTTCACCAGAATAATCAGGTTCGCTTTCCACGTGGAAATGTTGACCGCTGGCCGAGATAGCTGCACATGCAGAAAAAATGCGTGAGACGATATGCCGGATGCACCGTCGCTGCCACCAGTGAAGTCTCGGGGATAGCCCTGCTTCTTATGAGCGGTGTTATACGAAGTGACGACACCTGGCGGAATTGTGGCCAGCCGATGAAGCCGATAACACCAGACTAGCTTATGGGAAGCCGCTGACCAGAATAATCAGGTTCGCTTTCCACGTGGAAATGTTGACGGCTGGCCGAGATAGCTGCACATGCAGGGAAAAATGCGTGAGACGATAAGCCGTATGCACCGTCACTGCCACCAGTGAAGTCTCGGGGATAGCCCTGCTTCTTATGAGCGGTGTTACACGAAGTGACGACACCTGGCGGACTTGTGGCCAGCCGATGAAGCCGATAACACCATACTAGCTTATGGGAAGCCGTTGACCAGAATAATCAGGTTCGCTTTCCACGTGGAAATGTTGACGGCTGGCCGAGATAGCTGCACATGCAGGGAAAAAATGCGTGAGACGATAAGCCGTATGCACCGTCACTGCGACCAGTGAAGTCTCGGGGATAGCCCTGCTTCTTATGAGCGGTGTTATACGAAGTGACGACACCTGGCGGACTTGTGGCCAGCCGATGAAGCCGATAACACCAGACTAGCTTATGGGAAGCCGTTGACCAGAATAATCAGGTTCGCTTTCCACGTGGAAATGTTGACGGCTGGCCGAGATAGCTGCACATGCAGGGAAAAATGCGTGAGACGATAAGCCGGATGCACCGTCGCTGCCACCAGTGAAGTCTCGGGGATAGCCCTGCTTCTTATGAGCGGTGTTATACGAAGTGACGACACCTGGCGGACTTGTGGCCAGCCGATGAAGCCGATAACACCAGACTAGCTTATGGGAAGCCGTTGACCAGAATAATCAGGTTCGCTTTCCACGTGGAAATGTTGACGGCTGGCCGAGATAGCTGCTCATGCAGGGAAAAATGCGTGAGACGATAAGCCGGATGCACCGTCGCTGCCACCAGTGAAGTCTCGGGGATAGCCCTGCTTCTTATGAGCGGTGTTACACGAAGTGACGACACCTGGCGGACTTGTGGGCAGCCGATGAAGCCGATAACACCATACTAGCTTATGGGAAGCCGTTCACCAGAATAATCAGGTTCGCTTTCCACGTGGAAATGTTGACCGCTGGCCGAGATAGCTGCACATGCAGAGAAAAATGCGTGAGACGATATGCCGGATGCACCGTCGCTGCCACCAGTAGAGTCTCGGGGATAGCCCTGCTTCTTATGAGCGGTGTTACACGAAGTGACGACACCTGGCGGACTTGTGGCCAGCCGATGAAGCCGATAACACCATACTAGCTTATGGGAAGCCGTTCACCAGAATAATCAGGTTCGCTTTCCACGTGGAAATGTTGACCGCTGGCCGAGATAGCTGCACATGCAGAAAAAAATGCGTGAGACGATATGCCGGATGCACCGTCGCTGCCACCAGTGAAGTCTCGGGGATAGCCCTTCTTCTTATGAGCGGTGTTACACGAAGTGACGACATCTGGCGGACTTGTGGCCAGCCGATGAAGCCGATAACACCATACTAGCTTATGGGAAGCCGTTCACCAGAATAATCAGGTTCGCTTTCCACGTGGAAATGTTGACCGCTGGCCGAGATAGCTGCACATGCAGAGAAAAATGCGTGAGACGATATGCCGGATGCACCGTCGCTGCCACCAGTGAAGTCTCGGGGATAGCCCTGCTTCTTATGAGCGGTGTTACACGAAGTGACGACACCTGGCGGACTTGTGGCCAGCCGATGAAGCCGATAACACCAGACTAGCTTATGGGAAGCCGTTGACCAGAATAATCAGGTTCGCTTTCCACGTGGAAATGTTGACGGCTGGCCGAGATAGCTGCTCATGCAGGGAAAAATGCGTGAGACGATAAGCCGGATGCACCGTCGCTGCCACCAGTGAAGTCTCGGGGATAGCCCTGCTTCTTATGAGCGGTGTTACACGAAATGACGACACCTGGCGGACGTGTGGCCAGCCGATGAAGCCGATAACACCATACTAGCTTATGGGAAGCCGTTCACCAGAATAATCAGGTTCGCTTTCCACGTGGAAATGTTGATCGCTGGCCGAGATAGCTGCACATGCAGAGAAAAATGCGTGAGACGATATGCCGGATGCACCGTCGCTGCCACCAGTGAAGTCTCGGGGATAGCCCTGCTTCTTATGAGCGGTGTTATACGAAGTGACGACACCTGGCGGACTTGTGGCCAGCCGATGAAGCCGATAACACCATACTAGCTTATGGGAAGCCGTTGACCAGAATAATCAGGTTCGCTTTCCACGTGGAAATGTTGACCGCTGGCCGAGATAGCTGCACATGCAGGGAAAAATGCGTGAGACGATAAGCCGGATGCACCGTCGCTGCCACCAGTGAAGTCTCGGGGATAGCCCTGCTTCTTATGAGCGGTGTTATACGAAGTGACGACACCTGGCGGACTTGTGGCCAGCCGATGAAGCCGATAACACCATACTAGCTTATGGGAAGCCGTTCACCAGATTAATCAGGTTCCCTTTCCACGTGGAAATGTTGACCGCTGGCCGAGATAGCTGCACATGCAGAGAAAAATGCGTGAGACGATATGCCGGATGCACCGTCGCTGCCACCAGTGAAGTCTCGGGGATAGTCCCTGCTTCTTATGAGCGGTGTTACACGAAGTGACGACACCTGGCGGACTTGTGGCCAGCCGATGAAGCCGATAACACCATACTAGCTTAGGGGAAGCCGTTCACCAGATTAATCAGGTTCCCTTTCCACGTGGAAATGTTGACCGCTGGCCGAGATAGCTGCACATGCAGAGAAAAATGCGTGAGACGATATGCCGGATGCACCGTCGCTGCCACCAGTGAAGTCTCGGGGATAGCCCTGCTTCTTATGAGCGGTGTTATACGAAGTGACGACACCTGGCGGACTTGTGGCCAGCCGATGAAGCCCATAACACCATACTAGCTTATGGGAAGCCGTTGACCAGAATAATCAGGTTCGCTTTCCACGTGGAAATGTTGACGGCTGGCCGAGATAGCTGCTCATGCAGGGAAAAATGCGTGAGACGATAAGCCGGATGCACCGTCGCTGCCACCAGTGAAGTCTCGGGGATAGCCCTGCTTCTTATGAGCGGTGTTACACGAAGTGACGACACCTGGCGGCCTTGTGGCCAGCTGATGAAGCCGATAACACCATACTAGCTTATGGGAAGCCGTTCACCAGATTAATCAGGTTCCCTTTCCACGTGGAAATGTTGACCGCTGGCCGAGATAGCTGCACATGCAGAGAAAAATGCGTGAGACGATATGCCGGATGCACCGTCGCTGCCACCAGTGAAGTCTCGGGGATAGCCCTGCTTCTTATGAGCGGTGTTACACGAAGTGACGACACCTGGCGGACTTGTGGCCAGCCGATGAAGCCGATAACACCATACTAGCTTATGGGAAGCAGTTGACCAGAATAATCAGGTTCGCTTTCCACGTGGAAATGTTGACCGCTGGCCGAGATAGCTGCACATGCAGGGAAAAATGCGTGAGACGATAAGCCGGATGCACCGTCGCTGCCACCAGTGAAGTCTCGGGGATAGCCCGGCTTCTTATGAGCGGTGTTACACGAAGTGACGACACCTGGCGGACTTGTGGCCAGCCGATGAAGCCGATAACACCATACTAGCTTATGGGAAGCCGTTGACCAGAATAATCAGGTTCGCTTTCCACGTGGAAATGTTGACCGCTGGCCGAGATAGCTGCACATGCAGGGAAAAATGCGTGAGACGATATGCCGGATGCACCGTCACTGCCACCAGTGAAGTCTCGGGGATAGCCCTGCTTCTTATGAGCGGTGTTATACGAAGTGACGACACCTGGCGGACTTGTGGCCAGCCGATGAAGCCGATAACACCATACTAGCTTATGGGAAGCCGTTCACCAGATTAATCAGGTTCCCTTTCCACGTGGAAATGTTGACCGCTGGCCGAGATAGCTGCACATGCAGAGAAAAATGCGTGAGACGATATGCCGGATGCACCGTCGCTGCCACCAGTGAAGTCTCGGGAATAGCCCTGCTTCTTATGAGTGGTGTTACACGAAGTGACGACACCTGGCGGACTTGTGGCCAGCCGATGAAGCCGATAACACCATACTAGCTTAGGGGAAGCCGTTCACCAGAATAATCAGGTTCCCTTTCCACGTGGAAATGTTGACCGCTGGCCGAGATAGCTGCACATGCAGAGAAAAATGCGTGAGACGATATGCCGGATGCACCGTCGCTGCCACCAGTGAAGTCTCGGGGATAGCCCTGCTTCTTATGAGCGGTGTTACACGAAGTGACGACACCTGGCAGACTTGTGGCCAGCCGATGAAGCCGATAACACCATACTAGCTTATGGGAAGCAGTTGACCAGAATAATCAGGTTCGCTTTCCACGTGGAAATGTTGACGGCTGGCCGAGATAGCTGCACATGCAGAAAAAATGCGTGAGACGATATGCCGGATGCACCGTCGCTGCCACCAGTGAAGTCTCGGGGATAGCCTTCTTCTTATGAGCGGTGATACACGAAGTGACGACACCTGGCGGACTTGTGGCCAGCTGATGAAGCCGATAACACCATACTAGCTTATGGGAAGCAGTTGACCAGAATAATCAGGTTCGCTTTCCACGTGGAAATGTTGACCGCTGGCCGAGATAGCTGCACATGCAGAAAAATTGCGTGAGACGATATGCCGGATGCACCGTCGCTGCCAACAGTGAAGTCTCGGGGATAGCCCTGCTTCTTATGAGCGGTGTTACACGAAGTGACGACACCTGGCGGACTTGTGGCCATCCGATGAAGCCGATAACACCAGACAAGCTTATGGGAAGCCGTTTACCAGAATAATCAGGTTCCCTTTCCACGTGGAAATGTTGACCGCTGGCCGAGATAGCTGCACATGCAGAGAAAAATGCGTGAGACAATATGCCGGATGCACCGTCGCTGCCAACAGTGAAGTCTCGGGGATAGCCCTGCTTCTTATGAGCGGTGTTACACGAAGTGACGACACCTGGCGGACTTGTGGCCATCCGATGAAGCCGATAACACCAGACAAGCTTATGGGAAGCCGTTTACCAGAATAATCAGGTTCCCTTTCCACGTGGAAGTGTTGACCGCTGGCCGAGATAGCTGCACATGCAGAGAAAAAATGCGTGAGACGATATGCCGGATGCACCGTCGCTGCCACCAGTGAAGTCTCGGGGATAGCCCTGCTTCTTATGAGCGGTGTTACACGAAGTGACGACACCTGGCGGGCTTGTGGCCAGCCGATGAAGCCGATAACACCATACTAGCTTATGGGAAGCAGTTGACCAGAATAATCAGGTTCGCTTTCCACGTGAAAATGTTGACCGCTGGCCGAGATAGCTGCACATGCAGAGAAAAATGCGTGAGACGATATGCCGGATGCACCGTCGCTGCCAACAGTGAAGTCTCGTGGATAGCCCTGCTTCTTATGAGCGGTGTTACACGGAGTGACGACACCTGGTGGACTTGTGGCCATCCGATGAAGCCGATAACACCAGACAAGCTTATGGGAAGCCGTTTACCAGAATAATCAGGTTCCCTTTCCACGTGGAAATGTTGACCGCTGGCCGAGATAGCTGCACATGCAGAGAAAAATGCGTGAGACGATATGCCGGATGCACCGTCGCTGCCAACAGTGAAGTCTCGGGGATAGCCCTGCTTCTTATGAGCGGTGTTACACGAAGTGACGACACTTGGCGGACTTGTGGCCATCCGATGAAGCCGATAACACCAGACAAGCTTATGGGAAGCCGTTTACCAGAATAATCAGGTTCCCTTTCCACGTGGAAGTGTTGACCGCTGGCCGAGATAGCTGCACATGCAGAGAAAAATGCGTGAGACGATATGCCGGATGCACCGTCGCTGCCACCAGTGAAGTCTCGGGGATAGCCCTGCTTCTTATGAGCGGTGTTACACGAAGTGACGACACCTGGCGGACTTGTGGCCAGCCGATGAAGCCGATAACACCATACTAGCTTATGGGAAGCAGTTGACCAGAATAATCAGGTTCGCTTTCCACGTGAAAATGTTGACCGCTGGCCGAGATAGCTGCACATGCAGAAAAAATGCGTGAGACGATATGCCGGATGCACCGTCGCTGCCACCAGTGAAGTCTCGGGGATAGCCCTGCTTCTTATGAGCGGTGTTACACGAAGTGACGACACCTGGCGGACTTGTGGCCATCCGATGAAGCCGATAACACCAGACAAGCTTATGGGAAGCCGTTCACCAGAATAATCAGGTTCCCTTTCCACGTGGAAATGTTGACCGCTGGCCGAGATAGCTGCACATGCAGAAAAAATGCGTGAGACGATATGCTGGATGCACCGTCGCTGCCACCAGTGAAGTCTCGGGGATAGCCCTGCTTCTTATGAGCGGTGATACACGAAGTGACGACACCTGGCGGACTTGTGGCCATCCGATGAAGCCGATAACACCAGACAAGCTTATGGGAAGCCGTTACCAGAATAATCAGGTTCCCTTTCCACGTGGAAATGTTGACCGCTGGCCGAGATAGCTGCACATGCAGAAAAAATGCGTGAGACGATATGCTGGATGCACCGTCGCTGCCACCAGTGAAGTCTCGGGGATAGCCCTGCTTCTTATGAGCGGTGATACACGAAGTGACGACACCTGGCGGACTTGTGGCCAGCTGATGAAGCCGATAACACCATACTAGCTTATGGGAAGCAGTTGACCAGAATAATCAGGTTCGCTTTCCACGTGGAAATGTTGACCGCTGGCCGAGATAGCTGCACATGCAGAGAAAAATGCGTGAGACGATATGCCGGATGCACCGTCGCTGCCACCAGTGAAGTCTCGGGGATAGCCCTGCTTCTTATGAGTGGTGTTACACGAAGTGACGACACCTGGCGGACTTGTGGCCAGCCGATGAAGCCGATAACACCATACTAGCTTAGGGGAAGCCGTTCACCAGAATAATCAGGTTCCCTTTCCACGTGGAAATGTTGACCGCTGGCCGAGATAGCTGCACATGCAGAGAAAAATGCGTGAGACGATATGCCGGATGCACCGTCGCTGCCACCAGTGAAGTCTCGGGGATAGCCCTGCTTCCTATGAGCGGTGTTACACGAAGTGACGACACCTGGCAGACTTGTGGCCAGGCGATGAAGCCGATAACACCATACTAGCTTATGGGAAGCAGTTGACCAGAATAATCAGGTTCGCTTTCCACGTGGAAATGTTGACGGCTGGCCGAGATAGCTGCACATGCAGAAAAAATGCGTGAGACGATATGCCGGATGCACCGTCGCTGCCACCAGTGAAGTCTCGGGGATAGCCTTCTTCTTATGAGCGGTGATACACGAAGTGACGACACCTGGCGGACTTGTGGCCAGCTGATGAAGCCGATAACACCATACTAGCTTATGGGAAGCAGTTGACCAGAATAATCAGGTTCGCTTTCCACGTGGAAATGTTGACCGCTGGCCGAGATAGCTGCACATGCAGAAAAATTGCGTGAGACGATATGCCGGATGCACCGTCGCTGCCAACAGTGAAGTCTCGGGGATAGCCCTGCTTCTTATGAGCGGTGTTACACGAAGTGACGACACCTGGCGGACTTGTGGCCAGCCGATGAAGCCGATAACACCATACTAGCTTATGGGAAGCAGTTGACCAGAATAATCAGGTTCGCTTTCCACGTGAAAATGTTGACCGCTGGCCGAGATAGCTGCACATGCAGAAAAAATGCGTGAGACGATATGCCGGATGCACCGTCGCTGCCAACAGTGAAGTCTCGGGGACAGCCCTGCTTCTTATGAGCGGTGTTACACGAAGTGACGACACCTGGCGGACTTGTGGCCATCCGATGAAGCCGATAACACCATACTAGCTTATGGGAAGCAGTTGACCAGAATAATCAGGTTCGCTTTCCACGTGAAAATGTTGACCGCTGGCCGAGATAGCTGCACATGCAGAAAAAATGCGTGAGACGATATGCTGGATGCACCGTCGCTGCCACCAGTGAAGTCTCGGGGATAGCCCTGCTTCTTATGAGCGGTGTTACACGAAGTGACGACACCTGGCGGACTTGTGGCCAGCCGATGAAGCCGATAACACCATACTAGCTTATGGGAAGCAGTTGACCAGAATAATCAGGTTCGCTTTCCACGTGGAAATGTTGACCGCTGGCCGAGATAGCTGCACATGCAGAAAAAAATGCGTGAGACGATATGCCGGATGCACCGTCGCTGCCACCAGTGAAGTCTCGGGGATAGCCCTGCTTCTTATGAGCGGTGTTACACGAAGTGACGACACCTGGCGGACTTGTGGCCATCCGATGAAGCCGATAACACCAGACAAGCTTATGGGAAGCCGTTCACCAGAATAATCAGGTTCCCTTTCCACGTGGAAATGTTGACCGCTGGCCGAGATAGCTGCACATGCAGAGAAAAATGCGTGAGACGATATGCCGGATGCACCGTCGCTGCCACCTGTGAAGTCTCGGGGATAGCCCTGCTTCTTATGAGCGGTGTTACACGAAGTGACGACACCTGACGGACTTGTGGCCAGCCGATGAAGCCGATAACACCATACTAGCTTATGGGAAGCAGTTGACCAGAATAATCAGGTTCGCTTTCCACGTGGAAATGTTGACGGCTGGCCGAGATAGCTGCACATGCAGAAAAAATGCGTGAGACGATATGCCGGATGCACCGTCGCTGCCACCAGTGAAGTCTCGGGGATTGCCCTTCTTCTTATGAGCGGTGTTACACGAAGTTACGACACCTGGCGGACTTGTGGCCAGCCGATGAAGCCGATAACACCATACTAGCTTATGGGAAGCAGTTGACCAGAATAATCAGGTTCGCTTTCCACGTGGAAATGTTGACGGCTGGCCGAGATAGCTGCACATGTGAGAAAAATCCGTGAGACGATATGCCGAATGCACCGTTGCTGCCACCAGTCCTGTGCTTTCTGCTGGTCCCACGCTATACCTGTAAACTTCTTAATCTCATCTGCCCACCTAATTTTCTGTCTTCTTTTTGACGAGTTTGCCTACTCCCAGAATCAAGTCAATTACCCTTACTCCCGGATCCAGAGACGTTACTTGGGTCGCGGCTACGACTTGACTTGAGCCAAGTCAGCGTGAAGCAAGCAGCGGACTTCGAAACGGCCAATTCATCCTTCGCGTTTCATAGATGCTCAGGCTGTCTTGCTTGGTCAAGTCAAGAACGAGCTTCAAAGCAGAAACACGCTGCTCGCCTGCTAACGAGGGTAATAACGAAGTTGTTCGCGTAAGGCATGCATTACAGCAAAAAAGGCCCTACGTTTTAAAATAACTATAAAAACGAAGAGGCACAAGCATATTCTTGCCATTTTACGGCTAACGAGCGGCACGTGGGGCCTGCCGTCACAGCGATGCACAGTGTTGCTTCTGTAAAGCGTTCGTAGCCCGCTGGTTTTAGTGGCCACCCAAACGCGGCACGTTTCTCCACGGTTGCCTATTTGGAGGCAAAACAAGCATCGCGGTGGGTTTTTTCGTAATTTTTTTTTTCTTAATCAAACGCCACGGCATGTACTTGTGCTGACCAGGCTCACGAGGTGACGCGATTTTCACGGTATTTGCGTTTCTGTTCGCCTGTGTGCATGCCTGTTGTAGGCTAGGTCGCAGTTATTATGAAAAAAAAGTTCTGGGAACAAATGTGATTCGTATCTTTTTGTTGAGCTTAGTAAACAAGAGAAAAAGTGGGGGTCAGGAGATTGCCTTCAGCAGAATTATGTCTCACAGGGTGCAGCAGTGTATCGCTGCATGATGGTGAAGCGGATAAAAAAACCCGTGATAGGGGCACCTCTTTTTTATGTGTGTGGAATTTTACGTAGCGTTGTGCTACAAACGATGCCTTTCTGAGTGAGAAACAGCGCCCTAGACGGAACGAAAGTATAGACGAGGCACAAAGACACATCATCAACATCAGCCTCACTACATCCACTGCAGGACAAAGGCCTCTCCCGTGCTCTTCCAGTTAACCCGATCCCGTGCTTGCTGCTGCCAATTTATACCCGCGAACATCTTAATCTCATCTGCCCACCTAACATTCTGTCTCCCCTAACCCGCTTGCCTTCTCTTGGAATCCTGTTAGTTACCCTTGACGACAAGCGGTTATCCTGTCTACGTGCTTCATGCCCGGCCCATGTCCATTTCTTCTTCTTGATTTCAGCTATGATATCCTTAACCCCCGTTTGTTCCCTAATCCACTCTGCTCTCTTCTTGTCTCTTAAGGTTACACCTACCATTTTTCTTTCCATTGCTCGCTGTGTCGTCCTCAATTTAAGCAGAACCCTCTTTGTAAGTCTCCAGGTTTCTGCTCCGTAGCTAAGTACCGTCACGATACAGCTGTTATATACCTTTCTCTCGAGGAATAGTGGCAATCTCCCTCTCATAATTTGAGAGTGCTTGCCAAATGTGCTCCACCCGATTCTTATTCTTCTAGTTACTTCAATCTCGTGGTTCGGCTCCGCGGTTATTACCTGCCCTAAGTAGACATAGTCTTTTACAACTTGAAGTTTATTATTACCCATCTCGAAGCGCTGCTCTTTTCCGAGGTTGTTGAACATTACTTTCGTTTTCTGCAGATTCATTTTAAGACCCACCTTTCTGCTCTCCTTGTCTAACTCCGTAATCACGAGTTGCAATTCGTCCCCTGAGTTACTCAGCAATGCAATGTCATCGGCGAAGCGCAGGTTACTAAGGTACTCTCCATTAACTCTTATCCCTAACTGTTCCCATTCTAGGCGTCTGAAAACCTCCTGTAAGCACACAGTAAATTGGGGAGATTGTGTCCCCCTACCTTACGCCCTTCTTGATTGGCATTTTGTTGCTTTCTTTATGAAGCACTATGGTAGCAGTTGATCCCCTGTAGATTTCTTCCAGGATGTTTATATATACTTCATCGACGCCCTGAATATGCAGTGTCTGCATGACTGCTGATATTTCTACTGATTCAAACGCCTTCTCGTAATTTATGAAGGCTATGTATAGTGGTTGGTTATATTCTGGGCATTTCTCTATTACCTGATTGATAGTATGAATGTGGTCGATTGTTGAGTAGCCTGTTCGAAATCCTGCTTGTTCCTTTGGTTGATTGAATTCTAATGTTTTCTTTACTCTGTTAGCAATAACCTTTGTAAATAGCTTGTATATTACAGAGAGCAAGCTAATCGGCCTGTAATTCTTCAAGTCCTTGTCATCTCCTTTCTCATGTATTAAGATGATGTTAGCGTTCTTCCAAGACTGTGGTACCCTTCCCGTTAAGAGACACCTCGTAAACAGGGTGGCTAGTTTTTCTAACACAATTTGTCCTCCATCTTTCAGCAGATCTGATGTTACCTGATCTTCACCAGCAGTTTTGCCTCTTTGCATGCTCTCTAAAGCTTTTCTGACTTCTTCTATCATTACTGGTGAGGTGTCATATGGGTTACTGCTAGTTCCTATAGTATTGAAGTCTTGGTTGTGCCCGCGACTGTACAGATCTCGGTAAAACTCCTCTGCTATTTTAACTATCCTATCCATATTGGTAGTTATTTTGCTTTCTTTGTCCCTTAGTGCGTACATCCGATTTTTGCCTATCCCAAGTTTCCTCTTCACTGCTTGTACGCTTACTCCGTTTTTCAGAGCGTGTTCAATTCTCTCCATGTTATATCTTCTTACATCGGATACCTTACGCCTATTAATCAACTTTGAAAGCTCTGCCAGTTCTATTTCGTCTGTTGTACTTGAGACTTTCATGATTTGACGCTTCTAAATGAGATTCTTTGTTTTCTGGGAATGCTTGCCAGTGTCCTGTCTAACTACCCTGCCTCCAACTTCCACTGAACACTCCGTAATGATACTCGTCAGATTATCATTCATTGTATCTATGCTAAGGTTCGTTTCCTCACTAAGAGCCGAGTACCTGTTCTGAAGCGAGACTCTGAATTCCTTTACTTTCTCTCTCAGTGCTAGCTCATTGATTGGCTTCTTGCGTATCAGTTTCTGTCGTTCCTCAAATCTAGGTGATTTCGAAACCGTACCATTCTATGGTCACTGCATCGTACCTTGCCAACCACTTCCACATCCTGCACGATGCCTGGATGTGCACTCATTATAAAGTCTATTTCGTTCTTATTTTCGCCATTAGGGCTCCTTCATGTCCACTTGCGGTTTCCTCGTTTTCGGTAGATGGTATTCAAAATCCGTAAATTATTGCGTTCTGCGAATTCTACTAGTAGCTCTCCTCTGGCGTTTCTAGTACCGATGCCATAATCTCCTACTGCCTGGTCTCCCACCTGCTTCTTCCCTACCTTTGCATTAAAGTCTCCCATCAGTAATGTATACTGTGTTTTTACCTTACTCATTGCCGATTCCACGTCTTCATAGAAGCTTTCAACTGAAGCGTCGTTCGACACAGACACAGCGCAGAGTCAATTTTGTACCGAAAGAGACGGAAATCGTCGTCGTGTTTAAGAAAAGCAGAAATGGCCATTGCGGTTACGTAACACTTCAGCGTCGTCCCCACCAAAGCTATTAATACGCACGTGTGTGTAGTCGACGCAGCCTGTAACACCAGGGAATTCAGCCACTTCATAAAAGTGCCGCATAACTATAGAAAGGGCTGCCGGCTGCGGAAAGCGCACCAGCATTGCGTACAGGTGCCTTGCGATGAGTCGCGTAACTTTTCCTACTGCACGGCAAACTGTCGACTAGTACGGAATGCGGATGAGATTCCCGGTGACTGTTTGGAATGTGCCAGCGCCGTAAAACCCGAGAGCCATCAGTAGCTGTAACACTGGAGACACAGGCTGTCCTCGGTTGTCCCCACTTTCACGGAGCGGCAATATACCCAGCAGCTGCTGCACGGCGTTCTTCGTGAATCTGTATCGAGCGTGGAATTATTCCTCATCGTACAACTCCATCGGATTTCCTCGGTCACGTAAAGTGGGTCCAAGAATCTTTGGCAGGCAGTGCGTCTCAGAAAATGCTACGCTTATGGCGAGGCAAGCAAACTCAACAGCGGGCCACCCTCCGCGCGACGTCCATTTTCTAGAGATGGCCATGTTCGAATACGCGTGAAGTCGCTTCCAAGCTAGCCCCGCAGCTGACTTGAAACTTGTCCTGACTTCGATGAAGCCAAGTCGCCTTTAAGTCGTCCGCCAGTTCGAGAACGATTTATGGTGACCGGCAAGACTGTCTTGAATCAAGAACGAGTCAAGTGCGAGTCAAGTAACATCTCTGCATTCGGGGGTTATAGACTCAGGTTGTATTCAAATACCCTAAGCAGTAAAATTTAAAGCTGAGTGCTTCGTTGAGGTTGCCTTGCAGTTGCACGATTGTTTCAGCTTGTAAAATATCAGCAGTTAATGAATGTAGTTACGAAAACGATGTACACTCAGAACCACAAATGAAGACACCTGTATCATTATGTTGCTGAGATTGTTTTCTTGCTTCTAGACTCATCTTCGTCAAATAATTTTCTAGTGCAATACGTGTCTTGTGTGCTTGTATTTTTTTATATAACTTTCATGTTTACATGCACTTTTAGCCAAAGAGCACATGAAGGTACTTGTTCACCAAACGTATTGCTGGTTTCCTAATTGAACAAAAGTCACATTTTCTTCAGACTAGCACTACACTTTTTTGTTGAGAAAAAAATTCCAGTTCAGATTTAGAGTTATCGTAATCAGAAGCACGTTGTGCCATGTTTGTGTAAACACTTTTTCATTTTCTTCAGGTTTTTGGTAACACTTGCACCAGTTCATGTGTGGCCTCGTTTTTGATAGTACTGTTGTGTTGATTTGCATTGGACTTGGTGTCACTTTTTGTTTTGCCTTCAACACGAGGTGGAGCCTTATAATGCGGTCCCTTGGATCGATATCAATGTCATTTTTTATGTTTAATGCACATCTGTTGTACAGTCCTTATTACCCGCAAATAAATCTCTGGATTAAAGTGTAATGGGGGTCACCTTTTTAAATTTGCTCTGTTCTTGCCAAATCTTAATATCTTTGTGGTATTTGTGTTTTTTAGGGACGATAGTCTTCTTTGGGGACCCTTGACGCAAAAATTTTGGTCTGTCTGTGCATTGTCTGTTTGTCCACTTTTAACGGCATTGGTTATTTGAAACGGCCAACCCCATTCGCAGCGCCCACCAATGTTGCTCAAGATTCAGCGTTTATACTTGTGCAATTGTCAATTAAAAAGCAATTATTGTGCATGTCTGGGGCACCATAAAAACACATATATATTCTGCATGTGCGTCTCTTGCTAGAAATGCCATACATAAGTAATTTTAAGGACCGTAGCGCTTATCACGCTGCGCTGACCATGCAACGCTTGCACGAAAAAGTGAGTGTTTCCAACTTTTTACTAAGATGAGACGGTGGTGGCACCTACCTGTTGCCTTGCGTTCTACACCTTATCACCTCTGAGACGGTCGTGCACACCTGTCTCAGAGCCGCTTGCTTCGTTTTCCAAGAAAACTGCCAAATGGCGCTAATGTTGTAAGACATGACTTCATGCACCCGTTCGCTTCTGCTGCACACTCGAGGCACTCTAACGCAGCGCCTCCAGAATACCATTCACTGATTCTCTTGCGTAGAACATCAAATAAATGTTTTGTTCACTCTCTCCACAGGCAAGACTATCGTCTTTCGTCGACATTTGCTGATTAAGATGCAGATACGGGGCCAATTTTTGTAGTTTGTATATTGGAGTTGCTTACTTATTATACATTGCAGTATTTTTCTGTATGAGTGGTTGTTTGTTGAGATAATTTGCTTAAACAAAGTATTGCAAAATAGTTGTGTAAATATTATCACTGCCCTGAATAAAATAGTGAGTACATTAGGTGTCATGCATTCGATATTGTTGATACTTCAGTGCATCAGATGGTGATGTGCGAACCCATTTGAATTTTATTGCATTCAGTAGTCCAAGTTAAGGTGTGTGGTGGCTCTTGTGCACTCATTTATTGTTATTGAATACAACAGCTATGGCAAGCTTTATTCATACTACTGAGAGTGACGTTCTCTCATGATTCTTAGATTGGGTTGGCTATATTTTTGACAGAACTATCAATTTCCCATACATTGCAAGCTGTAGCTAGCTTTCCACTTGGTGCTGGACTTATGATTCTGTCTTAGTAAACAGTGGTACAAATGTGTGCTACTTTTTTATTGTGTCCAAAGACTCGTTATATAAAAATCGCTAAATCAGGGCAACTCTTACTGGTGGTTAGGTCTCCCGAGGTATAGGAGGAGTCTTCTTTTGAACTTTTTACTTGGCTACAACTTATTGGGCAATGAGCGAATAGCATAGGTCTCATAGTTTGATCACCGCTGGCTATTCATTGCAGTGGCCTGAATGAGCACCTTGAAAACATCGCTTCAACCATTCTTTAGAGTTCCCTTTTTGGCGAGTTTACAAACCAGAACCTAGCCATCTACTTGTATCACCAATTCATTCTGCCCATCATTCAGTTTCTTTCGACGAGCCAATTGGCTTGTTTTGGATTATGATGTGTGGCAGTTTCGGGGCTGTAGCTAACCTTAACGGGCTGTAGCTTCCAGCAGCTGCTAGAAGCTGCGAATTTTTACAACGAATTCCTGGTTTTGCACAGGAATATACATTCTAGATAAGAGTTTTTACTCCTCGTGTCCCTGTCGAAAGATTGCAGTGTAACTTCTGTGTTCATGAGGGATTGTGTAATCTTAAAAAGAAAATAAAGATAAAGACCATTATTTGTGTCAGTAAATTATAATCTCGCAATACCAAAAATGCCTACCTCGATTGCCACGGAAAAATGTTCGGTAAGCAAGAAATTGTGCAAAAATAAAACGCGGGTGGTGATGTCATGAATTTTCACAGGATCTACTAAGTAATACGAAGTTTCTAATTAGTGAAAATAATGCACATTTTCCGCCAAGTTGACCAAAGATTTATTGTGCCAAGTAGGAGGAAATTTTGTTGGTCAGTGTTGCCCACAAAATGTTCTTTTTTTATTCCAGCAGACTCGTATGCCTCTTCACGGTATTTGGAAGTGTATTCATTTGCTAAGGAATAGCTTGGCGGGCTTCATATACTGACACTTGCATTTGCTTCGATTACTGGCATTGGGTATTAATAATGAGAGGGATTGAAAATACTTACCGAGTAAGATTCTTTTATACTGCTACTCATTTACTTATGTTTTTTCTTACGTTCTCTGCTTCTTGTTGATTTTTTTGCAGGCTTTATCAATTGGATCCTCCGTTTTAATCATCATTTTTTACACAGCTGTAGTGAATTGAAGGCATTTTTAATGTGTTTTCCTTTGTACACAGTAACATACATTTCGGTGTTTTGGCACTTTCAGTTGAGCATGTTTATGTAAGGATTTAGGACATAATTACAGGACGTGTAAGTGAGACAATCATTGTCTATTGAGAGATTATACTCTTAAAACTGTAGGGTTGTTAGTTTCACTGATATTGCTTTATTGACCGATGAGCAAGTATTGCGACTGAGTTTTGCGGAACCTGCAAAGTGGCGGAAAGTGTAAGAAAGGGAAAGGAAACAACCACCTGTTTCTAGCAGAATGCCGCAAGAAAATTCGTACTGATTTCATTGTGGATTTGTGCTACAAGCGGGTCATTGTCTTCTTTCCCTTTCTTAACCCTTCTGTCACCTTGCAGGTTTTCGCGGAAATCATATGCGATACTTGTGTCTATGTAGGTAAAGTTGTCGATGAATTCACCCTCACGTTGACAATCACTAGCTTCCTGGTTAGCTTAATAGGGACAGTGACAGCCCCAAAAAGGCGTTGGTCCTAGATTTGAACCTGAACCAGGACGAATTTTTCGGCAACAAAAATCAAAGAAGCTTTTTTTTAAGAAATTCATACGGATTTCCTTTTTGTTTGGAAACGGGTTCGTTCTTCTTTTCCTTTTTTAGCCTTTGTATGTGGTAATAGTTGGGCACACTTTTCGTGAGCATCGTCTCGACCTTGTGCTAGATTGTCTAAACGAAGCACGTTTCATGTTGACCTAAAAAGATGCCATTTTGGAGGGTGTCAAGCACTCGTTCTTGGCCACTTGATAGACAAAGAGGAGATACGACCTGATCCAGTGAAGACGGCTGCAGTGGAAGTCTTAAGATAGCCTCGTTCAGTAAAAGAACTACGAAGGTTTCTGTGACTATGCTCTTACTTTCGTCGCTCCATTGTTGCTTTCGCGAATATCGCGCACCCACTGACGTGCCTGCTTCAAAAAGGCGTACGGTTTCAAGGGACCCCAGAATTTCTATTCGTTTTTTGAGAATTCAAGTTCCGAATGACGTTCTATTCTATTATTTGATATTTCGACCCTATGGCTCCCCCAGAAGTGTAATCAAATGCTAGCGGTGTTGGTGTTGTTTTGGTTCAGCACGTAGATACGAAAGAACATGTCGTGGCAAATGCGAGTTTTAGCAAGTCTGAGCCTAACTACACTGTTACAGAAAAGGTATGTCTTGCAGTGGTTTTCGCAGGACAATGCTTCAGGCCATACCTCTAAGGATGCTCCTTCACTATCGTGACAGACGACCATTCCCTGTATTGGCTCATCAATCTATGCAATTCACCTGGTCGACTTGCCTGTTTGGCACTTCTTTTACAGGAGTACGACTTTGCAATTGCATATAAAAGTGGGCGCCGGCATGCTGATGTAGATTGCCCTTGTTGGCTGCCGCTTCTAACGACAGAGTGTGATGCAAAAAACTTCGACGGGATGATCACTTTGGCAGGACTTCCTTACAAGAATGCATTTAGCACAGAGCAGCAGAAGGACGGTGCTCTGCAAGAACTCCTTGCTAGGGGAAGAAATTCATCGGCCACCTATTTTCGCATTCACAATGGGCTACTGTACAAGAAGAACTATTATACTGCAGGTTCGAGATACCTTGTGCTAGTGCCGAAGAGTCCCCGCGTTTCCATTTTACAAGCTATGCGTGACTATCCAACATCCGGCCATCTAGGAGCAACGAGGACTCTACAAGCTTTAAAAAAAGTTTTACTGGCCTAACGAATCAGACTACGCAATAATACGTGTCTACCTGAAATGAGTGTCAATGTTGCAAGAGTCCTACAAGTACCCTTTCTGGTCGACTACATCCTGTGTCTACCAGCTTTAAGAAAGGTTTTACTGGCCTAACGCATCAGACTACGCAATAATATGTGTCTACCTGAAATGAATGTCAATGTTGCAAGAGTCCTACAAGTACCCTTTCTGGTCGACTACATCCTGTGCTGCCTCCAGGAACTTTATTTGAACAAGTTGTAATTGACCTGCTTGGCCCTTTTCCATGGTCCTCATTCGAAAATTGTCTGATTATCGTGTGTGCTGATAGTCTGGCTTTATACTGTGAGATGGCTGCTATACCGTCAGCTACTACTCGTGATCTGTGCTTCTTCATGCTGCACTCTGTGATTCTCTGACACGAACCTCCCAAAGTTATCATTTGGGGCTGTCGACAGCAGTTCATGGCAGACGTGGTTGAAGACATGCTTTGTCTATTTGCTTCATGTTTTCAACACTCTACGCCCTATTAACCTCATACGAATGGTCTTGCCAAATGCACAAACACCGCTCTCACGCACGTGCTATCTATGTTTGACGCATCAGACCACCAAAATTGGGACGATGTTTTGCCTTTCACTAGTTTCATTACACCGTACTGCATGAAACTACTGACTACAATCCCTTCTTTCTTCTTTACGCTAAACTGCCACGCTATACACTCGACATGTTTTTACCACTTATAGACCGCAATAATCTCTGCATTTCTGAAGCTGTGTGCCGCGCAAAAAAGGCCCGACAACTTGCCCATTTGCACGCTCTTGTTTCGTAAGAACGTTCGAAGGTACGGTTCGACCGACGCTGCCGACATTTCATATATGAACACGGCCACTTGGTGTGGCTTTGGACTCCAGTGAGAAAACATGAATTATGTGTAAAATTGCTGGCACGCTATGTTGGACCATGTATCAATATCGAATGCGTAAGCGAAGTGAGTGACCTCGTTGCTTGCCTGCTAGCGAATAGGCGACATTCTGCAAAACAGAACTTACACATATTGCTTGTTTAAAGCCGTTCAGTCCTAGAGAGACTGTGTGACTTGCCTGGTGGGCTTGGTCTGCGCGCGGAGAGATGTTACAATTGTAGTTTGAGTATGTGCACCTGTGTGTTGTGAGTCTGGCACTGAGGGAGGAAAAGAGGAAAGGACGTGTCTTGCAATTGCGACAACCTGGGTTGGATTGCTCGGAGGATTTCAAGATAACTGGTTGTGCTGCCCGCCATCTCCTCTGACACCAGCGTAGCTTCCGCCGACTGGTTCGCCCTCTGTGGTGTTTTGACGCCGTGAAGTATCGCGGAGTAATGTCCCGTCCTCGGACTTTTTCGACCGGCTCTCAACTTTTCTATTTCCTTTTTTTTTTGCCGTCGCTTGCCTCATTCTATTTATTTCTGTATATCTTGCCACTAATATTTTTTTTGTCCCTCCTTCTTCCCATTCCTACTAGACACTGAGCCGTGTCGCCAAGGAGTAGAGAGAACTAGTGCCTTTTTTCTCTTCTCAAGAAACACTATATATATAACCTTGGTTCGAACTCAAGGCCGCCCAAGCTACCGCTGCGTCGCGTCTACCAAGTTCGTGCAAGTGGCAATATTGAAATTAAGCCATTGTGGGCAATTCCTAATTTCTCTTCGCAACCTGAAGCTTTTGCAATGCACCCACGTACACTAAAACACTACAGGATCATCTAAGAAAAGGAGAACACTAGCAAAAAACAAAAATTGTTAATAAAAGTCAGAAGATACACAGTGCCATAATTGCAACACAAAGTTTATTAGAAGGAGACGGGAACGTATAAATGTAATATTGCAAATGTATAGGTAAGTCAGCTTCAGAAAAGAATGTTTAGGCATGCATTATAGCAGGAAACTTGCATTCATTGATCCCAAGGTTCTGGAGGTAGATTTTAAAGCAAGTGGAGGTACTGGCAAAAAATCATGGCGCATTCACAGAGATTAGTTGTTATTACATTGTAAATTATTACCAAGCTATTGTACTGGCTCTCATGGTATATTTATAAACGATTGAATGACCCACAGAAATAGTCCGCACTACTTATTTTTTCACATTGAACATTCCTAAAATGTAAAAAGAACAATAGGTAACTTTTGCTGAAAAACCCCATTTCTACCATCTCATTAAACTCATCTGCTTCCAGCAAAGTGACATTGTCTTGCAAAATATTTCCACAAAAAGGGAAGGAACATTAGGCAATAAACATATTTAAATCATAATTGGCTTATGGTATACTTCTGTTCCTCACCAGTTGTGGATAGAAATGGCAAAATTCAGATATGGCATATCCGATAGACGTGCCCAATTTGCTATGTTTGTTATAGGCACTAAGATTTTATTAAACAGAGTGAGAGCACTGACTAGTATTGCACACTATAATATCGTGAGTGTCCTGCGCCGATTCCTAAAACGTTCATACTCGAAATGTTTTTTGCTAACGTATATCGCCTTGACCGAAGTGGGGTGTTTATTCTTGGTTATGCAAACTTTCACCGTTTGTTATGGCCATCATTTTTTTGCCCAAGAAAGAGTATAGTTCATGTTCAACAACAGCTGTAATAATTGAAACAATTAACGAAACATCCATTACTGATTACGAAGCCTGAAGGTCTGCTGAGCTGCACGCAACTTGACTAAATGATTTCATTTTGTTGATCGTGCAGTTGAGAAAGCACACCTGAATTGCCGGCACCATTTCTGGGCAAGTGTAAAAAATCTTCAAGTACTGCTGTGCTCTAGGAGGTGGGTTGGCACGCCTCATTGCATAGTGAAGCCAGGAAAGAGTTATAAAATCCAGTCTTTACATTTGCTGTGCCCCAAGAGAAAGGCTTCGCTATTTTGCAGACTAAAATCGAAATTTAAAGCGTCAATGTAAGTGGAAACTTGAGAAATGAGCTCCATCTCAACTTAATAAATCCTGCATTTTAATCATTTTAATTAGGTACTATACCAAAGTATACCTGGTAGGCTTATTATACACAGATAATAATAATGTCTATGGTCTTTTGTATTTTTGTGTGTGTGTGCTGTGATCATCGATATGCTATCGTAAATCTTTAGTGGAATTATTAAGGCAGACTAAATCCAGTAATTGCTATGATGTACCTTGCTAATTGCATATATAATTAACTCCTTTCAAAAAGTAGCATTGTTTTTTCATTTTACAATTTTATCACCGCATTTAATAATGTCATGACGTGGAAAAAGAAGCTTAATGTGCTGTATTCAGTCGGCTCAGTTTACGAAAAATATAGAAATTCTGTCACTGCTTAATGCCTCCATTCAACTCTCCGGTTTGTTCAAGCTTTTTTTTTTTTGCTGGATGCTTTACCATGTTGATGTGACCTTCTTGAAAATCACTTTGTATGTTATGTTTGAGCTTATTTACTGCAAATGAAAATTTCATTTTATCAAATCCTAAGAAGTACTTGGCTAGCCCTAATGAAAAGAAAATATTGATCCGAGAATACAGCTCGCTCTAACTTGACATGGATATCAAGAATGCATTACCTGTAGCAGTGCTCCAGAAGCTGAGAGCCGTTTTTCTTTTAGTTCATTGTTTCTCACGCATTGCTATTTTCCATTATTTAGGTGTAAGTCTTGAAACGTAAAGGAAATCTGATGCCACGTTGGATGGAAATATTTTACTTGAACACCCACCGTATTTCCTGTAATTCTTGTGTCATTCTTTCTGCCTAATTTGACTGCTTCTTTTAATTGTCTGTGCTTTTTATGTGAAGAGTGAAACACAAATGCAATTGATATTGTATACATTGATCACTTCACATGCTTCAAAATTGTAACAATTCTTGTATTCTTTCGTCAGAGTTTACATAGTGCATTTTTCAGTTCACAGAGCTTGCTTCTGGATGCATAAAGCTCCTTGAGATTTTACAATGCCCATTAATTGAAACTTGCTGGCCTTTCTGATCTCACCATTGATTCTTCACTGTGCTTCTATTGCCTTTCATGCACCGTTACTGCTAGCACTGTCAGTAGTGTTCTTTGGTGCACGTTACTGGAACCCTTTAACAATTTTCGAGCCATTAGCTTTTAATTAATGAAGTGTGGTCTGAAGGACAGACCCTGTCTCTTGGAGTCACCATAAAATGCAAGGCAAACAACAAATATCTCGGCCAAGGTTTCAACGCAGTGAAGTGATTTTATACAACAAACAGTACCCAGTCATTGTGGTCAAAATTAATGTGCCTTCTTTCACTACGGCGCATGTCTTGTAACATTAACTTGGTGCGAGCAGATAAACGCCTGGCGACTATTGTTGTTTTCATTACCATCATAGCACTATTACAGTGGCTAAGATATCGCCATGTACGTCTGTTGTTTCCAAAAGCGATCATTTTCATGTTAAGCTCACAAATGTGCTTTCTCTGGGAGTGCATGTGTGTGTCTCTTTCCTCTTTTTTAATATACGTATCATATTTGTTCTATATGCTTTCCAGTCTTGTTTCATATTTTGTACATGTGTTCTTTCTTACAGCTATGCAGCATTTAGCAATTTTATTCCAAGTGTGTCGACTCATTTTCATTTTTTTCTTTCTTACAATCCGACAAAAGCTATTGGGGTTTTCGTGTGCCTATTTATGACTGACATTTGATGCAATCATTATGTGACATTATAGTCAATAATTTTGTTTATGTCAGATTTACTATGATCAGTGAGCTTTTCTTATTGCGCATTAAAACATTTAACGTCTTACCAGTACTGCCATTGTGGTGTTCATTTGAACCTTGGCACACTTTTCCTTGCCTCTATCTGCCGAAGCTTATTAAAAGTTGGAAATATTTTTACATTGATAAATCGAGAGAAAGTTGTTCCATAAAGCAGGCTTATAGTGATTTAATGTGCTAAGCAATCAGATGTGCCACATTGAAAATTATAGTCAATAATTTTGTTTGCGCCAGATTTACTATGATCAGTGAGCTTTTCTTATTGCACATTAAAACATTTAACGTCTTACCAGTACTGCCAATGTGGTGTTCATTTGAACCTTGGCAGAATTTTCCTTGCCTCTATCTGCCGAAGCTTATTAAAAGTTGGAAATATTTTTACATTGATAAATCGAGCGAAAGTTTTTTCATAAAGCAGGCTTATAGTAATTTCATGTGCTAAGCAATCAGATGTGCCACGTTGAAAATGAGCTATTATAGAACAAGTGGGAATATGGAATTTTTATTGTCTAACCGGCCGTTTCATTCTGAAAGATGTTTCGGTGACAAAGTCTGGAGTGAATTCAAATATTCAGCATTGTTATAGTGCCAGGAAAGTTCAGTAAATATTTTGGTTTTACAAAGAGCGATAACTTGTGGCTTTCGAATATATATCCTTAGTGGATAAGGAGTAAAGATACTTTACTCTAATTATGGAATCCAAGCCCAGCTATTGTTTATTCCTAAGTCATTACGGTTTTCTTCAAGAGCCCATGAAGTCACTGTGAAATTGCATATGAAATATGAGAAGGTATGCGAATAGTGCCCTGGAGCTTCTCACAGACCATCCTAGCTATTTCTTTAATGTTTGTGCAGTGATAGTCCCATGCAGATTCGAATGTGTTTTCAACCAACTACTCTTACAAGTCATGCAATGTTTAACTGAATGTGCAAACATAGTAAATTCAAAGTTTTCTTGGGTATTAGTTAGTAAGAAAACAATTTGCAATGTATACAGAATTTATTCATAAAAACATTGCTTGCTCAAGCTTCACGGACCGATTCCGGAACTGGTTTTGAAGATAGAATGCTTTGACAACTGAAAAGTGTTGCCTTATTTCATTGTTTGTAAATATATTGCTTTTTTTATTTTTCAGTTCCTGTTGCAGAATGTGAAAGCAGTATGAGGGCACTGTTGGATGAACGACACTGCATTTTAAGTTTTCTGTCATTTGCTGTATTCTACAAGTTTTAGATAATACCACCATTGCATTTGTTATTGTGATTGGGTCATTTTGTTCATTTTCTGGTGACTTGTCTTTTTTCAGTTGCATATGCATTTTATATTCAGTGTCATGTGATTGATCTTTTTTTATTAGACTCACTTGTCTGTACTTTTCATAAGATCTACTAGGTTCACGTATGAATGTGTGTGCCAGTTTGATGTATTTTGTTTGTTGTAGGCATGCTTAGCGTGGTCTAAATGTTGACATTTGCAAGGACTTTGATTACAGTAGTTGGGTATTATTCTGTTTGGTGAATAAAAAAAGACAAGTTTACGATAAACTTTTTAATAGAAAGTTCTATATGTTTGTTTTTTAAATTTTGCATTTTATATGCTTCTTTTCATGTTTTTTGGCATCTTTATCAGATGGACCCACTGTTTTACTTTTTTCAGCCTCATTGCTTAGACTGCAATTATAGAATAAATTGTTTTATAGTATTTTTTGTGATAGGAAAATTGATTTAAGTATTTTGGTACTTTCATTTCATTGCAGTTGAGAAACAAAACAGATATGTGGCATCTCTTAAATTATATGTAATAGAAGGAGAATGTATGCCCTAGACATGAAATTGGCTCGACATTGTTTGGTTATTGAGGTGAGAGTTTAAATGTGCCGTGATATTATTACTGAAAAAGGCCCTGCGACACTTCTTTAGCATGGTGAAAAAAAGCTGCGTAGTGATGTTCAAAGTCACTGAGAGGATGAGATTCAGTAATTATTGCGTAGCATGCAGTATAGAATTTACAGCTCTCGAAGTCATTCAGAGATTTTCATTTCATTTCATTTCATTTATTTACTCTCAATGCCGTAAGGCGTTACAGAGAGGAGGGGTACAATATTAAACAATCAAGAGAAAAAACAACAGCGGGGTGGTTACAAAAAGTGATGGCTGACATTGGACCTGTAGTGCGCAGCGTCGCTGATAGAGACGATGGAGGCTGGAAGGTGATCCCACTGCACACTGGTCGTTGGGACAAACGAGTTCAGGTAGAGGTTTTTTCTGGAGTTTGGCACACCAACTTTTAACGGATGATCAATGCGGGATGACACGTATGATGGAACAGAAAAAAGGGATTGTTTTAAGGTCTGATTGGTGTAAAATATTTTATGGAAAACACATAGGCGGGATATCATACGACGGGTTGCAAGATCAGGTAGTTGTACTACTTGTTTCATGTTAGTGACACTGGATTACCGGGAATAATCAGAGAGAATGAAACGAGCGGCCTGATTTTGAATAGCTTCTAGTGTGGAGACAAGATTGGCAGAATGTGGATCCCATACAGAAGAGGCATATTCAATCTTCGGCCGTACAAGGGTTTTGTAAAGCTGCAGTTTTAATGAAGTGGGAGCTCGAGAGAAATTTCGTCGAAGGAAGCCGAGCATGCGGTTCGCATTATTGCTAATATATTCAATGTGCGAGTGCCACGAAAGGTTATCTGAAATCTTAACGCCCAGGTATTTGTAGGTGGTAACCGATAATAGAGGGGAGCCATTCAGGAAATATGTGTTTACAGGGGTGTGCTTGATTGTTCGTCGTCAGCGAAAAGACGTATTGATGAGGTTATGGTATCAGGAAGATCATTAATATAAATTAGGAAGAGAAGAGGCCCCAATACTGATACCTGAGGGACACCAGATGTAACAGGACAGTGAGGAGATTCGTTATCATTAACGGCTACATATTGAAAGTGATTCTGCAGAAAACATTCCATCCACCTTAAAATATTAGGGTCAATGCTCAGTTTGCTAAGTTTATAAAGTAGTAGTTGGTGGGAGACGCGGTCAAATGCCTTCGCGAAATCAATGAAAATGCAATCGACTACTGACGCACGATCCAACAAAGAACAGATATCATTAGTCATCATCATCAGCCTGTATACGTCCACTGCAGGACAAAGGCCTCTCCCATGTTCCACCAGTTAACCCGGTCCTGTGCTTGCTGTTGCCAATTTATACCCGCAAACTTCTTAATCTCATCTGCCCACCTAACCTTCTGTCTCCCCCTACCCCACTTCCCTTCTCTGGGAATCCAGTTGATGACCCTTAATGACCAGCGGTTATCTTGTCTACGTGCTACATGCCCGGCCCATGTCCATTTCCTCTTCTTTATTGCAGCTATGATATACTTAACTCCCGTTTGTCCTCTAATCCACTCTGCTCTCTTCTTGTCTCTTAAGGTTACACCTACCATTTTTCTTTCCATTGCTCGCTGCGTCGTCCTCAATTTAAGTTGAACCCTCTTTGTGAGTCTCCAGGTTTCTGCTCCGTAGCTAAGTACCGGCAAGATACAGCTGTTATATACCTTCCTCTTGAGGGACAGTGGCAGCCTACCTGTCATAATTTGAGAGTGCCTGCCGAATGTGCTCCACCCCATTCTTATTCTTCTAGTTACTTCAATCTCGTGGTTAAGCCCTGCGGTTATTACCTGCCCTAAGTAGACATAGTCTTTTACAACTTCAAGTGCACTATTGCCTATCGCAAAGCGCTGCTCCTTTCCGAGGTTGTTGTACATTACTTTCGTTTTCTGCAGATTAATTTTAAGACCCACCTTTCTGCTCTCCTTGTCTAACTCCGTAATCATGAGTTGCGATTCGTCCCCTGAGTTACTCAGCAATGCAATGTCGTCGGCGGAGCGCAGGTTACTGAGGTACTCTCCATTAACTCTTATCCCTAACTGTTCTTATTCTAGGCTTCTGAAAACGTCCTGTAAGCACGCAGTGAATAGCATTGGGGAGATTGTGTCCCCCTGCCTTACACCCTTCTTTATTGGTATTCTGTTGCTTTCGTTATGAAGCACTATGGTAGCAGTTGATCCCCAGTAGATTTCTTCCAGAATGTTTATATATATTTCATCTACGCCCTGATTCCGCAGTGTCTGCATGACGGCTGATATTTCTACTGAATCAAACGCCTTCTCGTAATCTATGAAGGCTATGTATAGTGGTTGGTTATACTCTGAGCATTTCTCTATTATCTGATTGATAGTATGAATGTGGTCAATTGTTGAGTAGCCTGTTCTAAATCCTGCTTGTTCCTTTGGTTGATTGAATTCTAATGTTTTCTTTACTCTGCTAGCAATTACCTTTGTAAATAGCTTGTATACTACAGAGGGCAAGCTGATCGGCCTGTAATTCTTCAAGTCCTTGTCATCTCCTTTCTTATGTATTAAGATGATGTTAGCATTCTTCCAAGACTCTGGTATTTTTCCCGTCAGGAGACACCTCGTAAATAGAGTGGCTAGTTTTTCTAACACAATCTGTCCTCCATCTTTCAGCAGATCTGATGTTACCCGATCCTCACCAGCAGCTTTGCCTCTGTGCATGCTCTCCAAAGCTTTTCTGACTTCTTCTATCATTACCGGTGGGGTGTCGTCTGGGTTACTGCTAGTTCTTATAGTATTAAGGTCGTGGTAGTCTCAGCTACTGTACAGATCTCTGTAAAACTCCTCTGCTATTTTAACTATCCTATCCATATTGGTAGTTATTTTGCCTTCTTTGTCCCTTAGTGCATACATCCGCCTTTTGCCTATCCCAAGTTTCCTCTTCACTGCTTTGACGCTTCCTCCGTTTTTCAGAGCGTGCTCAATTCTCTCCATGTTATACCTTCTTACATCGCATACTTTACGTCTATTAATCAACTTCGAAAGCTCTGCCAGTTCTATTTTGTCTGTTGTACTTGACACTTTCATGATTTGACGCTTCTTAATTAGGTTCTTCGTTTCCTGGGAAAGCTTGCCGGTGTCCTGTCTAGCTACCCTGCCTCCAACTTTCACTGCACACTCCGTGATGATACTCGTCAGATTATCATTCATTGTATCTACGCTAAGGTTGGTTTCCTCGCTAAGAGCAGAGTACCTGTTCTGCAGTGACACTCTGAATTCCTGTACTTTCCCTCTCAGTGCTAGCTCATTGATTGGCTTCTTGCGTATCAGTTTCTGTCGTTCCTTCTTCAAGTCTAGGCGGATTCGAGCCCGTACCATTCTATGGTCACTGCATCTTACCTTGCCAACCACTTCCACATCCTGCACGACTCCTGGGTGTGCAGTCATTATAAAGTCTATTTCGTTCTTATTTACGCCATTAGGGCTCCTCCATGTCCACTTGCGGTTTTATCGTTTTCGGTAGAAGGTATTCAAAATACGCAGATCATTGCGTTCTGCGAATTCTACTAGTAGCTCTCCTCTGGCGTTTCAAGTGCCGATGCCATAATCTCCTACTACCTGGTCTCCAGCCTACTTCTTCCCTACCTTTGCATTAAAGTCGCCCATTACTATAGTATACTGTGTTTTCACCTTACTCATTGCCGATTCCACGTCTTCATAGAAGCTTTCAACTGAAGCGTCATCGTGGCTGGATGTAGGCGCGTAAGCCTGTACTACCTTCATTTTGTATCTTTTATTCAGTTTAATTAAAATGCCTACCACCCTTTCAATAATGCTATAGTAATACTCTATGTTTCCAGCTATGTTTCTGTGAATTAGGAACCCTACTCCCAGTTCACTTCTGTCTGCCAAGCCCCGATAGCAAATGATGTGCCCATTCTGTAGCACAGTATAGGCCTCATCTGTCCTCCTAACCTCACTCAGCCCTATTATATCCCATTTAATGCCTTCTAGCTCCTCAAATAATACAGCTAGACTTCCCTCACTAGATAACGTTCTAACGTTAAACGTTGCTAAGTTCAAGTTCCAATGGTGGCTTGTCCGTATCCAGAGATTCCTAGCACACTCTGCTGCTTTGCAGATCTGACCGCCGCCGTGGTCAGTTGCTCCGCAGCTGGTGGGGACTGAGGGCCGTGAGTTAATTGACGAATGCCTACGGGAGGGGGTGGCCAGATACTGCACCAGGGTGGCCAATCCTTCTCTGGTGAAATCATCGGTGCGTACCGGCTTTAAGCCGGTACAATCAGACAGTAGTGGGAATGCGCCATGCATGTCTTCCTTATTGTTGTTCAGCAGCGTTGGCGGCCACCCACCACGGAGCCCAACGAGGGGACGCTACAAGTTTACAAATGCTGAAACCTGCAGACGCCAGCCGTACAACGTCACTATAACCCAATGCGCCTAGACCAAGGTAGGCTATTTGCACAGGGTTAACCCTAGCGGCCAGGAAGTTTGGAAGTAAACGGAAGAGAGTAGAAGACAGGACAGATAAATAGTAAGAGATAAAGACGAAGATGTAGGGAGAGAGAGATAGGAAAAGGCGACTGCCGATTCCCCTGGGTGGGTCAGCTCAGGGGTGCCGTCTACGTGAAGCCGGGGCCAAAGGGGTGTGTTGCCTCTGCCGGGGGGCCTTAACGGTCCAATCACCCAGCGTCGGCTCAACCCCCAGGATCCCCTTTTCCTCGTACACGGCAAAGCCACGCACGGCTAGGCGTGGGAGGGAGTCGAAACTCCCCCGTTAGCTCGGGTTCGTGGTGTCGCTACACACCAAACGCCTACTTGCGCAGGCACCCCTGCGGTATGTTTAAACATGACTAAACTAAAGTTATTGACTGTTGAACATTGTGAGTGAACTTCCCGCATAAAATTAAAATTTGTTCATGGATGTTTATTACAACTTTACTTCAAGGGGATGTGATAACATCGGTGTTCAGTTGACTTTATAGTTATTAGTCCAAATTATTATGATAGGCTTATTTACTTGTAACTATCCAAGTTTAGAAACTTCTTGCTCCCAAAAGCCCATCAAAGTTTGATATTGCAACATGGAATCAATAAGGACCCTGAAATTGAAAGCTCGGCAGGCTACCATATTGATAACTATATTATTATCGCAGCAATTCCAAGCTCCAGTCTATCTTATTTAGCCCAAGTCCGCACTTTGTACGAGGATGACTGCAATGCAGGTGATGTGTCATAATCACATGTAACCCCCTGTAAAGGCAGTTTCACAGCAGTAAATGGCGTACCAAGTCTTAAAAACACCTTTTCAATGCATATTAACTTGCCTTTAACCTTTTTGTTAAAAAAACCCTGTATATCATTTCATAATTTTGAATTAACAACAAGTGATTCCTCAATTAATTCAAGTGTAAAAATGGTTGGCTTAGCATCAAGCTTGATTTAACTAGCGGTACATGAGCTTGACTACCTTGCTAATGCAAACTATGCAGTGGCCTAAGACATTTCGGAATAAAGTAAATATGAAATATATTGCAGACCCAAGTTTTAATAATCAGAGACATTAAAACAAAAACTTTCCACAATTCAGAAACACATATCGCAGATGATATTACAAATTTACTTTTCCAGTGATTAGGTTTAATTTTGATTGCAAGATACCTCTAAAAAAACCGTGGTCCGAAGGTTGTTGTTTTCACAGATTCTCACTGTTTTGCGCTCCTAAAATTTGAAATTTTCGTTCGTAATAGGAATATTTGTACCGGTTGAACTCCTTGTATCTTCACAAACAAATAGACACCACTCTGACCCTCCTAGAACCAATTGCTAAAGTTATACGTAGATATGTGTAGAGCTCACTTACCCGTGCTGCTGACGCGGTCGCCATTGGACGCGGCGTTCAATGAAGATCAAGGAACTCCTTATCGCAGTGGGGAATCGCACTCGTTCTCGTTCTCGGGTCTCGTAGGTCTTGGCCCTCACACTCCTCTTTGGGTGACTCCATCTTACCTCCCCCTAAATCTCTACTGATATCATCTTTCTCTGTCTCTGTGCGGAATCGCTGCTTCGACTTATTGGCCATATATGGCCGAATCTCCGAGAATGGTTGTCTCAGATCTGTTCTGACGTTCCGATAGTCGGGCTAGCTGGCCTCTTTTCTCTCAAATCAATTCCTTCTAGACTTCCTTACAATTGTCCTCACCATGTTTTGTTTTCTCACTATCTAGTGCGCTCTGCATTGGGGTGCTGCAAGTAGGCTCTTTGTTTTTTTTCTCTTACTCCGTTCTTTTGTGACACTTTTCTTTGTTTTTGTCTCTCCAGTCATTGTTTGGGGCTCCCTGAACCCCAGCCCGTGACTATCTAACGTGTCCTACCTTGTTGTATTAACCGAGAAGTGCTTTTTTTTATATCAGATTCTGCCCTGTTACGTGCAGTATGAATACTCGACTACTTAGTTCCGTGCAGTATGTGTTTAAGGGGGGGGGGGAATAGGGTCCGGTTTCTCTTCAATTAATAACGTAAATCAGAAAATACTACTGGGTAGTTGTCAAGCCCTTTATGTTCTTCCAAGCTACCAGAAAAGTTTTGTTCACTACCTGATTTCCAGCTCGATGAACGTGGATTTAATTGTGATGTCGTTGGATGGATGGATGGATGCTATGAGCGTCCCCTTTATAACGGGGTGGTGACAAGTATGCCACCAGGCTCGACAAAAAAAAAAAAACCTTTTTTCTTTTTTGATGTTGGCCTAATGCCTCTACTTCGATAAATTCTATCTTAATGGAAAAAAAGGTAAATTTTCAGATTAAGTTCTCTGCCATTTACGGCACACTGTCCATATTTTATTTTTCCAATATTTATTTTTGTCCTTTCTCTCTAATTTTCTGCCACCAATACTCTAACCGTCTCTTACTTATTTCAATCGCGGGTGTGTTCAGCTTTCCATTGTTGTCCCTAAAACCCAAGGCTTCCTGTAGGCTCGTGCCCAAACGTACACCTGGGTGGATATCTCCACATTCAATCAGAACATGCTCCGCCGTTTCCTTATCTTTCCCGCAGCATGTGCATTGTTCTTCTTCTTTACTGAATCTTGCTTTATAACTACGCGTTCTAAGGCAACCCGATCTCGCTTCAAACAGTAAAGCGCTTCCCCTTGAATTATCGTAAAATGCCTCCCTCCTTATTTCATTTTTGCCCTTTCGGTAGTTACTCAAAGCCGGTTTTTTCTCCATAGCTGCCATCCAGTAAATCCTCTCCGCCTCCCTGACTTTTCCCTTAACGCTCTTTGTTGACATATGGCTTACAATACCAGCCGTATATTTACTAGTGAGTCTTCTAGTTCTTTTTCTCCACTGTGTGTCCACGCTCTTCCTATACAAATAACGGAACACCTTCTCTGCCCATCTACTCTCCTTCATATTTCTTAGCCTTTCTTCGAACCTTATTTTGCTCTGCGCTTCCCTCGCCTCAAAACCTGCCCACCCCATATCGCCCTTTACAGCCTCGTTTGTCGCCTTCCCGTGAGCACCCAACGCGAGGCGTCCCACAGTCCTTTGATTTACATCCATTCCCGATTGCACCTCTGCCCTCATGCACACCACTGAGTTCCCAAAAGTAAGCCCTGGAACCATTACACCCTTCCACAGACCTCGAAGCACCTCATACCTATTGTATCCCCACAACGCTCTGTGCTTCATTATTGCCGCATTCCTCTTTCCTTTTGCTGCCGAGGCTTTTTTCCTGTACCTCCATGTATCTATCACTCTCATTTACCCATACTCCAAGGTACTTGTATTCGCTTACCCTCGGTATTTCTTGGCCTTGTATGGACACCGTCTGATCACAGGGATCATTGAATACCATCAATCCACACTTCGTTACACTGAATCCTAGTCCAAGAGCTTCACCTTCCCTTCCGCATATATTCGCCAGCTGCTGTATATCATCTCGACTGTCCGCAAATAAGACGATATCGTCCGCATAAAATAAACCTGGAAGCTTCTGCTCAATCATCATGCCGCCCTGTTTGTGTGACAGATTAAAACCAATGTTGCTACCTTCTAGCGCTTTTTCCATACTCACCATGTACAGCATGAATAACAGCGGGGACAAAGGACATCCCTGTCTCAGACCCTTGCTAACCTCAACGTTCCCTTTGCTACGCATTCCTTCCCACTCTATGCAAACTGTATTTTCTCGGTATATCTCCCTCAAAAGCTGTATACAGTCGTCGCCCATGCCCATTCCTTTCAATATATCCCACAAAATTTCCTGATTAACGTTGTCGTATGCCCCAGTGATGTCTAGAAAAGCCACGTACAAGGGCCTATTCTCTATTTTAGATCTTTCTATACACTGAGTGAGAACAAACAGGTTATCGTCTAACCGCCTGTCGACTCGAAATCCGTTCTGAAGTTCTCCCAAAATATCGTTATGTTCGGCCCATGTTTCTATTTTCATTTTTACTGCTTGCATCGCCAACCTGTATAGTACCGATGTAATGGTTAGTGGTCTATACGAGCGAATCTTGTCCTTTTCTCCCTTGCCTTTATAGATTCAGTTCATTCTACTTTGTCGCCAACTGTCCGGTATTTGTCCGTCCTTTAAGCTTTTTCTACTGCTTTTAACAATGCTTCTTTAGTGTTATGTCCTAGTTCGTTAATGAGGCTAACGGGAATCCCATCTAAACCCGCGGCAGTGCGCTTTGGAATTTTCCTTCGGCCTTTTTCCAGTTGAAATTATCAAGTACTAGCTCTTCCTCTGTTGCTTTCTCCGCCACACTTTTACTCACCGGGGAGATCCCCTGGACGCTCTTTTGAAACGAATCGGCTGTTACCTTTGGATGTAACCTAGCGCTTCGTACCCTTCCAATTGATTTCCTCCTTCATCTAGAATATGTGTTGCGTTGTGACAGACTTTCCTACCTAGCGCCTTTATGTGGCTCCAAAAATCCTAGGCGCGGCCTCCTTTTTTTCATGTATCTCTGTCATCCAGCGTTCACTTTCACCTTTAATTTTTGCCTCTACCAATTTTCTGTACAAGGGATTTTTTCTCTAAATATATTTCCCATATTTTTTTGACTTCGTCCTGCGGCCGCTTCTCCTTTTTTGCCTTCTATGCTCCCGTGATGCTTCGCGTCGCTTCTCGATCGCCTCCCGGATTTCCTTGTTCCACCAACTTTTTGGCTTCCTTTTTCCTTTCCAGCAAACAGTTTTCTTCTCTTTCCCTATCTCCTTCGTTATTAGATGTAACAGCTCACTATACTCCCAGTCCTTGCCTGGTATTTCGCCTACTTCTTCCTCGACTCTTGCGGCTATATTTATTATTTGTTTGTCATTTAAATACGAGCTGCCAGACTTTGATTCCATGCTCATATTTTCAGTTTCGTATCCCATTTGTAATGTTATTCGTTTATGATCACTACCCAAGCTGTTAATGCCTTCCTCGTCTATCCTCATTTCTGTCAGTTTGTGGTAAATTCCTTCAGTCATGAGACAATAATCAATACTTGATTGCTTGTTTCCGACTTCCCATGTGATCTGGCCGTCACATTTAGGCCCCGTGTTAACTATCTCCAGACTATGTTGCTCGCAAAGATCTAGTAATAACTTCCCATTGGTGTCTGAATATCCGTCAAGGTCATGTATGTGGGCATTCATGTCCCCTAGAAGGATGATTTCGGCCCCATTACCAAATTCCTTAATATCCGCACTCATGCAATCCACTATCTCCTGATTCTTTTTCTCTGCAGTTATTCCCCCGTCCACAAGTAGGCTACCCCTAGCCACGTTTCCTTTCCACCTACTGTGCCCAGAACCCAGAGGTGCTCTGAACACGTCTGTTTCACTCTAACCCATTTGGCTCCGCGATGAATTAGCATTCCTACACCCCCACCTTTCCTTTCCAATATGGTCCTGTTACACCCTTCCCAAACATAATTTTCAATATGTGGTGGCTCTTCCAAGTCTCTAAGGTGTGTTTCTGTAACCGCATACACGCCTATCTGTTCTTTGTTTAACTGCTCCTCAATCTCTAACCATTTTGCCTTCTTTCTGCCACCCTGCATGTTTATGTAACTAATTGCAACACGCGCCTTTTTCCTTTTTCTTTTACCTTTTTTCTGGTTTTTCGCAATTCTACCTGTCAAAGCGTCCTCCTGATTGTTTTCCCTGTTACGAGCTACCCCGGACTCCGAAGGGCCCGTGAGCCCCCCAAAAAAGCTACTGCGCGTCCTGCCAGTCGCCAGCCCACCTCGTGTCCAAGCCTCTTATCGAAATGAATCTTGTCTCTTTGGAATCCACCCCACCTGTGCACTTCCCTGTTTAAATCCACTACCTCGAAACCCTTCTCTCGACTAATTCGCCATATCTCTTTGTTTGCGTCGACAACCGCTCTTTGCAGGTTGACGTTGCCTACTGGTACTTCCGGTACTGTGCATACTACAATTTGCACCTGGGGGGACACGGCGCGCATATCATCCACCCCTTTCGCCAAGGTCGTCGCTAGTCCTGACGATTCTTTTTTCAGGACGTCATTTAGCCCTCCCGCAATTACAACGAGGTTACGATTGTTAGCTTTAGCTGCGAGTTGTTCACCCGCTTGTCTCATTACTGTCCCCAGCGTTTGTCCTGGGAACGTCCCTATCGCAACTCTCTTGTCGCCTTTCACCCTTTCTTTGATTGCCGCTGCGCATCGGACTAAATTTGAGTCACCGGCGATGATGACCTGTTCAGACATTCCTTCTGAAACCTGCACCTGGCTGCTGACTAGGTGACTAGCGTGAGTCACGGCTGCTGGTTTGCTCCCTCCTTCCCTCAAAACTACTTCCCGGTAGCTGGGCCCTGTGGCCAATGTATCTGCCTTTGTCATGCCTGTTCCCTTCATCTCTCCCGCACGGGGGGTCGTCGCCATAATGCTTCCGCCGTCACCTGCGTCTTCGTTCCCTTTCACGACCTTCGATAGGCCCTTCTCGGCTGACCGGAGCCTTTCTTCTATGGCTGACGTTTTCTCTCGCTCCTTCGCCAATGCATTCTCCAGCTCTGCGATTTTCTTCATGAGCCCACTCTGGACCGCCATCATATTTTTCATTTTCTCCTCGAACTCGCACTGTCTACACTTGGCGTCATCTTCTGCTTTCTCCTCCGCACTAACTTCCACCTTCCAACCTACCCCGCACTCTGAACACTTTACGGTCTTTTTGACCATGGCTAGCTCAGTTTACCGATGCCCACGTGTTAGAAAACTGTACTAAAATACCCTGGTCTAAGCCAAAAAGAACCACAATAATAAATAAGTACGCTACACTTCACAGCACCTGCGCATGCACGTGGTCGGTCTACGCGCAGACCTCAGCCACGTGGTGGCTGGAGAAAAAAAGACACAGTACAAAATACTAAAAAAAAAAAACGTACACCGTAAATTCCCATTCAAAATGGCTGCCCCCTTGACGCTGTGTATGCAGACTTTTCAAACGCTTGATCCCGCGTTACTACGGCAAAATACACACTGAGTTCCTAGTATTCTGTAAACTCAAGGATGTATAATCCAGCAATAAACTCGACTGTCGTCGGTGGCACTTAGATTTCTTTGATTATGTTAGATTCGATTAGCTACCGTGCCCTGTGCTTCCTATGGAGGGAATACATGGAGTGACCACAACCCCTATAATTCGACTTCTGTTGATCCTAGAATTTTCAAACCTTTGGAGCAGAATCCGCACTTATATCCGCGACCGAGGTGTCCATGGCTTGGTATTCTTCGTAGTTTTGGTCGTTTTCGTCGTTCCGAAGCCTGGCGAGCTCTGAGGAGGCCTCTAAGTACGTGTTCACAAAAAACTATCTAGGGGCATTTCCTACAATGAGAAATTACAGGAATGAAATTGAACTGCCCAGCCATTTCTGGAGTGGTAATGGGCTAAGTTTTTAATTTCGAGGAATTAAAAGAAATGGAATTGTGGTTCTAATTCCCCGGAGTGGAATTGGAATGGAATGGAGGTGCCCATTCCGCAACACTGCTACATGCTAACCATATCATTAGTAAAGGTGATTAATTGAGTTTCACAGAATGATTTTGCGAAAACCGTGTTGGTAGACTGTAAAAAATGAATTAGATTCTAGAAAGCTCATCAAGTTAGTGTAAATGATGTGTTCGAGTAGTTTGCATGGGATTGATGTAAGAGAGATGGGTCGATAGTTAAAAGGGGAGAAAACTTCACCACACTTGTTCACTGGAATCACCTTTCCACCCTTCCAGCCGTCGGGCAGTAAGGAACACTGTAAATACTGTGAAAAAATATAGGAAAGGATCAATGAGGAGTTCACATTGGTACTTTTCAGAAACTTATAGGTAATTCCATCTATTCCAGAAGATGAAGAAATTTTAGCCCCCTGTATCAGCTTGAAAATTCCAGCGCAGTCAATAAAATGGGTTCCATTGGTTCAAGATGTAGGCTTTCTTTAACAGGAAAAGAAGTAGGAATTGTTTTAGTAAAAGATAAAGAAAACGTATTGTTGAGCAACACGCAGCACTGCTCTCGTGGAACAAGTGTTCCATCCGGCGTTTTTAATTTTACATCTTTAGATCTGCTCAGTCACGGGCTAAGTAGATGCCTGAGGATGACGACGACGAAGTGCTGAACGGGAACGTGCTCGAACTGCAGCAGCGTCGTACGCATTAGTTCGCCAGTATTTTCGCCAGTACGAATTTGCTCACCAGTGTATACTTTATTCCCCGTAACATCATTGGTGGAAGGTGCGGGGTACCACTCGCTATACAACCCAACGAGCTGGATCTTCGCAGCGGACGGCGCATTGCAGCTACCACGATGACTGACCAGGCTACTCAATGTCAACAAGATTCATCAGCCCCGCAGCCGATCGTTGTGGTGCAACCTCGTGACCCAGGTCCATTCAACGGCACAAGTGGCATAGACGTCCATGACTGGCTGGTTAAATATGAGCGCGTCAGCAGCAGCAACCATTGGGATCCGACGCTTATGTTGGCGAACATCATCTTCTACTTGCATGGCACGGCAAAACTTAGGTAAGAGACACATCAAGAAGAGTTGACTAGCTGGGACGTCTGTAAGCAGAAATTGCGCTACCTATTTGGGAAACCCATCGGACGTCAAGTGGCCGCAAAGAAAGAGCTTGCGACTCGTGCCCAGACATCCACAGAGCCGTACATCCAGGACGTGTTGGCTTTGTGCCGCAAGGTCGACAAGGACATGCTCGACGAGGACAAAGTCGGACACATCCTGAAAGGAAATGCGGATGACGCCTTCAATTTTCTCCTGTGCAAGGACTGCTCGACGGTGGAGTCGGTCATCGAAGCATGTCGTCGCTTCGAACAGGCAAAAGTAGGCGCATAGTTCACCGATTTGACCGCCTTCCCAACACGGCGGCTACGTCCTCTTGCGAAGATTTTCCCACACTACACCAACCACCAGCGCCAGAAAACGTCACCAGAATAGTCCGTCGGGAACTCGAGGCTATGGCTCCCGCTATGTCTAGCGTCAGTGCGCCAGGACACAACCTCGATGCTGTTTCAATGATACAGGCCGTGGTTCGCCAAGAGATCGCGAATATGGGCATTTCGTCACCTCATCAAAATGCCCCTGCTACTTCCAGCTCGGCTCCAGTCGTTGCGGCTGCCACTCCGAACCGTACGTTCGCGCCACGACGAAACCCAGCTGAATGGAGCACTCATGATGATCGCCCATATGTTTCACGTGCCATCGGATAGGACACATCGCTCGCCATTGCCGCAGCCGTTGGACCTCATCACCTCAACCGAGCTTCTATGATTGGGGACCTCGCTCCGACATGCACCTTATGCCCCGTCCTATACCGTGCTGAGACAGGTGCAGAGCATAATCCAGAACGTCGGATCAGCCGCTCGCCATCGCCCGTGCGTCGTCAGTCCCGCTCGCTCCAACCCCGCCGTTCTCGGTCTCCCTACGACCGTCGCTCGGAAAACTAGCCGGTGCAGCCCCCGGAGGTGACGCTGCATACACGACTCGGACTGCAAATCCTCTGATTACTCCCGACCAGCGGTGCAACCTCCTTACAATTCTTGTTGATGGTTTACCTATAACTGCTCTTATTGATACCGGTGCACAAATATCTGTGATGAGCTCAGACCTCCGTCGTCATCCTCAGGCATCTACTTAGACCGTGACAATATTAACAGCGCTCCAGAACTTGCAGGGATCAGTCGATAAGAGGGATGGGAGCGTTCGCTGATAAAACTAGGTTTTTGCGCGAGAAAGGGCTTTTTTATATTCTGATGCGACGCGCGCATAAGTCGCCCACCTTTCAGCAGAACTTGATAGTCTACAGCGGCGAAAAATGCGCTTTTTTTATGAAGCAGTCGTTTAGTGAGACGTTGTACCACGGCTGGCGTTTAGGACAGGGTATTCGTCTGAGTGGTATGTACTTATCAATCAGCTATTGAACCTTGTTACGAAATAAAGCCCAATTAACATTGAGCGGACGCTCCCAAAATTCAGAAAGGAAATAATCTATAAAAGCTTCCAGTTCCCTATTTATGGCTTGGAAATCAGCTTTAACGTAGTCTCTAATTTGTTTAAACTGTTCAGCGGGGCGCGAAGAGCATGATGGTATAGTGAAATGGGCAACTAAGTGGTCACTCAAAGCAGGCAAAAGCGTTAAAGATGAAACAGACTCGAGAACAGTGGTCAGTAAAAGGTAAAGGGGGCTGGAAGACGACTGGGTAATGCGAGTAGGTCCTTTAACAAGTTGACTTAAGTTAAATATGGAGCAAACGTCAATAAAACTTTAGCATTCTTTAGAAGGACTGGTTGTTACAGAAAACGGCTCGTTCCACGAAATTGCCGGAAAGTTAAAATCAACCAAAACAAACAAGGGAGCTTTAGAAAACTTGACGACGACTTGGTTGAGGCAATCGTGGAATTCATCGCAAAAATTAGACGAACTGATCGGCGGACGGTAGCCAGCACCGAACAACAAATCTGCGTAGTTTATCTGGATACAAGCACAAAGAAATTCTAAATGTGATGCAATGCTGACGTCATAAGACGTAATCTCATCAAATACCGCAATAAGAATTCCACCTCCTTTCCGCTCAATTCTGTCGTGCCTGTATATGGTGTAATCTTTTTTGCAATTCAGCAGTTCTTTATTATCCACATGTTCATGCAGCCAAGTTTCGGCGAGCACAACATCTGCTGAGCACGCGTCAATCGCAAACGATAACTCATCACGTTTAGGAATCAAAGTTCTGATGTTGGTGAACAGAAAAGAACAGTCGCGTTTGGATTTCGCCCGCACGGCTGAGGGTTGCTAGGTAGTGGTTTGGTGCGGTAACAGAGTGCTGGCTGTATCACCAGTGGAAAGAGGGGCACTGTACGTCCCAATTTCGCAGACACTATCGGTTACACTGCAATAAGCATAACATTGTTTGCCGACGTACAGCTTGTTATAGCGCAAGCTGTACTGTTTTCCTGTAGCCTTGCTAAAATCGTGAAGCTTTTTGCGCGAGTAGCGAGTGGCCTTACAGAAGTCTTCCTGGATTGTGATACCGGTGCCCTTAAGTTTAGCCCTTTGAGATAAAATTCGGTCTATTGTTTTGGAAGACGCAAACTTGACAGTTATAGGTCGGCACTTGTTCTCGACAAAGGAGCCTAATCTGTGTTCCCGAGCAATGCTATCAGCGGGCACTGGTTCAGAAAAGGTGGTGGACAAGAGCTTCCGTACTTTCTCTTCAGCTGACGCCCATGTATCTGAATGACTATCGTCAAAGCCGTAAAAAAGCAAGTTGTCCCGCCGAGCCCTATCTTCTAAATCATCGAGGCGAGACAGCACAGCCGAGTTTTCGCAGTTGACAATTTCAACTACTGTGCGGCGAGTGTCAGCGTCGTCAGTAAGGCGTTGCAGGGTAGAAACCTTGTTCTCAACCACTGCTAATCTCTCGGTTACATCTGTTACTCGATCTTCGAGCAATTTCTGGCTGGCTCTTACTTCGTTTAGCGACAACATTACTTCGGCGTGGCGTGATTCCATTGTACCTCCGAGGGATTTTATAGCTTCCAGTCCTTCACTATTGGTAATTTCGGCTACTGGTTTAGGAGGCCAAGGGTTAAGTTCTATATCCCCAGACATAATAAGCAATTGCATAGCATGAACACAGTCAGTGCAAACCATCAAAAGCACATGAGGGCATGGGACAAGCAGCAGACAACGGTTGCTCGTTTTTTTACAATGCAAGAAAGGCGAACAACTAACCTGTATGAAAAACAGGAAGGGCTTAAGCAACGCCATCTTCACTGCTGCTGCCACAGGCCCACTGATGGCAGCTTCTTCACGCAGGCTCTTTATACTGTCCGAATCCCCTGGCGGCTGTGATGCGGTGGTTCCTCCGGTGTAGGTGCGCAGTGGAGCCGCGTCCACACATGGCCGCGCATATTCGACTCGTTGAAGATAGCAGCTGGTCACCGGGGTTGACCAAGAACGCTCAAAGCAGTCAGGCTGCGGCGTTGATTCCGGAGACGAGACAGCCAGTATCTGTATGAAAAACAGGAAGGGCTTAAGCAACGCCATCTTCACTGCTGCTGCCACATGCCCACTGATGGCAGCTTGTTCACGCAGGCTCTTTAGACTGTCCGAATCCCCTGGCGGCTGTGATGCGGTGGTTCCTCCGGTGTAGGTGCGCAGTGGAGCCGCGTCCACGCATGGCCGCGCATATTCGACTCGTTGAGGATAGCAGCTGGTCACCGGGGTTGACCAAGAACGCACAAAGCAGTCAGGCTGCGGCGTTGATTCCGGAGACGAGACAGCCAGTATCTATATGAAAAACAGGAAGGGCTTAAGCAACGCCATCTTCACTGCTGCTGCCACATGCCCACTGATGGCAGCTTGTTCACGCAGGCTCTTTAGACTGTCCGAATCCCCTGGCGACTGTGATGCGGTGGTTCCTCCGGTGTAGGTGCGCAGTGGAGCCGCGTCCACGCATGGCCGCGCATATTCGACTCGTTGAAGATAGCAGCTGGTCACCGGGGTTGACCAAGAACGCACAAAGCAGTCAGGCTGCGGCGTTGATTCCGGAGACGAGACAGCCAGTATCTGTATGAAAAACAGGAAGGGCTTAAGCAACGCCATCTTCACTGCTGCTGCCACATGCCCACTGATGGCAGCTTGTTCACGCAGGCTCTTTAGACTGTCCGAATCCCCTGGCGGCTGTGATGCGGTGGTTCCTCCGGTGTAGGTGCGCAGTGGAGCCGCGTCCACGCATGGCCGCGCATATTCGACTCGTTGAAGATAGCAGCTGGTCACCGGGGTTGACCAAGAACGCACAAAGCAGTCAGGCTGCGGCGTTGATTCCGGAGACGAGACAGCCAGTATCTGTATGAAAAACAGGAAGGGCTTAAGCAACGCCATCTTCACTGCTGCTGCCACATGCCCACTGATGGCAGCTTGTTCACGCAGGCTCTTTAGACTGTCCGAATCCCCTAACGGCTGTGATGCGGTGGTTCCTCCGGGGTAGGTGCGCAGTGTAGCCGCGTCCACGCATGGCCGTGCATAGTCGACTCGTTGAAGATAGCAGCTGGTCACCGGGGTTGACCAAGAACGCACAAAGCAGCCAGGCTGTGGCGTTGATTCCGGAGACGAGACAGCCAGTATCTGTATGAAAAACAGGAAGGGCTTAAGCAACGCCATCTTCACTGCTGCTGTCACATGCCCACTGATGGCAGCTTGTTCACGCAGGCTCTTTAGACTGTCCGAATCCCCTAACGGCTGTGATGCGGTGGTTCCTCCGGGGTAGGTGCGCAGTGTAGCCGCGTCCACGCATGGCCGTGCATAGTCGACTCGTTGAAGATAGCAGCTGGTCACCGGGGTTGACCAAGAACGCACAAAGCAGCCAGGCTGTGGCGTTGATTCCGGAGACGAGACAGCCAGTATCTGTATGAAAAACAGGAAGGGCTTAAGCAACGCCATCTTCACTGCTGCTGTCACATGCCCACCCCCAGACGAGAGATTGCTCTCTCGTCTGTTGACGAATGATGCCGTAAGCTGAAAGGAACAAGCATTCACGAAAAATGCTTGACATTGGCTGATTTAAGCACCGTGAGCTGCATATTTACGGAGGTTACCACAGGATGGCGCAACGTGCTCATATTTGCCTGGAATAGCACTGAAACTGAATAATGACTTTGAAGGAAAAAAGAAAGTAAAAGAACTCAAAGTCATGACGGGCACTGATGGAGGCATTTGCTATCTTGTCATCTTCTCCTGCATCATTTTCAAGCCCTCTCACTGGTACTAAATGCAATAGAAAGTGCTTAAAGCATGTGGCAAACTCCTGTAATCATGTTTGTACTCAATGCATTCTCAAAATTTATGACAGTCGATCGGGGATAGAATAAACTGCTTGAATTAAGGCATTCGTTGGTTACTTGCGAAACCGTTACGGGGTCCCATTAAGTTATGGGCTGACAAGTATAGTATTCATATATCATTGATGGTAAAGCCACCCTTAATATCTTCTTGCCTAATATTGTATAAAACCTGTTAAGCTTCATTCTCTGTAGATTTTGCTGCATTTTCATTCTTTGCAATGATATACTTGTACACTGGACAAATTTTGTTGGTCCTTGTGCTGTGCTCTCTCTCTGAAACGTGCCGTGAAGACTTAATGAGTGAAGAAGCGGTTTATTATTATTATTGTAATATCTATTCAATAATTTCGTTAGCATTGTGACTTTATGGACATCGCAGCTACATTGTCATAAGAATGAAAGCAAAAATATTTGAGCACTTAGATTTTATGTGTGCTTAGTAAAGAACTCGAGTGGTAAAAAAAGCCTCCTATAAGATGTTCTTGTTGTTTGTAATAATGAGTGAAGTAATTTTATCTTCATTAGGTTTCTTTGGTAAAGAAATTAAAACTATTTCTATGTCTGTGCAATTTGAGTAAACAGTGGAGATCGCAAAAGGTAAACACAGATTGAGGTCTTTTTTTCTTCTGCTTTGTTGTTTCTTTCTTCCTTTATCGTATTCTCCAAGTCCATTTTTCTTCCTTGTCTTTTTTCTTATCTCCTTCTATGTCGCCCTCTTTTTTCTCCTCTTAACCCTCGCATCACTTTGTGTCTTGCTCAGTTCCCTTTCCCATTTCTCGCTATGCTGTGCATGGTTATGCATATTATCATGTGCTTTTCCCATTTTTTCGTTAAACTTCACTATGTGTGGTTGTGCTATGCTCGGAGATGCTTGGCACATACTGGCTTTCTGTACAGCTAGTCGCATAAACTGTCGCAGCAAAACACTGAAAGAGTTGTGCTGTTTAAAGGGATACAGAATTTACATGTCCTATTACTATTTATTTTTTGCAGCACTTGGGTGGTCCACACATCAAGCAAGTAAAGACGGGGAGAAGTGTCAACATGGACGCCGCCACCACTGTAACTCGTGTAACTATGAGACTGATAAAGTGTCTCATATGAAAATGCATGTCGGGGTTCACACAGGCGAGCGACCGTTTCAGTGTCACTTGTGTCCTCAGAGCTTCTCGGTCAAATCCAAATTGGTACGTCACCTGCGTGTTCACAGTGGCGAGAGGCCACATAAGTGCCACCTCTGCCGTCAGAGCTTCTCCCGAAAGTTCACATTGAGAATGCATGTGCTCTCGCACACAGGCGACCGACCATTCAAGTGCGCGATATGTCCTCAGACGTTTGTGTGGAAAAGCAACATCATCAGGCACTTGTGCAGCCACAAACACAAGTGAACAGTTTAGCAAGACTTCTTTTAGCTCCTCTTTTCAAGGATGTGATCCTGTGAGTGTGACATGGTTTCTAAAAGACCCTGACAGTGTTAAATATTCCATGGAGCCTCGGGGAAGGACTCTATAAGTGACATCACAGCACTGAATCCTGACAGTGGCAGTCATATTTTAAGAGTAAGCTAAATTTAGTATTGTTAGTCTACTTAGACTCAGGTCGTATTCAAATATCCTAAGTGGTAAAACTCAAAGCTGAGTGCTTCGTTGAGGTTGCCTTGTAGTCGTACGATTGTTTCAGCTTGTAAAATCCCAGCAGATAATGAATGTAGTGACATAAACAATGTACACTCAGAACCACAAATGCAGACACCTGTATCATTATGCTGCTGGGATTGTTTTCTTGCTTCTAGACTCATCTTCGTAAAATAATTTTCTAGTGCAATACTTGTCTTGTGTGCTTTTATTTCTTTTATATAATTTTGTTGTTTACATGTACTTTTGGCCAAAGAGCACATGAACGTACTTGTTCACCAAACGTACTGCTGGGTTCCTAACTGTACAAAAGCAATGTTCTCTTCAGAATAGTGTTATGCTTTTCTACTGAAGAGTGAACCCAGTTCTTAGCCAAATCAATTCAGCGTTATCATAACCAGAAGCACGCTGTGCCATGTTTGTGTAAACACTTTTTCTTTGCTTCCAGTTTTCAGTAACATTTGCACCAGGTTTCGTGTAACCTAGTTAGTTATCGTGCTTTTGTATTGTCTTGCATTGGACATGTCATTTTTCACTTTGCCTTCAATACGAGATGGAGCTTTATATTGTGATTGTGATCAATATCAATGTTCTTTTTCATGTTCAATGCACAGCTGCTGGACAGTCTTTATTACCTGCAAATAAACGCCTGAATTGAAATTCATTGGAGGGCTCCTGTTGAAATTTGCTATGTCTTTACGAGATCTGAATATCTTTGTGGTATTTTTGTTTTTATAGTTTGTATTTCTTAGTTGTTTAACTATGTTACATCGCAGTATTTTTCAATATGAATTCTTTTTTGTTGTCATCAGGTACTTAAACACAGTGTTGCAAAATAATTATGACAACTATATTAAGATGTCTGTCGTAACATGCAATGTTGTGGGAATCTCTACTCAAGATATAAAATAGGCTCAACTTCATTTGGTTATTGAGGTTATAATTGATATATCCTTTGGTATAATTAAAGTATAGGCTTGAAAACTATTCTTAACAAGCTGCTCATGATTAAACAGCACTTGATGTATTCCAGCCTAAAGCTTACTCCTAATCTCATATACTTTCCTTGGCATCTTTGTCTGTAGTGCAATTGCGCAAATTGCTGGAGGAACAGCCAATCAGAAGTTCACATGCATATCGAGTTTCGTCATACTGTCCTTTATTAATTTCTTTATATTCCCTGAAAGAAAGGGTAAGTCATGACGCGCTGACTATCTAGAAACATGCGACATGCTGTCTGCCTGACGCTACTCTAATGCAGTGAAGCCCATCTTGTTTTCAACCGATCATGAGAGCATGTTTTATTTTCTATTATTTTTTTGCACTGGCAAAAGCAAGACTGCGGGAATTTCCCTGTTAACTCATTATTACTATCGCTACATTGCATTGCCTTCTGGCTCTCGAGGCTCATCGCTTCTATGGATATGCAGCGAAATCGGGATTGGGAAAAGGAACATGGCACACAAAGCTTTATATGAAGTCACATTGGTGCTAACCACCCCTTTCATTTATGCATATAAATATACATTGTGAACAGGGACAATAAAACTCTTCACAATATGCAGTATTTCTAAATAAAAAGTTTGAAGTTATGATGTGGTATTGCAGTTATGTATTGGTGTATTAAAAAGTTTCAAGTCGTTCAAAGTGTAATGCAATTTCATCACACTTCTCTTTCCTAAGAAATGGTACAAAATCTCCTCTCTTGGTTGCTTTGCGCAGCTCTGAGGTCATCCAGCCATCAGGCAACTAAAGACTCTAAGAAGACGCATCGCAGATCGTGCCATTGCTGTCCCTTTTGTGATTATGAAACTGACCACTCATCCCATCTGAAAGTGCACATGAGGGTTCACACTGGCGAGCGGCCATTTCAGTGCCATCCGTGTCCTCAGTACTTCTCACAAAGATCGAATCTGGTTGTTCACCTATGCGCCAGAAGGCGAGAGGCCACATAAGTGCCACCTCTGCCCTCGGAGCTTTTCACAGAAATCCCATTTGATAGTCCACCTGTGCACCCACAAAGGCGAGCGACCACATAAATGCCACCTCTGCCCTAACAGCCTTTCGATTAGATCCACTCTGGTAAGACACTTGCGCACTCGCACGAATGAGCGACCTCACAAGTGCCACCTGTGTTCCCGGAGCTTCTCTGAAAGTTTCTCATTGACAGAGCATCTGCACATTCACGCAGGCGATCGACCGCATAAATGCCCATTATGTCCCCAGGCTTTTGCATCGAAAAGCAACCTCAGGAAGCACTTGTCCAAACACAAATTCAATTGACTTAGTATACATTGATCACGTCACATGCTTTAAAATTATAACAATTCTTGTATACATTGTGCATTTTTCAATTGACACAGCTTGCTTCTTGGTGTATAAAATAAAGCTTCTTGAGATTCTAGAATACCCAATTATTGAAACTCTGGCCTTTCTGATCTCACCCTTAATTCTTCACTGTGCTTCTATTGTTTTGCATACACCGGTACTGCTGGCGCTATCACTAGGGTTGTTTGGTACATGTTAGTGCCACACTGTAATACTTTTGAAGCCAATAGTTCGTTTTTTATAGATTGTATGGACTAATAGACCGACCACGTCTCTTCGAGTCAGTATGAAAAGTAAGGCAAACAAAAAATATATCAGCTAAAGTTCTGCTGCATTAAAATTATTTTATGCAACCTTTATTCATGACCAATTAAGCATGAGTGCATGGTGACGTTATGTCTGCCAGAAATGCTTCTTGCAAGCACTGCTATGTGCTTAGGTGATTGGTTGTATTATGAATGTTGTAGTGCTCAGTGTATAATTATTTGGTTGTTTACAATTTATGTGTGCTAAAGGAATCCCACGCTGGTAGACTGCACCACACGCACACTAATATTGGGTTTGAAACATGTGCTGTTTTCTTGTGAGATCCAATGTTTCTTCCTTCATCTAGGCTCTGTAATGTGTGCATTTTTTACAGTTCATACAGGATACACCTACAGTGCATAAAGTTCTTCTTGAAAAGAGTGAAAAAGTGTTTCTGTAAAAAGTTTAATCAAGAAACTTGCTTCCATTGAAACGCAGGTAAGCTGCTCTGGGTCATGGAAAATGAATAGTGTGTTGTGGGCTAATACTTTTGAAAAGTGGTTACTTCTAGAAATTATGTGTATTAGTGTGATGGAGCCTCCATAAGCAGCCGTGGATTAATTTGTCATTTATTTGTCATTGGAATACTTTGTAACTGTCACTCTTGTAAGAAACACAAGTCTAAATTTATGGGCACTTTTACATCTTGTATCGTCGTTGAAATGCAACTGGTTTTGATGAATGAATGTACAAAGCTTGGCTGCGCATGAAAGCTTCCTACGTGTTGCACCTCCTGTGGCAACTGACACATTAAGCTGCTATGCTCGATGGTGCATATCCAATACCCAGCCAAGGCTGTCGCGTTTCAAGCGGGGAACAGCACACAGTCACCGTGGTCGAAGTTAATGTGCCGTCTTTTACAGCAGCACGTCTTGTAACTTCAACGTGATACGAGTAAATAAAGGTCTGGCTTCTATTGCTGTTTTCATTATCGGCACTATACTACTATAGTGCTAATTATATTGCCATGCACGTCTGTTGTGTTTTAAAGTGATCATTTTCATGTTAATCTCACAAATCTTTCTTTCTCTTGGACTGCATGTGTGCGTCTTCTCACATTTTCATTGTATATTATTTGTTCTACATGCTTATTTTCATGTTGATGAGTCAACATCAAAATAAGATCTATACGTCTATGTCTATAGATAACATTTATTCGGCATTGCCATTATGTGCCATCTTTACAGTTTAGAGAGCCTACGCAATATTAACGTCGTATGCACTTTTCTCTTAGACGAAAAGCACACGTCGCAAATGATGCCGCATAAACGTGCTCTCAACATCAAATACATTGCAGAAATATCTGTCATCCAAAACTGCTTTAGTTGACCTTTATAATGATAAATATATACTGGCACGTAATATCAAGAAAGTGCTCGAACATAAATGGACATGTAAGTTCGAGCATGCGTAATGTGCACACTTACATGAGTGAGAAGATAAAGCGTGTGAACGGCCATTAAATTAACTTGTGTGGGGTTAGTTCTGCCGTATATGATAGTGCGAAATCATGCAGCCCAAAAGTGCTTTCAAGTGTGAAGTACTTTAGGGGCCTCGACTATCGTCGCTTGGCCTACCGGAAGCAAAACCATATAATAAATTGAACAGATGAAGCAAGTGAGAAAGAGAAAGAGATAAAGAAGGAAGAGAGATAGAAAGGTCAAGAGAACTAAATCAAAGTATACAGAAGAAAAAGACAGAAAAAACTGAAAAAAAAGAAACAGAGGAGAAAAGAAAGCTCAAGAGAAACAAAGCAGACTTATTCCCAGCCCCGAACTCCTTTCAGGCTTGCTGTGTGTATATTTTTGTGTGCTAGAGACCTGCACTCCTACTTCAGTGTGGCTCTTAGCTGGTGTGCTAGACTTACAGAAAGCATCGACACCATGAGGCTGGTGTCGATGCTTTCTGTAAGTATAGCACCCCACATATCAATCAGTCCAACCAGCCTCGCGCCTTTGATGCTTTTTATAAACTACAGTTGAGCGGCAATGAACAAAGCTGCCGTGGGACCGCAGGCCTAACACACCAACTACATGCGGTAAGTGTGCGAAGTGCATAAAAACCTTTTATTCACTAAATGACATTGTCTATATATTTCTATTGAATGTCCATTCAGTGTCCATGTGGCACCTGCAACCTTACTCGACTAAGCATTTTCATAGTCGTGGGTACATCTAATTTTCGTAATTTAGATATCAATGGATTTCAACGAGACAGTTAGAATGTCCACGAAAAACATACCTTGGATATGTCTACACAATATTTGTGGTTCACTGCGATACGACAACCAAGGTGCTTGGTTGCGCGGTTGTGTCGTTGGCCCTAGTTCTTGTGATACATCTTCTCATCTCTTCATATGAGATCAGAACATGAAATCATTGATCGCTGTATGACCATGGCAATGTTGGTCGGAGATAGGTAAAGATGTAAACTTTCGCTGGCGCCACTGGGATGAATTCATGAGCGCTGCTGATATCACCGAAATAGTTATTTTATTTTTATATACATTTTTCTCGATTTTACACATTTCATACATTCAACATCTGCATTAAAGTAATTTGAGCCATCGGAAAGTATAGAAAAATTGAAATGCAATGCTTAACACATATGCTTACAAGACGAGTGTCACGGTGCCTTCTTTTATTGACGTGGCAGAAAGTTATGTGCCGCTCGGGGAGTTTTGCAAGAATAATCTCGGGGAAAACCTGGAAATCTCGGCGATACTTTGAATCGCTGAGTTGGTAGACACCCTGACAAGAAAGGGATGCTGAAGTGAATCAATAAACCAGGTAAAAATTCGTAACTGGTAATCCAACTGTTTTCAACTGGTTCCCAGTGGGACAGTGTACTAGAAGAGGAAGTGTGTCGTGCGGTGCCGGAAAAAGGGTCCTTCTTGCGATGACCGCTCCACGCGCCACCTGAGGGCGCTACTGGCCACGGGAGCACCCTCAGCGGCCACAGGAGTGCAGGAGGCCACAGGAACGAGGAAAACAACTAGGGAGACTCTTTGACAGGTGGTATGGACAGATACGATTTCAAAGTGGCACCAGTATCTAAGATAGGTACAGTCCGGGGCAGAAATAGACGCAGCCACGAGCGCTGAGCCAACTCAGACATAGGGTATATTAACATGCAGGGTGGTAGGAACAGGCTGAAGTGGGAAGAGATAGAAGAGCAGCTAAGGGAAGAGAGGCTGGTGGTATACGGTTTTGTAGAAACACATCTCAGGGACATGGAACAACCTCTGAACAATCCGGACTACGCGTGAGAATATTGTAATAGAAGAGAAGGCAGCAGAAAGGGAGGTGGTGTTGGGGCAGTCATTCATAAAAGTACAGACTGGCAAAGGGTCAAGCAGGAGTGCAAGGAACATTTATGGCTGAAAGGGAAAGTGGCAGGGCAAATGACAATCCTTGGTTTCGTGTACTTGTGGATGGGAGCAAAGGTCAGAGAGGAAAACCAGGCAATGGTCGAGTGTATATCAAAGGACGTTGAGGAATCAGGATGAGAGTGCGAGATAATTATACTAGGAGATATGAATGCGCACATAGAAGATATAGATGGGTATACCGGCACGGCAGGCAAAATGATCATGGATATGTGTGAAAGGCTTGATTTGATCATTTGCAACATTACCGAGAAGTGTGAGGGCAAATAACATGGGAGGTAGGAAAGATACAGTTGACAATAGATTACGCACTGATGTCACAAAGGATGTATGATAAGCTCAGGGGAATGCACATAGATGAAGGTGGCTCCAAAAGTCTGGGCGGTGATCACAAACGTATCAAGCTAAGTTTTGGAAGGTCTGTGAAAGCAGGAAGGAGACAGGATGAGCAACTATACAGGAAAATTTTTATTCAGAAAGACTAATTAAAATAGCCACTAAAGAAATTGAGAAAGTAATCACTGAGGATAATAAAACAGTGTGGACATACACGAATCTAATTAGACTGTTTGAGCTAGAGCTGGCTAAGGCACGTGACAAGTCACCCCGGAAAAGAAGACACAAACCCAAAAGTTGGTGGGATGACGAAGCTAAGAGAGCCATAGCTAAACGTCAGGAAGCCTCTAGGGAACACAGACATGCTAAGCAGCGGGGTGAACCGACAGATGATGTTGAAAGAAAATGCGAAACCTTTATAAGCTGTAGAAGGGATGCATCCCTTCTGATCAATGAAAATACTAGAAGAAAGGGAACTCAGTGGCTGGCAGAAGTACAAAAAAATAGAAAGGCAGCTGCGAAGTTTCGGAACCATCGAAACTCCCAAAGAAATGCGACGAGCCTAGAGCAGAGGTTTATAACTACAGCTCAGGGTGCTAGGCTAGAAGGGGACGAAGCTATTGAATATATGAAAACAAAAGTGGCAGAAAAGTTTCAACAAAGAAGTGCTTTATGCACCACAATAGACAAGGATGAATCAAGTGGCGCAATGGCTCCATTTTGACAACGAGAGTGGGAAAGGGCTGAGAAAAGGGTTCCTACTAGTACATCAACAGGCCCAGATGGTATTCCAGTTATGCTGATAAAGACATTAGGTCCGAAGTCTAAGCAGGCTTTGAGAGAGGCAGTGAACAAAATAATAATCGATGGAGAAATTTCCGATGGATGGAAATTTAGCAGGATGAGCATGATCTATAAAGGAAAGGGGGACAAAGCTGACATAAACAGCTACCGTCCTATAACAGTGACATCAGTGGTCTACAGGCTGGCGATGCAGATTATAAAGGAAAGACTGCAGGCATGGATAGAAGTTGAGGGGGTGCTGGGGGAACTGCAGAATGGGTTTCGGAAACGCATGAGGTTGGAAGACAATCTGTTCTCACTGACGCAGTGCATCGAAATAGCAGAAAAGGAACTCGGGTTCCTGTGGCTAGCATTTTTGGATATCAAGGGAGCATACGATAGCGTGGTTCAAGCGGACTTGTGCGGAATACTAGACACACTGGGTGTGGAAGATGGAGTCACTACTCTTTTAAAGGAAATTTATAAAAGTAACAAGGTAGCTATAAAGTGGGAAAAACAGGTATCCAAGCCCACAGAGGTGAAACGGGGACTTAGGCAGGGCCCGGGTGTCCCCTGTCACCCTTGTTATTCATGATGTACCTACAAGGATTAGAGGCCAAATTAGAGAGAAGTGGATTTGGCTTCAACCTCTTTTAGTCAAACAAGGAAAACTCATTGATCAGGCACTACCAGCATTAATGTACGCAGATGTTATAGTGGTAATGGCCGACAACAAGGAAGATTTGCAGAGATTGATGAACATCTGCGGTAGTGAGGGAGATAGGTTAGATTTCAGACTCAGTGAGAAAAAATCAGTAGTCATGGTTTTTAATATCAATGAAGGTAGTGAGCTTAGAATACAGGAGGTCACGCTAGTGATAACAGATAAATACAAATATCTGGGCGTATGGATAAGCAATGGGGCCGAGTACCTAAGGGAACACGAAACATACGTGACGACTAAAGGTAACAGGAATGCAGTGGTAATGAAAAAACAGGGCACTGTGGAATTACAATAGGTATGATGTTGTGAGAAGAGTATGGAAAGGGGTCATGGTTCCTGGTCTGACGTTCGGCAATGCAGTCTTGTGCATGAGATCAAAAGTTCAAGCAAGATTAGAAATTAAGCAATGTGGAATAGGTATGCTTGCCTTGGGAGCTCACGGGAATTTACCAAATCATGGAGTACAAGGTGATATGAAATGGACATCATTTGAGGGCAGGGAGGCTAGCAGCAAGATGATATTTGAGAAGCGATTGGGAGAATCGAGGGAGAAGCGTTGGGCAAGGAAGGTTTTCAGCTACTTGTACATGAAGAATGTTGTTACAAAATGGAGGAAGCGAACCAGAAAATACACTGGTAAATACTTAGAATACAGCAGTGAGCCAAACCAGAAAGAAATATTGGTTAAGAAGGTGAAAGAAGCTCAGACCGACATGTGGAGATTTGGCATGATTAAGAAGTCCGCACTAGAGATCTATCGGACATTTAAGCAGGAAATTGCCAAGAAAAGGATCTATGATAATACTCGGGGTAGTTCTTTACTGTTTCAGGCCAGGACGGGAGTATTGTGTACCAAGACATATCGGGCCAAATACGAAGGGGTAGATACGGTATGCAGTGCGTGTGGAGAGGAAGAAGAAACTGCCGAACACTTGATAATGTTCTGTAAAGGGATTCACCCTATAGCTCAGGATGATGGCGCAGAGTTTTTCAAAGCACTGGGGTTTAGGGACAGAGAGGGCAAAATAGAGTTTAAGCGGGTTCAAGCAGTTTCCTGTCTTTGGTGGCTGTGCTACACCATAAAAGGCCAGTGCATTCCCAGTGACCAAGAATTGGGTAGATGTTGGGTGATTGTTGCAGCCGTTGCATTGTCACAATATCCCAAACAAGTTTTTCAACTTGTCCTGACTCAGCCTACAGGTTAAAAGATAACGGAAACTGCACTGTGAGCTAAGGTACTCAGCGATTTCCAGAGTTGAGCGAATGGTAACCCGCAGACCCTCGGCAGTGCTGTTGCTCAAAAACCTGTATGTTGAGCTATGAGAGGGCGACTCCCACTCATTAAGAAACACTAGAAACTCCCTTAAAAAGTCGGCTTCATGAGCGTCTGGTCTGAACGCTGTTGCTGGCACACACGACGTCATTATTTTGATTAATTTTGAAAATCTCAAAATGAAAGTTTCTGTCACATTTCCCGGGCCATAGAGTCTTTCAATTTTTCTTCGGTAGAAGAGCAGTCCTTTAAGTACGTCATCACTAAAAACAAGGAGTGCTGGTCTGTTTCGTAAAGCCGTTGTGAAAAAGATACAGCCTGCTGAAATGCGGCATAACTTTCAAGGTTACTCTTTCATTATCTAATTTCCATGCTTACTTTATGTAATCTTCATGGACTCGTCCCGCCGGCGTGTTAAACCCAGTGTCTATAAAAGCATTTCTAACATTCTTAAGCAGGTGCGGGAAGTCAGAAAAGAAATGCAGGGCAGGGGTGTCGTCCACAGGATGAGTGCACTTGGACTTGGTGCTTGAGTCAGATTCTGTAATTCAAAATAAATTCGGAAACAGTATAATTCACGGAGTTTATGATTAAAAGGAGGGAATGTTGTAATTGTACAGTGGGGTATCAAAGCGAGAAGTAGATAAGAAATATTTAGTACTTTTCATGACAAGCAAGCATCCTACAAGAAAGTCAGCGAATCTTAACTTGCACCTCCACATACTACGGTTCCAAATTGCACCATCACAAGTTACTCCATCAACATGCAGCCCCGCATTTTCACAGAGTAACGTGCACTCGAGGATGATCTTTACAAGAATGTTGGCTTTTACGCTGCCTTTAGTCGCAAATATGCCAAGAATTTGCATCCATTTACCTGAAAATGAGAAGCATGTTTGCGTATACTATTATACATCTCTCAACATAATCCACAAGAAGTATCAACACTATGGCTCAATAAGACAAATTTTAAGCAGCTTTCATGCTCAAACATTTACTGTACTTCATACCTGTGAAAGGCGGAAATACTACGACTAGCCCGTGATCTGCAAGTTCTTTTCCGGAGCCTTCAGTCTCGAACTGACCTAGATCAACCAGTCCTTCTATGGAGCCTGAAAGAGGTAAAGACGCAAGCCGAGATGAATGAACACAAAGAAACTAACAGCAAATACGGTGAAACACATGGACCATCCAATTAAAAATAATGAAACAGTTAAACTCTTCACACTTACCAGAAGGCTTGATATCAATGTGTTCAGACAGCTTCATTTCGTCGAATACTATGATGCCATGCCGACTGTGCTCGTCCATGTCCTTTGTTTTTTTTTGGAGACCTTTGAATACACTCGGGTTAAAACCAAAGTCGCTCTGGAAGTGCTGTATTGCCCTCTTTAGACAAATGCGGCCTGGTAAAGCCAGAATGTCGTGCTTTCTCATGTGTTCGTACAGCATAGGGCTTCGCATGCGCATCAGCGCGCACTCAAGAAGCCATTCATTTTCACACCTCATTCCTTTTCTTGACTTTCTCTGTGCTGCTTCAAAACACGCCTCGACGGCTGCTCGCTCTTTCTCAGGAAGGCCTCTAATTCTTTCAGCTACCGCTTTTTCAGATAACTGCTCATTTTTTGTTTTCATATGACTCAAGCTAATTCTTGCGTTGCTAAGCTTGGCTTTTGTTCTCCGTAGATTACGCCGTATATTACGAGGACTGCGTTTGGCAGATACCTTCGGACACCGTCTTCTGAAAAGCTGGTTGAGTATCAGCTTCCTGTGATACTTACAGTGAACACAAACACCGAGGGCATCTGCTACGACAAGCGTGCAGTTCTCCGAAAAGGACTCCCCATTAAACGAAGAGTATTTGCCACCTAAAGGCTTCATTCCCACACCGGGGCAAAAAGTCAACTTGCTTACATTGTTTATCAGTAACTCTACCTCCTCTCGTGTTACGAGTTCCTCTTGGCGCCACTTTTTTTCCTCTGATGAGAACTTCGGCGGTCGCAGCACTTTCACCGGCTTGCTTCTTAATCTGAATGAGTCTCTTCAAAGCTACCTTGTTATGCGCGACAGCGTCGGCTTCTAACTCAGCATAAAGAAATGAGTCCTCAACACACGGCAGGAAAATTTCCGACCACGCACTTGGAATGGTGAGCTTTGAAAATGACAGACCTTGGCATTCATGCTCAGGAGCTTTATCAATTGCACCGTCACGGTCAACATCGTTCGACAATCTTTGACATTCCTGTTCAGGAATATTATCGACTGAACTTTCTCGGTTAACATAGTTAGACGCAACTTCTGCCACCGTGTTGTTCTCACGTCTTATTCGCTTTGGTTTGGGAAGAGTCTGATCGCTAAGGTTGCGATCCTTCCGTTTTTGCGGCAGCACCTTTGAAAAATACTTGGGAGAATCCGGGAAAATAGTAGGAATGGCATCCTTTGATAAGAATGGTCGATCTCGGGGGAGCTCAATGATCTTACCGTTCATTATGGTCTGAAAAGTTCGCTGTATGAACCTTGTCTCGAAGTGCCGCTCACAAACAACGCTGCTCTCGTCGAGGACTCGATCACCTCTCTTGATGTTCCGTGACCATTCTTCCCGGCGATCAGCTTCAAGCGGCACCCGAAACAAGGAGCGCGACTTCTTACACAAGCGATAGCCGCTGTTACAATTTGGCACAAAACAGAAGCCGTCTCGCTTGTCCCGCCTTTTCCCTGTCATTTTTTTTCATTGACGTAGACAAGCACAGACACCACCACCACTTCTTCACTCAACTACAGCATAATGTGGCGAGCAATACCGGCGATGAAGCACAAGTCACGCGTAAACATCACAGACTGGCAATACAACAGTGCTAAACCAGAGGAGGCACTGGCTAAACACACACGTTTCTCTGGCTCGCAGCGCCCCTAGAGTCCCCAAGCTGTACCAAAGCTGCTTCATCGCTGCGGGGGCCCCCTCACCTCCATTGTAATGCGCCGCGCATGGCACAGTTCCCCTTCTAGTACACTGTACCGTTGGTAATGCATCCCAGTTGCCAACTGGGAACAGTTGCCAATTTCCAGTTGCCTACTGGGACTAGTTGGGAATGCATTCCCAGTTAGGAATGCGTTTCCAAATGAGAAATGAAATATTCTCAGTTTGGAAAAGGCTCCATTCCCCTTGGTGCCCAAATACACATGCGCTCCAGCTAGCTAAAATATTCTTGAACGTGGAAATAATTGTCATTTTAAGAACATCAAACACTCCAAAGGACTCAATGTTAAAGAACCCTGGCACCAAATGTGAAACTCGAGATACTTGTGTTGTTTGATAGTCTTTCATGCGAAACCACATCTGACCGTTTCTTAGTGGCGATCGCGTTGCCTTGACAATATTTTTATTTGGTTGTAAAGTAAGGATGCGCGCTCTTCCGAGTATTCAGGTAGAATCGACATCGTCTGTTCTTTCACGTAGACCAGGGTTCCCCTTGGGACGGTGAGGAGGTAAAGTGAGCTAGAATAGATTCTAGCTCACTTTAGCAGAGGTCAAGAGCAGAGCACACAGTAGCGCAATACCACGACTGGCACCCAGTGAGGACTATTGTTCGTCACCCGTCTCACTCTGTTGTCGGGCTGCTCTCGAGGAGGTGTTGGCTCTTTATGCCAGGAAGGCTTTTCTTTTTTTCTGAAGGGGAAACAAGGATCATCAAAAAAATTGTCCCAGTATCTGCGTGTAATCTGCAAATGTCGGCGAAAGACGATAGTCTTGCGTGTGGAGAGAGTGAACAAAACATTTATTTGATGTTCTACGCAAGAAAATCGATGAATGGTATTCCGCAGGCGCCGCATTAGAGTGCCTCGAGCGTACAGTGGAGGCGAATCAGCGCATCAAGTCACGTCACACGTGAGACGTGAGCGCCATGTGGCAGTTTCTTTTGGAAAACAAAGCGCATGGCCGTGCGCGCCCGCCTCAGAGGTGATAAGGTGTAGAACGCGAGGCGATGGGTAGGTGCCACCAACATCTCGTCTTAGCAAAGCGTTGGAAACACTCCCCGTTCCGTGCAAGCGTTGCATGGTCAGCGCAGCGTGATAAGCGCTACGGTCCTTAAAATTACCTGTGTATGCGTTTTCTAGTAAGAGATGCATATGCAGAATATATGCGTGTTGTTATTGTGCCCCAGACATGCGCAATAATTGCTTTTTAATTGACAATTTTACAATCATGAACGCTCAACCTTGAGCAACATTGGTGGTCGCTGTGGATGGGGTTGGCCGTTTCAAGTAGCCGACGCTGGTAGGAGTGGACAAACAGACAAATGTACATATGGATAGACAGGCAAATCAAACTTTTTGCGTCGAAGGTCCCCAAGAAAGACTATCATCTTTAAAAATTCCTTGATATGAAGCTCCCGCAATGCCTTGCCAGCAGAAGTGAAGCCACCTTTTGCACCTGCCAATACGGCGGGAAAATGCTTTTTCTGATAGTGCCCATTTAAAGATCAAGTGGCTTTGATATATGTTTTGTAAATGCTACGTTAGTTCTATATTAAAAGATAGTTGTTCCCGACGAAATAACACACAGAAACGAGTATGGATGACTGAATCTTCAAAGAACTCTGCCTCCAATTAGAGGCTCACTAAGGAAAACTACTAACTTTAAGACGCACGTGGAGCACTATGTGACCCGCAGAAGTTCACACAGTAAACTCGCTGGGCGTGCGAGAGAAACGCTTCGTGTTTAAGCGCTAGCGGTGATATTTTCTCATGCCCCTAGTAAGACGGCCGTCATCTTGCAAGAGGAACGGCTTCACTTCTGCGCAATCATTTCCACTCCAGCAACTTTTTCAATCCTTGATCATTGGGGGGAAAGCCCCCACATCGTTTCATTCGTCACCACCCGCGGGTCTCCCTATTTGAAAAGAATGTGTTTCAGCGTCTCCTAAGCTTGAGCGCACGTGTATGTATAGCGCTTCTCCGCTACAGGGCGCTATAATTTGTTACGCTATTTATGTGGGCGTTTCGAGCTGACGCGAAATCGTTTTGAATTAACGTCGCCAGCAATATTGATACGATGCCTTAGAAAATGTACGATATAATTATGACATTACCAGATGCAAAGCAATAAATTACTGTAAAAAGCTCGCAAACAAAACGTTTAATGTGAGGGGTACTTTAAAGGGGCCCTGAAACACTCTTTTGAGTTACCATTAGATTAATTCACTGGAAAAGCGTATCGTACGTCTCATAAATTCAATGTCGCAAAAATTTTAAGAATCCGTCCAGTACGAGCGAAGTTACAAAGATTCGTCACACGCTGCAATCGCACTCTCTCTTCACTCGTTCCAAAGCGAGGGCCAGGACCAAGTATAACCTCCTTGGCCAGGACTATACTTCGTCAAGTCTCAAACGAGGAACGAGGGGTCGTATTTGTTGACGCGGCTTCCTACGCCAATGGGAAAGCGTTTGTGGCACTGGTGGTCGATGGGGCTGGCCATGTCGTCAACTCAGCCACGGTCAGGACGAAAGACCCAATCATTGCGGAACAGGTGGCCATCGCCTTAGCACTCAAGATGGATAACATTGAAGTCGTCTACAGTGATTCCATGGCAGCACTACGGGCGTTCGCCAAGGGGACGGTCTATGAACAAACGCTGAGAATACTGCAAGGCAAGAACATAACGCAACATCTTCTGAGTTGGTTCCCAACTCACCTTGGGCAAATCAACGATTCCCCTCCCAATCTCAATGAAGCAGCACACGAGGCGGCGCGAGAACTCTCCAACCGCGCCTCCCCATGGATGCGTTCTACCGGTGAAGGGGGTAACCGGGAAATTCTTACAACATATAACGAGCTCACTAAACATTTCTACCAGTGTAGAAGGATTTTTCCTCCACCTCACAAAAATCTAACCCGGCCCCAAGCACTTAAATTAAGGCTTTTGCAAACGCGGATGTACCCTACTTTGAAAATGTTACACATCATGTACCCTGACCTATACCCAAGTAATCTTTGTCCACATTGTGGGGAAATAGCTTCATTAGAACACATGCTCTGGCAGTGCACCAAATTCACTCATATATCGAACATCACCTCTGCCAGATGGGAGGCGGCAATCCGCAGCTCGTCCTTGGCAGATCAGCTCTGGGCTGTCCACCAAGCCCGCGAGGCGGCTGAGAAGCTTGGCATCTCAGTCCCCACGTGGGAGCTGCCCGCAACACAGTGATCTGTGTTTTGGAGGACCAAATAAAGTTCATCCAATCCAATCCAATTCTCTCGTTCAAAGGAAAGCGCTGTAAGCTAAGCAAGGATAGAGTTACTGTATACGCAGTGGCGTAACTAGGGGGGGGCAAGGGGGTACAAGTGCCCCGGGCGCCACTAGGGAGGGGGCGCCAAGCCGAGTCCTCGGGTTGGCGCCCCCTGGAAAGGTTGTCAATGTTTTTTTCCGTAAAACCGCCTGGAAGGGGGGAGGGGCGAGGTTGTAATGTACGACTGGAAGTGGGGATGGTGGTGAAGGAAAGGGTTGCCGCAATGGCTTTTGCATCGGGAAAAGGATCCTCTATTTTCATTTTGCTGCGCTACCTCCGTGCCTTCCCATGACCCTCGGCTAAGCTTTGTTTTGTGCTCCGCAGCACTGGGTTAGATGAGTTTCAGCGAACCCCACCAGCCTCCCAAACCACTTACTGAAAGCTTCCCTGAAACCAACCACGTACGTAAACAAAATAAAATAAAAAAGTTCGAATGCACCTTTTTTGAGTAAGAACAGAAAACTCCAACGAAATAGCCGATCGTCCAACGACTAATCGTCCACGCAGCGGCGGAAGGAAGGGCGAATATAATCCGTGACCTCGGCACCAAAGGCTAAACAAAGGCGTTTATTCGCAGAGTTCTCTGGAGGAAAGACGGAGAAAGCGTGACACGACGGCGACGTTTGTTGATTCCCTGCATCGCGGGCGCCAGCAAAGCAATAGAAGGGCGGGGGTCAACGTTTCCCACATGCCATCCACCGCCATGGGCAGGTTCATCCTTTGGCCCAAAGAACACGCACCTGCGAAAAAAGCGCAGAGCGTAGTGTACCCGACAGCATGTGCCGACTGCCCCGCTTCGTACGTTGGAGAAACCAAGAACTTCCCTGAAAGAATGCGGCCGCACAAGGATGACCTCCATCAATGGAACAGCGAACGGAGCGAAACGGCAGAACACTCCGACCAGTTTAACCCCCATACCAGACCCGAGGGCGCGGTGTCTAGCTGGTTGCTTTGTTTTGTACTCACCCTGCATTCCTTGGGATGCACAAATAGCGCGAAAGCTTAGGTACGAGAAACTTGGGCCTGGGAAGCGCCCGTGCCGTCAAGATTTTTGCAGTGTGGACTGGAAGAGAACAATGACGGGTAAGGGACTTCCGGAAGTTTGAATAAAAAAAGAAAAATACTATACAAAAACGCGGGCGTAGCTCATCGAAATCAGAACTGGTGGCCCTTGGCCTCCGAAATGGCCCGCCGCACGCCAGTAGGCAATCGCGGAAGCCTACATTAGCGCTTTTAATGGGGGGGGGGGGGGGATTTTGCACGTTTGTAACACCAGATGTTCCTTGGTCCACACCTGTCGTCCCGTGTTGGCCACCAAAAATCATGGCGCGTGCCTCACCGACGCCAGCGTGCATGGGCAGACTATCTACGCGGAAAAGGCCCATTCTAACAGCGTGCTTCTTCTAGCAAAGTAGATGCGCAAATTGTGTAGTAGTAGTAAATTAATCAGCCTTGCTCGCTCAGGAGCGTGAAGGCCGCCCACAACGCTACATATAAAATTTTTGAAAATATTTTTTTTTTACTTTTTGACCTTCGCACAAATAGTTTTCACCACCATGAGGAACTCAATAACCAGAAACGCAGCTGCCGTTGCATAGAGAAAGAAGCAAAATTTGTTTTCAAGACAGAGTTGATGGGTCTTATCAACTTTGTAGCAACTGTTATGTAGCAACTATCATAAAATGTCGCATAGTGAGACATTTTGCGAAAGTACTTTGCTTCATTTTACAAGTTTCATAGAATGTTACTTTATTGTTATTCAGTAAATTTCTACATACACGAAATTCATGCTCGAAATTTCTTCTTTGTAACGGTAATATTTGTCTGTTACATCTTCATGAACTTTCGAGAACGACGAGTTGTGAAACTAGTCCCTCCGTGTTGAATATGTTCTATATTTTTTGCCTCCTAAAGTTATATAGGCGCTTAAAAAGAAAACAAGGTTCCTTTTCGGGCTGCTTGGTGAGATGGGCATAAAATATAAAATATTCAATCAAATCGAAAATACTAATTTTCAGATCCGTGTCGATCTCTCATGGAATCACCCGTCTACGATAACAATGGTTAGGAGACAAACTGCGGACATGTCTGCCGTGTAGCTAGCATACCTGTAACCGTGGTTAGCCGTAGTGCTCGTGTGACAGAGGTATTAGTGGGCTTTAGTTGAAACTGGGGTATGCCAATCAAAGTACCAAGTAAAAAAACTTTTTTGCGCTACAAGAAAAATTCGAAGTTTTGCATCTCGCATTCTCTTTAAGGCCCTTCTTCCTGCCATGTACTCGCACCTAATGTTGGATCGCGAGTCTGCGAAATTCCGCTGAGGCAGACTGTCGATCGGCAGCGCACCTGTAGGCCGGTTGAAGTTACCGGCTGTCTCCTCGATGGGCCAGGATTCCACAAAAAGCTGCTTATAGTAATCGACCTCTAAGTAGACCACGCGGGAATTGTCAAATTCGATGCGGTTGTCGTTCACCACGCTGTGCTCAGGCAGCTCAGCGAGTGTATTCCTTTTTCACTGAAACTTGCACATGTCGTTTTTATGTTGCCTCAGACTCTCGGGGAAGTTCCCCAGCTGCATCGCCCGCGAAGGGAGCGTAACTATGAGCACGTGCATACCTGCGAAGTTCAAGTATTCTGAAAAAGGTGGGGGGGAGGGATTGCGCCGATTTATCTCCCCCCCCTCTTTTTGCGCCCAAAAGAAAACTGCGGGATCAATTAAATGCAATCTTGCTTTCGTGGCGAGATGTCGCTTTAAGGTATAAAGTCTGCAACCCCCTCCATCGCGGCAATAGCTAAAGCCGCGGCGAAGCAGCGGCCATTTGCACGTGTGGTGAAGTATATGATGCCGCTTTCTAACTCGCCGAGAGCAATCACATGAATGTGTGATTAGAAAGAAAAGGAAAAGGCACGTAATTTCTGCAGCCCTATAGGGAGCACGGCGCAGTGCCCTTCGTGACGACACCGCTTCAACACCGACAGAGTAAGGGCGCGAGAAATTGACCATTTGCAGAAATCTGCAAGGCGGCTTTCCTGCAAGGTTGTTTTCTAACCAAAAAGGAAAAAAAAAGAAAACTATCGTGCCCAGTCTGCTTTTCTCGCCCACTGTGCTTTTACCACTCCTATTCTAGTGAAGGCACGCGAGTGCGACAAAACGACTTTTTCCCCCAACAATTACTGTGTGGTTGTCCCACCTCTAACGAACCCTCACATCGCATGGAGGGCGAGGCACCTGTCGTTCGTAAAGAAGGGAGTGGGGGAAGGCAAAAGCACAATGAGTGAGAAAAGCAGTTTGCGAACGAGACCTTTTGGTTGGAAAACAACTTTGCAGGAAAGCCAGCTTGCTGATTTCCGCAAATGGTCAATTGTGTCTGCTTTTGTTTTGATGAATACCGGAGAGTTCATAAGTGAGAGTGGATCACGTGATTGTGAACAAACATTTGGTTATCGTTGATGCAGCCAATCAGTTGCCCTGTGTGTGTTACTTAGTAGGCCCTCTCACAGGGTGCCGCCATAGTCCTCTTTTCGCTTCCGTGCAACAGCCCAGGAAGGAGGGATTCCTATTGGTACATGCCCTTGGAGGCGTGGTCTTGGTGTTATAAAACTACAATGTTAGGGGTTATGGGTCGATCCAGAGAAGCGAGAAACGAGGGTCAGTCAACCGAACGAGAGTGGTCAATGAGACGTACATTCGCGAGTTAAATTGTTTAGCTACCCCAGAAGCTCCACAGGCATTGAATATTGAGTCTCCGGACCGAACAAGATATCCTAGAGGCAGGCCACAACCAGTCGCTACATGACTCCATTCCTGCAAACCCCGAGTTGAAATCCCAGCTCACTTCTCCAGAGTTTGTCACCACGACGAGGGACGTCTTCGCAATAGAACTTCTGCCTAGGTGTGAGTATTTTTTACCTATGTTATTCTTTTGCACATGGATTATTACCACTACGTTGACACAAACTGCTGAGAGTATAAAGGTGTTATTCTCGGGAAAATATACAGGTTGTCCCAACTATCATAAAACCCGATTAAAAAAATGAGTAACTCCGTTACGCGAAGCAAACCTAGTGTACATTGTTCCTAGTAATTTGGAGCAACCACTTATAATTCATTCATGCATGAGAATAAATTAATGAGTAATCAAAGTATTTATAATTCCGCAAGTACTCACCTGATTATATTCATTGGAGGGCATGTTTAGTTCAATTACTGTACAGCTTGAAGCTTAGAATATACTTACACATTTAGTTTCTCATATATGTATGCATAAAGTGTTATATATGTAGCCATTGATGAGGCTATTCATGTACGATAGTTTGTATGTATGTTCCCCTATGGAACGCCGGTGTCTCCACTACTATTGCTCTTTTTTATTGTAAATGTGCTTGCAATGATTCGTATGCTATAAACACATTTTCAAATTAATTTTTTAATTTTTTTTTGTAGAAGCCATCGCCTAGTTCTTCGTAATGTTATGTTCTTGCATTTCTTATTCCAATGCAGTTGCGTTGTGTGACGAATGTACTGTGTGGTGCTAGAGGCCTAGTAAGGTGACTTATAACGTCGCCTTTAGTATCCTGCGCCACGACAATCATCTACTGTCAAACAAACGAATAAATAAATAAAGTAATTGAATGTTGAAATTACATCTAACTGCGCTATTTTCAACAACGTATTGCATCCACATTTTTTTTTTCCTGTTGATAAAGAAAGCCCACCAAATATGAAAAGTGACGCGTAACCAGACTGCTGCGTACATCAGGAAGCAGTACCCTCAAACAGGCTCAATGGGAGGTAGCCAGCGTCAAGAAATAGATGCAGAAAGAAAAAAAAAAATGTGCATGGCCCTTTGTGCCAATCCCCGGTCAAAGAAACACGCCGCTTTGAACTTACAGAGTCAGGCCGTAATCAGAACAGTGCTCCGGTCGCGTTATCAGTGGAACGGTTGACCGCTAGATATGAATAATTATAGTGACATACAGTTGAGCGAAAGGAATTCCTGCAAACTTGCAACGCATGTTGGCGCGCCCTGAACACCCTTGTCAAAATGCGGAACGCTGCTGTTTTCAGCGGACAAGAGGCAAAGCGGTTGCTTGCTGCTCTTTTTTTTCTTCCTCAGGGGGGCGCGCAGTCATATGTTATTTTCTGATTTCGCAGGCTTTTTTTATTGGCCGCAAAAATGAGAGCGCAATCAATGCGTTGTTGAAAATGGCGCAGTTGGATGTCGTTCGAACTTGCTTACTTATGTCTAATTGTTATTTTGATAATTACGCGAGTACTTGTCGAGTTATGAATTGAATTGTGACAACTTACTTAAACTACTTGACGAAGAAATAGTGGTGCGTACTATAGTGCACTGTCCACTGGGAATAATATGTGCGAGGTTAGCTTTGCGTACTACCATTTCTCCTTTTTAAAATCATGCTTCATGATAGTTGAGGTTTTTCTACTTGAACAACGTTTTGAGCAGTTGGGTTAACCGCGAGTTAACATACATTTATGGATAGAAAACGGAGCTGTGAAATTGTAAATCCACCTTAATATCAGCAACAATTCTTATAACCAAGGCCGATGATGCCACCGCAGTGGATCATTTGCCGTCACCAACCTTAATCTGAGAATGTACGTATATTGCCGCGAACTATGCCTTCTCGTTTGTGAGACCAGCGTTATCTGTGTGAACGATGTTGGTGGAGAGGATACGGCAAGGTATAAGAACGCTTCCACTAAAAGCGCAGGGACATTCGTTTTCCGCCGTCGTCGACCGGTGGGCTGTTTCTTCACCACCTGTGTTCCTTATCATTTTTTTGCACTTTTGCCGAGCACAAGTTCGCTCTAATAGAACTAGCTTTCCGAAAAACTCTGAATCGTTCCTGGCTACATGACAATACACATACATTGTGTCTTCGGTGACAGCAAGTGTTCAGGCGACTGGCCGCATAGCTGCATTGCTTGATGGCTAAAAAGGCATCTGAATGTATAGTGAATGAACGGCTCAAGGATTTTTTATTTTTTTCAGCCAAGCAAAGCCATGGACCGGGTGACAAAAACAAAAAGAAAAGAGAGCGGAGCTGAAGGACGCAAGAGGAGAAGGCTACAGGCGCAGGAAGCTGAGAAGTCAAAAAAGTTTTTCGCGCCATTTTTTGAAAAACCTGGGGCAAGTACTTCATCATGTCCTTTGGAAGTAGCTCCATCTCCTGCCACTTCATTAATGTCCGTACAACTTGACGAAGGAGTCGTTCACGAAACTTCTAAACACAGTATGCTATGCGCAGACAATCCCGGGGATATTGCAGTAGAGGAGGAGGACAACGGAACCGACATTGGACTTCGGCTGGTTGAGCCTGTTGCTCTGAAGCTAAGCAAACTGGATTCCACGAAGCACCCTCAACCTATCATCTCAGAACTCGTTCAGAAGCATGACCTAGGTCTCTTAAAATTTGACACTGGTACTGGAAAAGCCGTTGTGTCTGACGCTGTACGAACGGAAATTGTTAAACTCGGGGCCATGTATTTCCAAAATCGGGAAGGACCTTTCTTGCCAACAAACAACCGATCAATGACTAAGAGTTGGTTTAAGAAGAAATTAGGTGATGGTCGTGGTGAAGAAGTCACCCGTTCGTGGCTGGCCTACTCTCCTGCCAAAAAGGCAGCATTTTGCATTTGTTGCCTCCTTTTTTCCCGCTCAGATCACCTATCATCTTTGGAACAAGAGGGGGGATTCACCAAATGGAAGGCACCCGAGAAGATCACCCTTCACGAGAATGCAAAGAATCACCGAATGTGTTTCTCACAGTGGAAAGAAATGGAAAGAAATTTGATGCATACTACGGGAATAATTGACGCTGACCTTCAGTCACAGATGGAGAAAGAAAAGCACAAGTGGCGTGAAATTTTGACGAGAGTCCTCCACTGCATAAAATTTCTTGCTACACAGAACTTGGCATTACGAGGGCATCGAGAGAGTTTTCAAACCAGCCGCGAGAACAATGTCGGAAATTTTCTTGGTCTTTTGAAGTTAATTGCCGTTTTTGACCCCGTTATGAAGCAACACCTCACATACGTTGAAAGTCATCCAGGGTCCACTTCGTACCTATCGCCTTCTGTACAGAATGAATTCATTCACATGATGGCTGTCACAGTTCGCGAGTCCTTGCTGCGAAAAATCCGTAAAGCCAAATATTATGGCATTATGTTTGACACCACTCCCGACCAGGCACACCGTGAGCAAATGTCAGAAGTTGTGCGATATGTGGAAGTTGACTTTGATAAAAAATCTGTTTATGTTCAGGAGTCCTTCCTCGGCTTTATCCATGTAAAGAACAAAGACGCCGAGAGCTTCGTTGACGTGATACTTGGCAAGCTGGAAGAGGACAGAATGAACTTACAGGACTGTCGGTCACAATGCTACGACAACGCTGCCGTGATGGCTGGACAAAAAAGTGGTGTCAGTCAAAGAATCGCGGAAAAAAAACAAACTGGCAATCTTTGTAAACTGCGACAACCACTCACTGAACTTGGTTGGTGTACATGCTGCTAAGGAAGAAGCCATGATGATGACTTTTTTTGGGACCATCGAAGCACTTTACGTGTTTTTTTCTCGCTCAACGTACCGTTGGGAGAAATTAAAAAATGCAGTGCCTGTTGTTGTGAAATCAGAGTCTGAGACCAGATGGAGTGCAAGGGTCGAAGCAGTGAAGCCGGTCGGTAGATACCTTGAGAAGATACTTGAAGTTGTTCAGGAAATGTCAAATAATGACCAAGAAACGAGCGAGACGAAAAGTGATGCTGCACTACTGCAGAAGCGGATATTAAGTTATGATTTTTTGATTTTGCTGGGCTTTTGGAACAAGGTACTTGTTCGCATAGACCGTGTTCAAAAAAGACTGCAAGATCCTAAAATGAACTTTCACGATGCTGCCTTAGACATGAAAGCTCTCAGAGATCACTTTCATGAAGAAAGGGAAACTCTGGTAAGTGAGTCACTTGGTGAAGGGCTTCGTCTCTGTGAGACGTATGATGTCGACGTTGAAAGGCGTGCACGACGAAAAAAAACAGATGCCTGGTGAAAAGTCGAAAGGAGAGGCGTTGACGGCTAAACAGGAAACAGAAAGGGTTATGAAATGCACACTCGATCGTCTTCATTCGGAAATCGACCAGAGGTTTACTCGCCTGCAGGACACCGACCTCAAGTTTGGCTTTCTGCTCGACATCAACAAGCTGTGCTACAGCGAAGACAAAAACGAACTAAAAACAAATTGCAACACATTTGGCAATTTCTACAGTTCCGACGTTAACGCGCAAGACCTCTATGAAGAGATTTTAGATTGTAGGCTGCTGCTTTCACGGCGTATTGACCAGACAGTATCAAGACCGGAGGAACTTCTTAAATTTATTGTGGAGTATGGTGATGATGGCGTATTCCCCAACCTTCGCGTCGCCCTTCAGATGATGTTAACCATTGGAGTTTCCATCGCTGGCTGTGAGAGGTCCTTCAGCAAGCTGAAGCTAATACTCTCCTATTTGCGTGCCACAATGGGCCAAGACAGACTTACTGACCTTGCGCTACTGAGTGTGGAAAGAGAAGAAACTGAAAAAACGAACTTTGACGTCATTATAGAACAGTTTGCTTCATCGAAAGCAAGGAAAGTGCAGCTCTAGTTTTTACGGAGTGTTCCAGTGTATAGTGCATTTTATATTTGTCTTAATATCCAAATGATGTAAATAAAGTGTTTTAAATAAAAAAACGGGTTTTTCTTGACAACAATTATTCACGATCAGCGTTACAGCACTGACGTCATAAAAGGCAACAATATGCGATAACAGGGAGACAACAGGGTTTGCCGGAACGAGTTTTTTAACGCATCATTAGCACTGATGAAAAAATGCAGGCATCATATGCAGATTTGGCGTACGCAATAATTAATTTTGAATGATACATTTCACGGTAATGTAGCGAGAAATGGTATGGACTATTTACATATGCCTAGTTCGTGATTCTATTTTCTGTGCTTATATGGATTTCATGAATTTCGCATATTTTAAGTAAAGCGAGATGACAAGAAGTGACCACCAAGGTCCATTTTTTGTTAAACTTTTTTTGCTACCATTGTGGACTTCTGGTGTGTTGTGTGATGCATGGACGTACAAGGCGGCTATAGTACACTGTAGTACAACAGCAAGAATAATAATAATAATAATAATAATAATAATAATAATAATAATAATAATAACAAACATTATCACGGGCATAATGAGGGGCGCGGAAATATATTTGCCCTGGGCGCCGTCCTATCTAGTTACGCCACTGTGTATACGTAAAGGTAGCATAGATAGTAACTCTAAGCAGGGAGGAATTGGAGGGGCAAAAAAAAAAACGCCACCCCCGCCTTGTGACATTGAGTATTTCTTTTTCTCCAATACGCGGTTTTTTCAGCACGATCGTGCGCGCGCGCATGCACAAGTGACGGCCTCTCGCGGCGATCTCTGTAACAACCAAGCGCTCCATGTTGAAACGAACAAATGGCTAGTAGATGGGTAATCTACGTGTGATTTTTGGGTGTTTTTCGTCATTTGTAGAGGGAATATAAATCAATTTTTGGCTGAATTGGAGAATTTATTGTGAATTCCAGTCCGTGTGCTGCGCAATAACATTTAGTTCACGTGTTCTCGGGAGTTTCTACTACCACTCGGCCGCGTTATCTGACCACGCTAAAAAGTGTTGCACAGCCCCTTTAAGTGTAGAAGGTTATCCTGATTTATTGGTATACTACAAGAAAAATGGTACACCATGCCGACCATGCCCCATAGGCAATCGCTGCTATATAGCTGACTTGAAGCAGCACTGTGGTTCAAGTGCGAAGCTTGCTGCGCTCGGCTTTCATATCCTGATGTATCGTGCTGCAGCTGTTGCATCTGTGCCATTCACTCGTGACAAAAGGGGAGCGTTACTGTAAAATATGTGGTAATATGTTACATGCATGTCTCAGAAAAACCACATCAATTTAATAAATATACACAGCAAACAGCCGTCTAAAAATTTGCTCTACGCACGCTGTCTGAAAAGATCCTGCCCGATATAATCCCATGTCATTACATTTCGTTAAAGTCAATTACCTTAGCTGCAAAAACAAACAAAATAAACTGTGGACAGTAAGGCGAAAACAATTCGTTTACTGAGTGAGTATACTCTTGAAACTGTAGCATTGTCAATTTCACCATGTATGGGCTTATTAACAAATGAGCAAATATTGCAAATGAGTTCTATGGAACCCGCAAGATGGCCGAAGGGTTACGAAAGGGAAAGAAGTCAATCACACGTTTGTTAGAAAGAAAGGCCTCTTAGTTGCCGAAAATTTCGTCATGGTTCGGGGTTCAGCAACTAAGAGGCCTTTCTTCCTGAGAAATCAGTACCGGGATTTTTTTGTGTGTGGCTTCGTGCTGGTGGTTGTCTTCTTTCCCTTCATTAAATCTACCAAGTTTTTGAGTCTGTTTTGGCGCCTTTCACTGCAACTCAGTATGAAGTATGCTTTAGCTTTCGCGAGTACTTTGTCGTTGTTTCGCGGTTGCAAACATTGATTTCGATCTAAGGCTCAGTTATGCAGCTTCAGCAGAACTTGTAGTGGGTCTAGTCGGTTCATAGCAATATAAGAAGAGAACTTTTTTTGGCAGAAACAATACGGAAAAGAGAAAAAGCGCTTCACTGCGCAGATAAGCGTTTTACTGGCGTGGCGATTTGTTTCACGCGTGTATACGTGTGCCCATTTAGAACCGCAGGCTGCGATGCTATTTCTAAATTATTGCTGGCCGATTTTGACCTGTGTGAACAGATGTTGAAATTAGAGTCATAAGAGCTTGCATAGCGTCCCCCTATATTTGTAATCGATTCGAATTTAGAACCAGGATTCCAGCTGCAATCGAACCCCGGCCTCCTGAGTGTGTTCCACCGCACAGCTACGCCTTCGAGGCGCTATTTCACCGGGCTGCCTTTGCTTTCGAACAAATAAAGGTATTCATGCCTTGTTCAGTATCGCATGTCTCCCACCTGCATGCACTAGCAGCCTAGAGAAATAAAAAACAAGAGTGGACATTCTCATAGACCCCTGCGGCCCAATCGGCACTAGTGCATCTTGTGGTTGGTGAGTGCGCGAGCTGCTGTACTTCTGACCCGCCCAGATAACCCCTCTTCTGCGCCCACGTCTAGTTTGCACCTTCTGTCGCTGGGGCTGTAGCCGACGAGCGGTGTGGTGGTAGTCAAGATCTGTTCGCTGGCATCATCTTCAGCGTTTGTGGTCATATTTTGGCCAACAAAGCACTCATATTGCATAAATATTATCTACAAAAGCAAAGTCAGTCATAAATATACTAGAAGTTTTTTAGACTTTTTTACCAAATAATGGATGCGACTCCACATAGGCTGTCCTACACTATACGATTCCACAGGTTCCCACGTTTGTCACCCGTGAGCAATAAATACTTAACCGCACTGAACAGATAATTACTTAATGACCCTTCTAAGATTGCATAAACGAACGCATATATGCCAGTTGTTCAATCTCAGAATGCGGGAGTTTTTACTCCAGCGCCGTCCAAACAGCCATAGAATAACAAGTGAACAGGTTATAGGTAGCGCCACTAGCAGTGAGTGATTGAACGAGAGCGGGGACACGCGCTCCCATATGAACCCCGATATCTGGGCAGGTCAGGAGTACAGTAGGTCGTGGTTGAAAGCAACTGGCCTGCGTGTCCCGTTTCGGTAGTTTCATTGGGGCGAATTTTGAATTACTGTGCACAACCGACGTTTGGCTATGGCGAAAGAGATTTACTTCAGACCACTTTTCTCCTACCAAATGACAAGGCTATTGTTTGTCAATTTGATTTAGCGATTTCCTAATTTGTCTAGCTCAAAATTGTTTGCGCTAATTGGGGTCATGGCGTAACTTTTATGTCAACTAATCTTAATTGAAAGAGATGCAGGTAGTCATAATTCACTATACGGCTTTGTTCGTCACACTCTTTTTTTTTTGAACAAATGGTCAATGTATACATCAACCAATGTTTTAATTCCAAGGCAAGGTAAAGGCTGAGCACATAAAAAGCACAAGATGAAACAGAATTGCTTTTCTATGCTGTATACGTCGCACAATGTTCCCGTCTTGTCTCCACATACAGCCGCAAACTGTATTTTTAGGGAACGTGGCCGTCGTCACAAGCTTCAGAAAAAGGTTACAACTGCACGAGAGACACCACATAAGAAACATCGAAACGCACCACACACGAAGCGCAACATATGTGGGCGTGTTTATGTTTGTTACATAATGTCTTATTCGCGCACTTGTAACCCTTTTCTGAATCCATGACCCAACTAACCCAGCAACGTGTCATTCAACAAGCTTCGCTTGAAAATGTGCCTCACTTGCTGTCTTACTCGCGAAAGCGCCGAAGGAGCCGACGTCGAACAAACCTTCCCGCTGCCATGTTTGGCCTGGTCACATGCTGGTATGGCGGGTACTCACAGAACACCTACGCCAGTCTGGCCCCTCCAAGAGAATATTCTGCGACAGCCTCTCAGGGTGGCCAAGATGACTCGCACGCATCGATGAAGTCTGGACCAATCCGAAATTGCTCATTAACGAGGGTATCGTACTGGCAGACTTGGTGCCGTTAGGTTGTATATGAGGGACTATTGGTCAGCTGCCAGCTAGTACTAAGTTCACCTGCTACGTGACGCCAAACAGGCTCAGAAAGAGTGTGCCACACGCACCTCCATGGCTACAGGTGGCGCTGACCGACACTCCCACGTTTAAATTCACATATAGACCCAATAAAGTGGCTGGGGGAATAGCCGCCGTGGTAGCTCAGTGGTAGAACATCAAACGTGTTATTCGAAGGTCACAGGTTGCTCTGACCCGGAACCGCGGACCGGTTGTTTGTTACAGTTTGAAGGCCGCCATGAGGTGACATTTCAAGTACGTTTTTATGAAACACACTCTGGGATTGAAAGCCATCTTAGACACCAGCAGGCAAGTGAAATGTGAAAGAGAACGTCTCTCGTCGTCGTGTGCTAGAGTTTCGAAGTTTGAGGACTCATAGCTTCCCTTTCCGTGCACCGATTTCCCCGATTTTTGTTGCATTCGTCTCTGTAATCATGGCTACTCGCGTTCCACTGCTAAATAAGGCTGTCCAAAAAGTGTCGCAGGGCCCCTTTGAGAAACTTCGCGTTCCTGACTGTGCAAGTAATGGTGACGGAGTAATATACTCGGAATCCATCAGCACATTGAACGTGTTGTCCCGTGCATATGCGATGGTGATGATTGTTGGCGGCTTACTACTACAGCAAATCTGCCAGAAAGAGCCTTGGTAAGCACTACCTCGTAGTCCCATTATTCGTACGTTAACTATAATGGGCCGTATTGCCTCAAAGCAGGCGTTGGCAATCTCGAGATGGAGGGCCGAATTGCAAAGCTGGCACGGCCAAGGGCCTCAAGGGCGAGAGGTGAGATGGGGATCTTTTCAAGCAACATGCAAATTTCAGTGAATGGGCAATATTGATATAGAAAATCTCAGTATGAATGATGCTTGTATTTAGCACGCTTGTCACAAGGAGGCAGTGTATAAATTAGAAGCGAAAGGTTAGAGGACACTTGAGTGATGCCTTTAAGAATAGAATGCGATAGCGTAATTGAGCGCCATGTGCATTGCTTTCTCAATTGCTAGCCTGATGTCGGTTATCCATGCATGTCTCAACTGTGCTGCAAGGAAAGAAATGACTGTAACGTTGGATCCATCACCCCTCTCGCTCTCTTGTCGTATTTGCATGACATGCATGTCAAAGCAAGCATGACCCCCCCCCCCTTTCTCGTCGATTTGAAAATAATGGGTTATTAGGTATGTTGCTGTCTGCTTCCCCACAGTCACCCCTGAAGCGAAATTCACACCTAGGAGGAAAGGCGAGGATGGTGCATCACGTGACGACGTCATGGGTTTGTGTGTCGACGCGACCTCCTCGCGGCTCCTCGGGGGAGGCGCGGATCGTTTCTCCGACTGGATTTCCATGCCACCCGTGCTGCAAGGGATGTAACGGAATCCTGCGTGGGTCACTGGCCACATTGTAGCCCTCTCTCTTGCAGAACGCAGGGGCAGCGGCCGTTCCAATTTACGCTCTGGACTTGCGTGCACCGTGATGGCGAAAATGAACGATGAAGCCACTTTTTTTTTTCTCTCGTGGAAGAATATCCTTGCTTGGGGGACATCTCTTCCGATGACTGTACTAAATCTAACCTAAAGAATGGTGTGTGGGAGGTGATAGCCCGCAGATAATGGAGCGCTACCCTTTCTATGGAGGAATATTTAGTTTTGTTTTAAAGTCGTTATTCTGATAAAAATTGCGACACCACTGGCTCTTGTTGCTGCTGCTGCTGCTACTGCTCTGCTTGTTCAGCCTTATAGAAATGTCTTGCTCATAAAGAAGTTTTCTAACGGGCCTCTTTGTTCGAGATTAGACGCTTAAATTATAGATAGTCGTAGAATCTGAGAGCTGCTTTTTTATTTTCAGAAACATGGCATACTTCGCATTTTACTTTGTCGGCTACATTGATGCCGCAGATTTTTAAACTGAATTCGCGTAAGGAAAATAGAAGTGGTTTTCTATTACCTTGTGTTTCGAAATTATAAATGAACGCTTGTACAGATAATTGTCAAATAATAATAAGCTGGATCCCTTCTGTTCACGGTTGTTCTCATGAGAGAAATGCTGTGATAGCATCATGCCTTCATTCACACAAAGCCCACCTACATCTAAAGATACTTTATTGAAATTTCTATCTTCAGACTCAATAGTAGTTTGACGAGTCAGAGAGGCTGTGAGCAATTTCATATTCCGGAAAAAAAAAAGCCGATGGGTCGATGGCGCTGCCAGGAATGTCGCTTTAGGTGAGTTCGTCTTTGCAAAAATAAATAAATAGATAAAGCTTGTGGGGGCGAGTCGAACCAAGGGCAACGCCGCTCTACATTCCATGCACACACACACACACACACACACACACACACACACACACACGCACGCACGCACACACACACGCACACACACACAACATAAACCAGAAAGTTTCTGAAAGCAGCAAAGTGGTAGGAGGGGGAGAGGTACAAAACTGGCACTTCCCTCGAACCACACCTACACTTCACATCCATCCATTCGCTGTGACAATAGCAAAAAGATATCTATCTTCAAATGCAGATCCAATACTTATTTCTACTCATTCTTTCCAAAAACAATAAGAGAGTGTAACAGCTTAAGTGACGAATTGGTTAGTATAACAAATAATGATTTATTTTTTCTATGCTGAGAAATTCTTCTTGCATAATGAATGTTATGTGTGTGCGAAAATGTATTTGTGATCCATTATTATGTTCTGATAAATTTGACAGTGTTTTTTATGTGCATTTATGTATTTTGCTACAAATTCATTTGTACGGATTGTTTTTGTCCCCCCCCCCTACGTAATGCCTATATGATGATGTAGGTACTCTGTAAATAAATAAATAATAACGGCACATCCCATGCGAAGTAGCTTCTATATGCCATGACGATGACGCTGATGACAATGAATGTGCTCTACGATGCAGTTCGTATGACTCGAAACAACCAATAACCACCAGGGTAACGTGCCCAGACCTTGTCTTTGTTAACTTCAGGCTATATCCAGTACCACAAAGCAGTAATAATAAAGGCTAAACTAAATTGACAACTCAACAATCATACCATTTATCACCAATATACACTGCATATAACTGTACACCGCTGGGCAGTCAAAGCATACAGATTTGCACTGAAGGTACTTGGAGAGTAATGGAACATGGTACAGTTGTTGAATTCATTACAGTTGGTGAATGCATTGAAAAGAAGTTAAGCTTGGTTTCACTGCACTCAAGGGCTGATCTGCCATAAAACAACTCGTCAATGAAAATCCGTAACGCTGCAAAGCCACTCTTTTGCACTTCAGTCTTTTTTTTTAGTGTCTTATAGTGGATGAATACTTTAAGACATTTTAAAATGGCCTATTTTTCGACATTTAACTAGCACCCATGTACTATACAGGTCTTGCCACTGTATGAGTTCACTTCAAGATCATTTCATACTAATTTCCATTCACCTTTTGAACAAAGACAGAATTATTGAGGATTTTAGTTTGTGGCCCTGGAAGGGGAGTGCTTGATTTCTTTGTAAGTGTGTGTGCATGCATCTGTGTGCACAGTTGCAGTAAGACCGTTTTGTGAGGCAATGCAGTTTAGGCAAATAAGTGAAGGGATACTTACACCTGCAGAAAAAAAAAATCGGTGCAATGCAGTGAAAGCTACAGCGAACAAAATATTACCCTAGAAGGGAAATGTGATAGCTTTTTTATTTGGTGACTGGTTGTGAAAAAGGGCCTGGTTCTGTTTAAGGTCAGTGAAAGATGGGCTTACGTGCTGTAAAAGATGGTGTATGATCTGAACAAATGATTCTTCAGGTTGTTTAAAATTTTCTTGGGAGGGCTTTTTCAGTTTTGGAAAACAATTGAATTTCTGTTTTTTATAAACCCTGTAGTTTATATAACCTGTATAACCAGAATAGATGTATCAGCCTATAAAACTACGGTTAAACTTAGTGTGAAGTATGAAAATATGCATGAATAATACTATTGCCGCGTCTGACCGGAGATCCTTGTGATGTGTTAAAAGGACTGTCTATCGTCCTTCATTGCTCTCCCGTTTTGTGTCGCAGTAAAAAGGGTACCATGAGAAGTTTTTAACCTTGCTGCGGCTTTTTTTTTTGGTACAAAAGCATGCTCATTGCCACCGATGTGATGAACAATTTTTCATTTGCTCCACAATCAGAAACATTTTTTGCAAACGGTAGACGGTTCCTTTAAGGATTTGCTGTAGGATGTAAATTAGGATCCCTTTTCAGAAATCTTTATGCAAGTCATGGAGAGTTAAAGTGGGCATTCTAGGTACAGTGATTTCATTGTGTTCAAATTTTGTGCGTATATGTTAGTCTGAAACATTTAACTACAATGAGAACCGGTTTTTTTGCAAAAAAACATAGCTTGTTTAAAACTTCAAATTCACTTCTAAAGCTGCATTACATATAGCAATGCTTCTGGGGTTGATAGCTACTTGTGTTATAGTTCATTGTTTGTAGTACGGTGTATTTCTCTCTCGAGGTGCATGTGAAGAAATGAGCAAGAAATCCGAGGACACTGTTTTATGGTCAGCATTAGACTTCAAGTCCAGCAATATTCCTAATTTTGAATTTGTGATGTCATTATCAGTTATTTTGCTGCATTTTTATAAGTTTCTCGCATTTTTTCTGATTGTCTTTGTAGGAGTTGAGGCGCTAGTTGGTTCGTTGCTTCACAGGAAAAAATTGTACCAATAAATTAAAAGACAGCACAAAGAAGGAACACTTGCGCATGACTTGTTTAAGTCTTCCTTCTTTGTGCCGTCTTTTCTTTATTAGCGCAGGCTTTCCTGTGAAGTTTTGCCTTGAGGTTGCTTCGTTCTAGCCACAGTCCTGGCGATAGATATCCAGTACCACCGCCGGACCAATGGGTGCGTGCTCTTGTTACTGTACCTGGTGAAACGCGCCTTGCAAGTGAGCTGAAGCGGCAATTAACACCACGTTGAGACAAAAAAAAAGTGGGAAGTTGGGAGAGGTGCAGCGGCTAGAAAAGTTCTTGGCTTTGGTTCTAACCCGTGAAGAGAAGGCTGCTGAAGCCATCTTCGCCACAGTACATAACTGACTTGCAAAAAAGCGTATTTAGATTTGGAAGGGGCTGTTAGCACTACTTGTCACGGGACAATGGGCGTTTATTTTTTTAGTTACTGATGCGTTTGTACGCCACATAATTCCGAGTAACAGTATAATAACCGATGCCTAAAAGATACTGACAATTATTTGGAGCAGTGTATGACATTACTGCTTCATAAAGAAAACTAAATTGTGCTCCAGTTTTTTTTTTCCGTCACCCCTCCTTGGCTTTACGAATCCTCTGAACTTCAAGGTCACAATCTTGGCAATTCTATACTCAATTTAGCAGAATCTGTCAAATGATTTGACAGGCGCAGCAATTGCTAATATGAACGTTATATTTGTTTGCTCAGTGGGGTGGGTCGATATACTACTTTTATTGAAATAGCAGGCCTCTTGTTCACACTACACGATTTAAGTGATGTTGAGTGGTTTATACACAACTTTTTTTCTAAATGTAATCCTTTTTTATACTGCTTCAAATTTTGCATTTCATGGTAAAAATGCATGTTTTTCTCCGTAATCTGCTCCAAACTTGGATTTTAATGCTCCCAAAGTAGCATTACGCTGCTTCAAAAATTTCTCTAGATCGTGTTCCGACTGTTGCACCCCTGAAAATTGCTTGCATGTTTTCTGATTGTCTTGTAGGAGTTTGTGTGCTTTGTTTGGAATTTGATGTTTGATATTATTTAGTAGTCATGTATTTCTTAAATTGTTTCATGTCTCAGTAGATTTGCTCATTTCTTTGAGCTGTATTTTAGCTATTCATTTGCCTTAAGCTCTTTGAAAACTTGACCGAAGTACTCATGTACTTCGTTTTATTACGAAACGATAAGTATCTTTATCATCACTGCTTCAAAAAAATTCTATATGTAAATGAGACTTTGATTTCGCTCGACATTTCACTAGCTTGAAGCTCCTTAGCAAACTAGCCTTAGGCAGGCTTGGTGTAGGGAAAAGAATGGCGTTAACGGGAGTAATAAAGCTGTTTAAGAATAGCCAAGTAACAACCAGGCGTCACTCAATGCAAATTGCATAACGAGTGGGTCGTTGAACGCACCAAACCATTTTAAAAGCTTTGGGCAGAATTATTTATTGTCATCAGCCACAGCGTAAAAATTTCGCAAATGTTCCTTGCATAAGCGTAGCAGGTACCACACTTCTAGAAAGAATGACGAGGGATGGCACAGTGATTGTCTCCCTATTACACAAAAATTATGATGAATGATGTCCTTGTGGGTACTCTCAAGTGTGTTTGTAGCAGTTACCCAATGAGTGTCTGAAAAAAGGCTCTCAAAGGCTGCTCTTCCAGCTTTTGTTGACTGTGCTGCGCGTCTTTAATTCCTTTTATTTTAATTTGTGTCATCACATCACTTAAAAAATCATCACCTCTATGCTTTTTTTGTCTAATTGCCTGTCGGATTGATTTTGTAGTATCCGACAAAGAAACAGGCACTAAAGAACCTTCTTTTATGTTAGTTTGTAATGGCACATTCAACTTTTTCTTCAGGCATGCTCTGACTAAAGTAATGTTCGCTAGGAAGCTTTAGAGGAATAGTAACATTGCCACTACAGTATTTTTGAGCAGGAAGTAAAATGAAGTGACTGCGTATCACATTTCCTTACAATGTTCCTATCTATACAGTTGAATACGCCGTATGTAACATGCTGAAGGAAATTGGTTTGTGCTGATGCATGAGCACAACTCCATATTGCTACATCTAAATTGGGAATCTGTATTTGTGTATATAAGAAAAGTTTATTATGTGTAGATGTGCAATAGTGGCTTGTGGTCTGTTTTGTTACCTTACTGTTTGGAAGGTGAACAGTGTGTCCAGCTTCTCAAGAACGCATGCAGGTGCCTACAGGCTTACACAATATTGGCATCTTTTCTTTGTGCTTTGGCTATTGATTTTACAACTATCTTGTAGTAGTCTAAATAATTCCAGTTTTCTTCTATTATTGGCTTTCTTATGAATGTCATCTTCTCTGAGAACTCATTTGAAATTTGCACAATAATTGTTCATTCAGAATTTTTTTACAGCTTTCCTAGAACACGTTTTGTGCACAGTCAGGAAATACTGCCAATTTGAAGTCAACGCTCCTGCAGACATGTTATGCAAATGATGTAGTGAGAAGGGTATCTTCATTTAAAACTTAATGTAACCCTGGAATGGCTCGCACTTATCTTAACAAATGATGCCACATATCTAAAACCACTGCTTTATAACACAAAAAACATCGCCGTCGGCTGATTTGAACATTGTGATTCGCTTAGTCATGGCAACCTTTGCAGTGTGCTGTGATATGCCTGTGCCTCGAGATGCTACAGAGTAAACAAGTGAGCAACACGCTGTGTTTGTTGAAGGAAATACAAGACAAAAAAGTGCTCAATGTCATGTCAGGCGGCAATATGCGAAGATAGCCTCTTGCTCTATTGTCATCCGCTCCTTGCCCCTTCTCTCACCTACTTAGTTTCTTCAACACACTCGCCCAGACAGAAAGCTAGAGAAAGTGCTCAGAGTGTGTGTCTAACCCCTGTAACTCTGTTTGTACTTTGCAGATTCCAACAATCTTTTGCTGCAGTTCACTTGGGGAGCAATAAACTCCGATATATAGCGAGCCCATTTGATGATTACTTGCAAATGTCTTGCATGGCCTCTTAAAGTCTTTTTGCAGGAGCAAGTAATAATGATTTGCTAAAAATTACATGCTACCTGATGATTAGAGGCTAAATTTATAAGCATTGGAAAATCCAGTTTTAGGCGCCGAAACTAGACAATCAAAACACAGTTTTAGGCCTTCAAAATTGTAATTATAGACACACACACACGCACACACACACACACACACACACACACACACACACACATATATATATATATATATATATATATATATATATATATATATATATATATATATATATATATATATATATGAGATCTAACAGACAGTAATGCCAAGGAATGTACAGGGGAAGTTATTAGAACCAATGGAATGTAAATAAGAAGAAAGAAAAGTGGAAGAAAAGTGGATACATTCCTTGGCATTACTGTCTGTTAGATCTCATTAATATTGTGTTAAAACACGGAAAAACGAGCCCTTAGGTATACACTTCTTTCCCTTATTTCATTGAACGAGGGTCTCGTACTGGCAGACTTGGTGTGTTTAGGTTGTATAAGAGGGACAATTAATCAGCTGCCCGCTTATAATAAGTTCACGTGCTACGTGACGCCAAACATGCGCTTAAGGGTGTTTTCACATTCGTCATTTGGCTTATAGATGACGCTGACTGTCACTCCTACTTCTAAATTCACATATAAACTCAAAAAGTGGATGGAGAAAAGGCCGCTGTGGTAGCTCAGTGTTTAGAGCATCGAACGCGTTATTCGAAGGTCGTAGGTTCGATTCCTGCCCACGGCTGGTTATTTTTTCATCCACTTTTCTTTCTTATTTACATTCCATTGGTTCTAATAACTTCCTCTGTACATTCCTTGGCATTACTGTCTATTACATCTCATTAATATTGTGCTAAAACACGGAAAAACGAGCCCTTAGGTATACACTTCTTTCTCTTATATATATATATATATATATATATATATATATATATATATATATGAGATATAACAGACAGTAATGCCAAGGAATGTACAGGGGAAGTTATTAAAACCAATGGAATGTAAATAAGAAGAAAGAAAAGTGGATGAAAAAATTACCAACTGTGAGCAGGAATCGAACCTACGACCTTCGAATTACGCGTTCGATGCTCTAACCACTGAGCTATCACAGCGGCCCTCCCTCCATCCACTTTTTTGGGTTTATCTGTGAATTTAGAAGTAGGAGTGACAGTCAGCGCCATCTATAAGCCAAACAACGAGTGTGAAAACACTCTTATGCGCATGTTTGGCGCCACGTAGCACGTGAACTTATTATCAGCGGGCAGCTGATTAATTGTCCCTCTTATACAACCTAAACACACCAAGTCTGCCAGTACGAGACCCTCGTTCAATGAAATAAGGGAAAGAAGTGTATACCTAAGGGATCGTTTTTCCGTGTTTTAACACAATATTAATGAGATATAACAGACAGTAATGCCAAGGAATGTACAGAGGAAGTTATTAAAACCAATGGAATGTAAATAAGAAGAAAGAAAAGTGGATGAAAAAATTACCAACTGTGAGCAGGAATCGAACCTACGATCTTCGAATTACGCGTTCGATGCTCTAACCACTGAGCTATCACAGCGGCCCTCCCTCCATCCACTTTTTTGGGTTTATCTGTGAATTTAGAAGTAGGAGTGACAGTCAGCGCCATCTATAAGCCAAACAACGAGTGTGAAAACACTCTTATGCGCATGTTTGGCGCCACGTAGCACGGGAACTTATTATGAGCGGGCAGCTGATTAATTGTCCCTCTTATACAACCTAAACACACCAAGTCTGCCAGTACGAGACCCTCGTTCAATGAAATAAGGCAAAGAAGTGTATACCTAAGGGCTCGTTTTTCCGTGTTTTAACACAATATTAATGAGATATAACAGACAGTAATGCCAAGGAATGTACAGGGGAAGTTATTAAAACCAATGGAATGTAAATAAGAAGAAAGAAAAGTGGATGAAAAAATTACCAACTGTGAGCAGGAATCGAACCTGGCAGACTGGCAGTCTCGTACTGGCAGACTTGGTGTGTTTAGGTTGTATAAGAGGGACAATTAATCAGCTGCCCGCTCATAATAAGTTCACGTGCTACGTGGCGCCAAACATGCGCATAAGAGTGTTTTCACACTCGTTTGGCTTATAGATGGCGCTGACTGTCACTCCTACTTCTAAATTCACAGATAAACCCAAAAAAGTGGATGGAGGGAGGGCCGCTGTGATAGCTCAGTGGTTAAAGTATCGAACGCGTAATTCGAAGGTCGTGGGTTCGATTCCTGCTCACAGTTGGTAATTTTTTCATCCACTTTTCTTTCTTCTTATTTACATTCCATTGGTTTTAATAACTTCCCCTGTACATTCCTTGGCATTACTGTCTGTTATATCTCATTAATATTGTGTTAAAACACGGAAAAACGAGCCCTTAGGTATACACTTCTTTCCCTTATATATATATATATATATATATATATATATATATATATATATATATATATATATATATATATATATATATATATATACGAGCTTGACCTGTGTCTACAATAGGAATTCAAAAAGAAATGTTTCACTTTATGATTTCACAAAGGCGCCCATGGTTTAGCATAGCCACGCAGTTTTCTTCCCGCGTGAATTGGAGAACACTCCCCTTTTATTGCCGAACTTGGTGACGTAAAGAGACACCGAAGAGAAACAATGAGTTGTTTTTGATTGATAAACTACACTTTGAGAATTCTAATGTCATAAGTTTTACTGTCATAATTTTATTATTAACGGAGAAAATCAAGGTAGAAGTTCCATGTTTAAATTTAGCCCCGTAATCTGCGCACGTGACGCAAGAAGTCCCACATTGTATTTTTCGTATTTTCACTACATTGGTTGGATAGAATTTTCTGACACTTCGTATTCAAATCTATGGCACCCAGAGATTACAATGTAGTTCAATTTTGGCAATTACAAGCTACATAGGGCCCGGTCGATGCCTTCGGGAATTGATGGCATCAAAGTGTTTGGTGTGGGAGTCTCAAGGTGGCAACTCCACCCGTAGTTTCTTTTTGCACGCGTGGTGTTTTCGGAATTGTGAAATGGCACTTTAATAATGCCCGAAAAACAATATTCTGTTTAGTGCCTCTTTAAGTGACCACCATTCAATGAAAATGCTCCTTGTTCTCTTTCATTTCGGCAATGGTCAGAAGGGCATCATAGGAGAAGCTAATAGCCAGACTGTTAATGGGGCAAAAGTGTCTTTCATCCTTGTATTACCTGCGTTTCATGGCACAGTTAATTTCTTCTTTCTTTGTCAACACTTAAAAGGGCCTCTCGCCTAGTTTGAGCATTTCGAGCTGGCTAGATAAATGCATGAACTGGGCAATCGCGAATCTCGTCTGCCAAGATTTTAGACACTACGTGCCTCGGAGAAGCTTGCAATGTCACACTGCAGAAGGACTGAAAGCTTGGCCAGTTGGTGATAGTACTTGAAGATATCTTAACACGCGCACGACTACGCGGGCACACCAGAGGTGCGTCTCTTCTTCTTTTGTGTCCACATTGTCTTGCACTGTGTTACAATATGTTGAAATGCCAGACTTACGTTTCACTGTTTCACTGTCAATCTGAAATGTCAGGCTTATCAGACTGATAACTGCTGCAGTTTGAGCATTCCGAGCTGGAAAGAGAAATGCATGCACTGGACAATCGCAAATCTCGTCTTCCAAGATTTGCAACACCACGTGTCCCGGAAAGAGATGCAATGTCACACTGTAGAAGGACTGAAAGCTGGGCCAGTTGGTGATAGTACTTGAAGATATTTTAACACGCGCACGACTACGCGGGCACAGCAGAGGTGCGTCTCTTCTTCTTTTGTGTCCGCATGGTCCTGCACTGTGTTACAATATGTTCGAATTTCAGACTGAACGGCCAGACTGACATCTCACTGTCATTGTTTTACTGTCAGTCGTCTGAAATGTCACTGATAACTGCTGTTGTCTTAGTCCATTGTTTGTAATACATAGTTATCTTTATTTTTCTAGGTTCCTGTGACAGGATGTGGAAGGAACTGAGGGCACTGTTAGGTGAACGACGTTATATTACGAACATTGTATTAACAGCTGTATTTTACGAGCTTTAGAAAATACTTCCATTGCATTTTTATTGTGATTGGGTCATTTTTTGGTGATTTTTGTTTCACTTGTCTATGCATTTTATATGAAATGCCATGCGATTGATCTTTTTTTTATGAGGCTCACTTGTTTGTACTTTTCATAAGATCTACTATATTCACTTAGGAATGTTTGAGCCAGTTTGAACTTTTTTGTAGGCACGCTTGGCATTGTCAAAATACTGGCACTTGCGTAAGCTTTGATTATAGTAGTTAAGTATACTTTTATCGGGTGATTAGAAAAAGACAAATTTATGATATGCTTTGTTTAGGTAGCCCTATATTTTATTTTTAGGTTTTGCGTTTTATTTGCTTCATTTTGTGTTTTTTTTGGCATCTTTGTTAGACCAACCCACTGTTTTATATTTTTTCAGCCTCGATGATTAGACTGCACCTATAGATTGAATTGAGCTTTATAACTAGTATATTTTGTGATAGGAACATGGATTTGGGTATTTTGTGACATTCAGTTCATTGTGATTGGAAAACTAAGCAGAGATGTGAAATAAAGAATATGCATTTTAATTATATGTAATAAAAGGGGAATGTATGCTAGTGATGGAAGTGCTGCTTTAATTTCTCCAAACTGCTCCAAATGAAGAATGCTGCTCCAAAGTTCAATATTTGCTAATAACTGCTCCAAACCTGCTCCAAAATAGTGTTGGCAAACTAAAGAAATTTAGGTTGAATCATTGGACTACCCAGTGAGCCTAAGCGCAACCAAAAGCAAGATGTGTACATTATCATCCTAATATGCTACTCAGTGGCGTAAATAAAAAAAATCACAAGGGGCGACACATATGAGGCCATGGTGGCCAATTTTTAAATTTATTATAGATCGAATTTTGTTTATATAATAATTGAATCAAGCTTTCGAATAGAATTTTAAAAAACAAGCACAAGGTCCAAGCTCGAGCGATGACATTGTTCTATACAGTTGCTTTTTTTCACCTTTTTGCGATTTCCATAGTTCAAACAGCTGAGGGGCATTCAACACAGGTGCGCAGTAGCAGATAAAGAGCCTTTTGAATTGTTGATAGCGCTGTATTTAATTGTTAGCTCAAATATATCATGTTCTCAAGTTAAATTCCAGGAGGAACACTTGCAAGAGCTGTCCTCCCCAACCCGAACAAAAAAAAATTTTGGAATACTTTGACTCTCCCTTTCCCCCATGGTTTACACCAATAATGCTACTATACGTCTTTTATACAAGCTACGTACTAGGATATGGCATTTCTAATGATAAATATAAATATTTTTTAGATGCTCAAGTGATGTTTTAGACTGCAACAGTCGTTAAGAACATCCGTCTCCTCCAAAAACACCAATAGCAACCTTAAGTACACAATTTTTTTGCTGCTCTGAAGACATTTAAGCCTTTTCCAAAGCACCATTTTTCCTGCTCCGGAAATTTTCTCCAAAACGTAAAATGTCGCTTCCATCTCTGGTGTGCCTTAGATGAAATTGGCTCGATTTTGTTTGGTTCCTGAGGTCAGAGTCGAACTTTGCCGTAATGTTATTACTGAAAAAGGCCCCGCGACACTTCTTTAGCATTGTCAGTAACAGCTGGAAATTGATAGGCAACGCTCCTGAGAACATGAGATTCAGAAATTATAGCGCAGCATACGGCATGGAAGCCACGCTTCTCAAAGTCATTCAGAAATCGCTCCATTGTCTCTTGGCAAATGATGCCGTAAACTGGAGTAAACAAAAATTCAAGTTTAGGGAACTATGCGAACGACGACGAAGCAGCAAGAAACGGCAAGCCACAGCGTTGGTGCACACGCGCGACCCGAGCTTGCGCTTGCTTTGTATTTTGGGCCTGTTGACGCTCCTTGCTCTTCTGACGTTCCTTGGCCTTCCAGTAGGTCTATACGTAAATAAACTACGTGACATCTGGTGGAGGTGTGTGGACTCCCGTACAAACCTGGAAATTCTCTCCCGTAAGCTTCCCCCTCTACGTGACACGAACATGGCCACCGAGACGCCTCTCCAGGTGGGACCTTCGACCGTCCACGTCACTTGCGGCGCCGTGTATATTCAACGAGACCCTCCTATCTTCACGGGCTCCACTCATGAGTCGGACGTCGAAGATTGATTGGCGAGGTACGACAAAGTCGGCGCAAGTAACAAATGGGACGACCCAAGTAAGCTGGGCTACGTCACGTTCTACCTTGCGGACACCACGCAACTGTGGTTTAACAACCACGCAGCTGACATTCCTACGTGGTCTGCATTCAAGACTGCTATTACGGACGTCTTAGGATGACCTGCGGCACGCAAGCTTCAAGCCGAGCACCGTTTACGTCACCGTGCGCAGCAACCAGCTGAGACCTACACGGGCTACATTGAAGATGCGTTGCATCTATGCAACCGCGTCAACTCTACCATGCCTGAGGAAGAAAAAATGAGGCACATTTTGAAAGGCATTGACGACGGTGCCTTTCAAATGTTGCTCGCGAGAAATCCCCCCCCCCCAATTGCTGTGCTCGTTTCTCTCGGTCAGAGCTTCGATGAGTTGCGCAGGCAGCGCGAAATTGCTCGTCAAGCCTTCACGACGCCAGACACGCTCGCAAGCTTGCACCTAGCTACCCATCCTACCGATCAGCAGCCGCTGCTTTCAACAATCAAGGACTTCGTCCGCGAAGAGGTAGCGTGCCAGCTGTCACTGCTGCCACTGACAAATGAGCCCGCGCAAGCTTTGGCACCAGACCTCCAACACGCCATTCGAACCCAAGTCGCTGAGGCCCTTCCACCGTTGCATCAGCAACCACTTGTCACTTCGCCTCTCACGTACGCCACCATCGCTGCTCGGCCTACGCAACAGCATATGCCGTATGCTCAACCTGCCACGCCGTTCTATGTCGTGCCTACAACCCCAATTGCTGCGCCGTATCCCTACGCGAGATCTTCAGCTCCATTTCACCGTCTCGCAGACGCTTGGAGGACGCCGGATGATAGGCCCATCTGTTTCGCCTGTGGTATCGCTGGACACGTCGCCCGCCACTGTCGCCGATATCCCCCTCCAGTTGACACCGTGGGCCCGCCAATGGCGTCGTCGTCTAGGACGCCATCAAGGTACACCACTGACGGTCATCGACCCTACGCAAACCATCGGTCACCATCGCCCCGACGACGCTCCCTGTCACCTATGCGTCGCCGACCTGGTACGGAAGAGGGAAACTGATCGCTGCAGCTCCGGAGGCAACAGCTGCATACCATTCGAACTGCTTAAGGCCTCCATCTTTCTCGCCGCAAAATGTTATCGACGTTAATGTTGAGGGGACCGCCGCACAAGCGCTTATCCACACAGGAGCCACCGTTTCCATAATCTGTGAGACCTTATGCCGCAAGTTGAAAAAAGTGACGACGCCTCTTTCAGGCCTGATGCTCCGCATGGCCAACTCGCAGTGCATAGAACCTACAGCTGTGTGCACTGCACGTGTCATTATCCAAGGTGAACTTTATGCCATTGAATTTTTTGTGCAGGCATCATGCTCCCACGAAGTCATTCTTGGATGGGACTTTCTTTCGCGTCATCGGGCCACCATAGATTGCTCACGTGCAGAAGTTGCCCTTACACCGCTGCCAACCTCTTGTTTGGTAGATTCTCTTTCTGAAGTTTACAAACTTGTCGTTGTTGCAGACACAGAAATAGCACCGAGAACATCCTCCCTTGTAGCCCTGACCTGTACGGCCGCTCCTGCGGAACTGTTTTGTTCACTCCGTCTGACGTATCAACCCGCCGCCGTAGCCTACACCTGCCCTTTGTCATACTCACCGTAGAATCCGGTGCTACCGCCATGCTCGTTGCGAACTCGCTATCGTCGCCAGTTACCTTACTTCGCGGAGAATGTTTGGGCAGCATACAAGACGTTGACGTCTTGCGCCCTCTGGAGTTTGCCGAACACCCACCTCACCTACAGCTCAATGCTATGACGCCACCTGTGGCCACACTGCCCGCGCCAGACTCATTCCAGCTCTCTGTTGCCACTGAGCTATCACCGACACAAAGACGCGAACTCTTGTCTCTTCTTCGAGAGTTCCATTCTGCGTTCGATTGCTCTCAACCATCTTTGGGTCGCACAGCGAACATCACGCACCACATTGACACCGGCACTCATGCTCCCTTACGCCAACGATCTTATCGAGTTTCAGCGGAAGAGCGCCGTATTATCAACGAACAAGTCGACGATATGCTCAAGCGTGGTGTCATCCAGCCATCGCAAAGCCCTTGGTCATCCCCTGTTGTACTTGTGCGCAAAAAGGATGGGTCTATCCGATTCTGTGTCGACTACCGCCGGCTCAATAAGATAATTCGGAAGGATGTGTACCCGTTGCCACGCATCGACGACGCTCTCGATTGCTTGCAAGGGGCAGAATATTTCTCCTCTTTAGATTTACGCTCAGGATATTGGTAAGTTCCAATGGCTGATCCTGACCGATCGAAGACTGCTTTTGTAACACCTGATGGGCTGTATGAGTTTAACGTCATGCCGTTTGGACTCTGCAACGCCCCAGCTACCTTCTAACGGAGGATGGACACCATCATTCGCGGCTACAAGTGGAACACGTGCCTCTGCTACTCAGACGACATCGTCGTTTTTTCTCGCGACTTTTCGACTCACCTTGTTCGTCTTCGTGCTATTCTCACGTGTCTCACCTCTGCTGGTCTTCAACTTAACATCAAGACGTGCCATTTTGCCGCACGTCAGCTCACTGTACTGGGTCACGTCGTCTGCAAAGAGGGTGTTCTCCCGGATCAAGCGAAACTCCGCGCCGTGGCTGACTATCCGAAGCCCAGTTCCATCAAGACGCTTCAAAGTTTTATCGGCCTGTGCTCATACTTTCGTCGACTTGTGCGGAACTTCTCTTCCTTCATCGCGCCTCTTACCATCCTGTTGACAACTTCCAAAGGCATTTCAGCTTGATCAAAAGAGTGCGACGAATCCTTCACTGCGCTTCAGCGGTTATTATTATCACCTCCAATACTACGTCATTTTGACCCCGATGCGCCTACGGAGGTCCACACCAACGCCAGTGGTGTCGGCCTTGGTGCTGTATTGGCTCAACGAAAACCAGGATACCAAGAATACGTGGTCGCTTACGCGAGTCGAACCCTCAAGAAAGCCGAGTGTAATTATTCTATCACGGAGAAAGAGTACCTCGCAATTGTCTGGGCTTTGACGAAGTTCCACCCATACCTTTATGGCTGCCCTTTCGAAGTCTTTACGGACCACCACGCTCTATGCTGGCTATCATCGCTCAAAGACCCGTCGGGGCGCCTTGGTCGTTGGGCACTTCGCCTACAGGAATACGACATTCGTGTTGTATACCGATCCGGCCGCAAGCACTCCAACGCTGATGCGCTATCCCGCTTGCCGCTACCGGCTGACCCAACCTCCTCGTCACTTTCTTCAGCTGTCATAACACCAATCGACTTCACAAAAATGACATCGGAACAACGCAAAGATATGTGGATTTCCCAACTCCTCGCCTTTCTGACTGATCCGTCAGCTAATTTGGTCTCAAGAACTATCCGCCGTCAAGCCACACATTTCGCTATTCGAGATGACCTCCTCTATTGGCGGAATTACATGTCTGAAGGTCGGAGGTGGCTGTTAGTGATACCCAACCACATGCGCTCGGAAATCTGTACAGCTTTCCACAACGACCCGCAAAGCGCTCACTCGGCGCTCTCAAAACGTACAACCATCTACGTCAGCGGTACTACTGGCGCGGCAAGTACACATTTGTTCGCAAGCACGTACGTGCTTGTAATGCATGCCGGCGACGTAAAGTACCACCTCAACGCCCTGCCAGTACACTTCAGCCTCTGCCTTGTCCAACACGTCCATTTGACCGCGTCGGTATCGACTTAAGTGCCAACCACTGGCACGCGTATGCACGCGCCTACGCGTCAAAAGCGTCTAGTCGCGCCTGTGGAGAAAAAGGGCGCGTAACTACTGGCACGCGTCGACCGCGTTGACGCCCACGCGTCCAAGGCCGATGCACAATGTTGCTTGATTTTTTGGCTTAGAAGTGTCCAAGTTCAGCAAAGAACGGCACGTTCTCAACTGGAGCGGGAATGTATGTTTTAGAGGATATGAGAACACGTTAACAAGTGTATAGTACTTCAAACACCACAGTTTAGACTATTTTAGAAGTAATTGATATTTCAGTGCCCAAAGTAACTACAGAGGTATGCACCAGAAATCAACATCGGTGCGTGCGCCGCTCCCGCGAATGAACATTCGCGGCTAGGATACTGTACGTCTATCATAGGCATGTGCAGGGTTCTCCTTAAGGAGGGGGGGGGGGCAAAAGTTTGTCCCAGTGCCCCTCCCCAGGGCTGACTTAGCACCCCCTCCCTATTATGTTAATATGTGGAGTTGACATTGAGCTCTCCCTCCCCCCCTCCTCTCTGTGGTGAATGAGGCGTGGCTGCCCTCCTGATCAGGTTTACAAACCACCGGGTTTCTACACTTGCACTACCAAAGTTACTAACAATATCTTGCATATGCTGGTACCTTCAGTATATTTACCAACATATTTTATATCAGTCAACTTAATAATCACGCCTGCAACTTCATGATCTGACAGAATTAAGTCAGTCATAAGACTACAATTGAGGCAAGAGTAGCAGGCTTTCGACTGATGTGCGTGTTCGAAATATCTACTAATGCAACAAAGCACACCTGGTTCTTATTGATACAATTGATATTGGCCATAAGATAGGAACCAAATACTGCGTAGAATGCCTTCAGGCATTTTCCATAGTCGAAATGTGCTCTAATGCAACTAACTGTGCCTGACACTTCATGATGTGACAGATATCGGTCATAATATTGCAACTGACCCCTGTATGGAAGACTTCTGGGCATTGTCTTTAGTCAAAGTATTCTCTAAAACGACAAATGACACCCAACTGTTCATGAAGTCACAGATATCGGTCATATTATTAGAACTGAAACCTTAATGCAAGACTTCTGGACGTTGTCTTTAGTCAAAGTATTCTCTAACACGACAAACGACACCCAACTATTCATGAAGTCACAGATATCATCATAATATTGGAACGGAACCCTGTATGGAAGACTGCTGGATGCTGTCTTTAGTCAAAGTATTCTCTAAAACGACAAATGACACCGAACTGTTTATTAAGTTGCAGATATCGGTCATAATATTAGAACTGAAACCTTAATGAAAGACCTCTGGACGTTGTCTTTAGTCAATGTATTCTCTAAAAGGACAAACGACATCCAACTGTTTATGAAGTCACAGATATCCGTCATAATATTAGAACTGAAGTCCTAATGCAAGACTTCTGAATGTTGTCTTCAGTCAAAGTATTCTCTAAAACGACAAACGACACCCACCTGTTTATGAAGTCGCAGATATAGCTCATAATATTGGAACTGAACCCTGTATGGAAGACTTCTGGATGTTGTCTTTAGTCAAAGTATTCTCTAAAACGACAAACGACACCCACCTGTTTATGAAGTCACAGATATAGGTCATAATATTGGAACTGAACCCTGTATGAAAGACTTCTGGACGTTGTCTTTAGTCAAAGTATTCTCTAAAGTGACAAGCCGCACCCAACTGTTCATGAAGTCACAGATATCGGTCATAATATTGGAACTGAACCCTGTATAGAAGGCTTTCGAATGTTGTCTGCAACCAAAATGTTCTCCAATGCAACAACCCACACCTACTCTTCATGATGTGACGGATTTAGGTCATGAGACTGTAATTGTACACTGTGCTTTCGAATGATAAGTGTATCGGAAATATCCTCTAATGCAATAAACCGCACCTCCCTCTTAATGATACAACAGATACTGGTCATAGGAATGGAACCAAGCATTACATATAATGCCATTGGGCATTTTTTGTGGTAAAAATATGCTTTAACACAACTGTACCTGAAACCTCATGATAAGACAGATATTGGTCATAGGACTGCAACTGAACCCTGTATGGAATACTTCTGGATGTTGTCTATAGTTAAAGTATTCTGTTAAACGACAAACTGCACTCAACTCTTCATGAAGTCACAGATATCGGTCATAATACTGGAACTGAACCCTGTATAGAAGGCAGTCAAAATGTTCTCCAATGCAATAAAACACACCTGACACTTCATGATGCAACAGATATTAGTGATCAGATTGGAACCAAGCACAGCGTGGAACACTTTCAGATGGTATATTTATTTATTTTCAAATACGGCAGCCCAATGTGAGGCTACTGCAGAAGTGGTTTACATATATACAAAATGAAAGCATTTAAACAGTGATATCACAGTAAGTGTGCCAACGTAAACAAATATCACTACCCCCTGAGTGCACCCCAATAAGAAATGAGAGAAACAGAACATTAATATGATACAAGTGCCTCCAAAAAGTCAGACACACTGGTATCAGGAACAAAGTCAAGTAGATCATTCCAGTGTTCGACAACATTATTTGAACGTGTTGGAGAGCACTACAAATGACTTCTAGGCTGGACTGTCATTGCAGATCAGTGCTCTGTTGGAGGTTTCTGCACTTTGCAGCTAGTTTCAATATCTTTTAAACATCTACAAAGTGCATCTGACACTTCTTGATGAGACAGAAATTGGTTTTGAGACGGCAGCCAAGCACTGTGGCTTTCACATGTCATAAATAGTCAAAATATCCTAGAATGCAATAAAGCATGCCCAAAATTTTTAATCGGACAGATACCGGTCATAGAATTGCACCAGAGCACCATACAGAAGTTTTGGCAAGGTTCTTAACATAGCCTAACTGAATGTGCTTAAGTGCATGCATATATAGTCCAAGTTAATGTGTATACTAAAAACCTGAAAAGAAATGAAGCAGTCCTTGGAAAGACATACAAAGATTCAATGTTTGAAACCATCTAATGATATCTTCAGCTCATTACAGTCTAGAGGAACAGATAAATACATGCACAGTTCTGAAAGATCTCATAAGTCACACGAGGTACTTTTTGCATTTCTTCTATACAAAGTGCAGTACAGTACTAGTGCACCTTCATTCTTTCTGTGCATACATGTGGTGACCTTCTCTTCCTACTATTGTGTCATCGTGCAGCTAATTTCAAATCAGGCGCTTCTCACAAGGTTTTCAGTTATCTGTCTAGCTGTAAACAAAACACGTGTTATATTTTTATTATATTTATATTTATATTTCGTAACAATATATATATATATATATATATATATATATATATATATTTATTTCCAATACTGCCAGTCTCACTTGGAGACCAAAGCAGGTGGGCATACAGATAACAACGTGAGTGCAACAGAATACACGCAGTGCACAGTACAATGGCATGTCATACAAAGAAGTGTTCTCTCTAATACAACATTAGTATATACAACGGAAGAATCAAGGTTAATACAATCCAATAGAACACAAGAAGCCATTAAAAAAAGAATTTGCATGAATATGAAACTTTTTTCCTTTCCCTTTTCATGGTTGGGGCTTATTTCCTATCGCGTCACAAAATATTGATGATGATTCTATGGCAGCTACTGTTGGGTCGAGGTTGTTCCACTCCCTAACTGCTGTAGGAAAAAATGAGTATTTAAACGTGTTGGAGTTGCAAAGTATTCAGTTAACATTTTATCGTGTTTATTACGCGATATCCGGGATCTAGAGAAGGTGATATATTGGAAGAATTTATGTTGAAGTGGTTGTGCAGAAGGCTATGCATGAATTTTAACGAGCTTGTTTTGCTCTGCCTGCCAGTGTGTCTAAACCGGATGATGCTAGAAGTTCAGTGGGCGAGTCAGTACGTTTGTATTTGTTATGGATGAACCGTATCGCTTTTCTTTGAACTTTTTCTAGTTGATTTATGTTAGTAATATTGTGAGGGAACCAAACAGTGTTAGCATATTCTAGCACTGGCCGCACAAAGGTTGTGTAACTGAGGAGTTTGATAGGAGTGGGAGCAGACTTCAAGCACCTTTTAAGAAAGAACAACTTACGGATGGCTTTTGAGGATATGTTGGCAATGTGTTTGTTCCACTTGAGGTCGGTTGCTAGAGTAAGTCCTAGGTATTTGTGTTCATAAACTTTAGTTAGTTCAGTGTCATTAAGTGAGTAAGTAAATTCTGACGGGTTCTTCTTTTTTGTCACCGTCATTGACACAGATTTGCTGGTATTAATAGACATTTGCCATTGTTCACACCAGGTGTTTATCACGTTAAGTTGTCTGTTCAGGGTGTGGTGGTCTTCGTAACACAGTATTTCTTTATAGATAATGCAGTCGTCTGCGAACAGCTTTATGTTGCATTCCATGTTAGTGATGATGTCATTAATATAAATTAAAAACAGCAAGGGCCCCAAGGACCGAGCCCTGAGGTACACCAGATGAGATGGGAACAATGTCGGATGATGCTTCATTGAGATGGACGAATTGCGAACGCTGGGATAAAAAATCGCCAATCCAAGCAGAAATATTTCCGATGCCAATTATTGCCTCTAGTTTTGCTATTAACTTGTTGTGACATACGCGATCAAAAGCTTTGCTAAAGTCCAAGAATATAATGTCTGTTTGGCCGCGATTGTCATTATCTGTGCAAGGTCATGAACAACTTCCGTTAATTGCGTCACTGTTGACATTCCGCGTCTAAACCCGTGCTGGCTGGGTGTTAATATGCGATTTTGTTCAAGATATACTGTCAGGTGTTTTAAAATTATATGTTCTCGGATCTTGCATGATGTACTGGTAAGGGATATGGGTCGATAGTTAGACGGAGAGTTTATGTCACCTGATTTATGAATTGGTATCACCTTTGCCTTCCTCCAGTCATTTGGCACACGTGCAGGTTGATAGTGAAAAACGATAGATAATACCCAGGTATCTGCTGCACCATTCCGCGTATCGTTCAGGAATTCATTTGGAACATTGTCAGGGCCGCTTGATTTTTTAGCATCTAATCCAAGTAGAAGGTTAAGGATTCCCGAGTCAGATATGATAAGTGGGTCGATGCTGGAGCCTGTAGAAACGACCGATGGAAGAAACCCGTTATCGGTAGTAAATACAGATTGAAAAGTACTTGTTGAATACATCAGCCTGGACAGCATTTTCATCATGAGTGCGTTCTGGCGCCAAAGTATTGCGTGCACGAAAGTGATTCCAAAATCTCTGTGGATTATTTTTTAGGAAATCTGGTAGGATTGTATTAAAGTATTGTTTCCGTGACTGGTTCAACTTTTGTTCAGCTCTTGCTTGGCACCTATCAGCTTAGATTTCTCGACTGATTGACTTTCTGTATGCTTCAGTGAACGACGTAACCTCTTAACTTTCCTTTTGGCATGTATAACCTCGCGCGTTACCCATGGGCTGTATTTTCTTGGTTTCCTAGTTTTTAACGGTATAAATTTGGTAATGCAGTCATGTATTATGCCCTTAAACTTTATCCAGAGGACATTTATATCTGGCCGACGGATCAGAAGCAAATTCTGAAAATGATGTGAACTCATGTGCCAGGGACGTCAAACGCCAGCGGTCGTTCGATTTCTCAAGTCAATGATTTTGCTTTCAAAGGACCTTTTTCGAAATAGAACATGATAATGGTAGGTGGCATATCGGGATATCGTGGTCGGATATTCCTTCAATAATGCCAGTTTGCAATGTATTTAGTTGAAAGTGATCACTGAGCAGTATTAGGTCAAGTATGTTGTTTGCAGTACCTTGTGAGCGCGTTGTTGGCTAACTACTTGTTCTAGACTAAAATTTAGCATCAGATCAATCAGCGCTTCGGAAGCATGTGATGAATATTCCTTTGTGTTCCAATTAATGTCTGGTAAGTTAAAGTCCCCCATAATTTAATTCTTAGGCTTGGGGCGTGGTTCTGCAGAAACTCATGTATTCCTTACGCAATCTTCGTTCGAGTCAGGACTTCGGTAAACGCAGCCTGTAATTATGGCAGTGCTGTTGCAGATGATTCTGCAGACACCGCCTCAGCTTCCTTCACATCTGGCAATTGTACGAATGGAAGGGATTTCTTTATCAACAGCGCCACACCACCACCACGTGACGGTCGGTCTTTTCGAATGATGCAATAATTTGGAGCACTATTTCGTGATCTGAGATAGCCGGGAAAGCCACGTCTCAGTTAACGCTACTATATCAGGGTTATGTGCAAGAGTAGGTTTTCAAGCGCTTCAGTCCTTATTTAAAATGCTTCTGGCGTTTACATTAGTAGTGTTAGTTCCTCGGCTGTGTTTTGCTTCGCGTGTTTGGACGTTTTGCTTCGGCGTTTTTTCTCAGCGGGAACCTCTCCCCCTTGCCCTCATCCAGGTGAATACTTGTTCATTTATGTAAAGTTTGTCCAATGACAAAGACACTTGTCATGATGCTCCCGGTTTGCCTTGCGCTATTCCACAGCAACCTTCTTATCTCTGTGTTCTCTTACAGAAATCTTCCCCATAGAGAGACCCGTATTTTCAGCTTGCGTCCCTCCCGCAATATTATGATTTTGTCTAGAGTCAAGTAGCCTCAACATTACTGGTCTCGTTTTGTTCTGGGCCGGTTTTCCAAGACGATGAATTCGTTCTATGTCACAGGCTGCAAGCCGAGTATGTCCTGAACAATGCCTTTATTTACAGCTTGTTCTAACTTTTCACTGTTCTCCTGTTCTGTTTCCGCTAAGCCGTATACTATAATATTGGACCTTCTACTCTGGTTTTCCAGGTCGTCCATTCGTTTTTCCAATTTTTGGTAATCAGATGCATGTCTTCTATTTGTTTACGCATGAAGTTATCTTCGGTTCAAGGCGCGACAGGGCATCTAATTTTTATCCATATCAGCAAGCCCCCTCTTAATTTCTTGATATCGACGGCAACTCCTTCAACTGCTTTGCGATTTGTGCTAGATCAGGTCCCGGATTGCTTTCAATATCTCCTGCTAGCAAAAGAAGCTTTCTTAAAAATAGCAACACACTCGCAAATGCACAGCAAAGCCGAGGGCACGGCAGCACCAGTAAAAATGGGTCACCAGAACGTATACAGTAATCGTATTGTCTTCTTACCTGCACGATGAAGACAAACGGGTTAGTGACCGTCATTTCGCCGGTGCCGCCGTGCCCAATGGACGCACTGCGAGGAGGCAGGCTACTTATAGGCGCACTGTGAGGCGGCGCTGGGTGCTGGTGACGTAGATCATCACACGTGGTCCTGGTCACGGATCTGGGCTGGCAGTCCCAAGGCGCTGGGCATGTTATCTCCGTCACGTGGAAGTTGACGAAGCTTGTGTCCGGCGCGTACCCGGGCAATCGTGCTGGCATAGCACGTACATCACCCACGGATGCAAGAAGACCGATGGACAACTGCACGATGAAGACAAACGGGTTAGTGACCGTCATTTCGCCGGTGCCGCCGTGCCCAATGGACGCACTGCGAGGAGGCAGGCTACTTATAGGCGCACTGTGAGGCGGCGCTGGGTGCTGGTGACGTAGATCATCACACGTGGTCCTGGTCACGGATCTGGGCTGGCAGTCCCAAGGCGCTGGGCATGTTATCTCCGTCACGTGGAAGTTGACGAAGCTTGTGTCCGGCGCGTACCCGGGCAATCGTGCTGGCATAGCACGTACATCACCCACGGATGCAAGAAGACCGATGGACAACTGCACGATGAAGACAAACGGGTTAGTGACCGTCATTTCGCCGGTGCCGCCGTGCCAATGGACGCACTGCGAGGAGGCAGGCTACTTATAGGCGCACTGTGAGGCGGCGCTGGGTGCTGGTGACGTAGATCATCACACGTGGTCCTGGTCACGGATCTGGGCTGGCAGTCCCAAGGCGCTGGGCATGTTATCTCCGTCACGTGGAAGTTGACGAAGCTTGTGTCCGGCGCGTACCCGGGCATCGTGCTGGCATAGCACGTACATCACCCACGGATGCAGAAGACCGATGGACAACTGCACGATGAAGACAAACGGGTTAGTGACCGTCATTTCGCCGGTGCCGC